>OY720641.1:48974485-49391048 GCA_963169105.1 Ceriagrion tenellum | reverse complement strand
AGAAAAAAAAAAGGAAATGGAGGAAAAAACAAAAGAGCGAGGGTGAAGCGGCGGAAGAGAACGGAGAAGGAGGAGGCATTATGGGAATGAAGCGGGAGAGAGACAGAGCGAGGGAGGCAGGACACGAGGAAGGAAAAAAGGAAAAAAATATGAAAAAGTAGACTCGTCCCATTCATTCGCTCAGTTGGCAGTTTAATCGACACCGAAATTATTCATCCATTCACTGGCGACACCGGAAGACTTTCCATTCCTCTTTCTCTATCGCCGCTTCCATCTTGCTTTGACTCTTTGGCTATCCCTTTTTACACATGTGTTTATCTCTTTCTCTCTCTTCCTATTCCCCTCTATTCCTGTCCATCCCTCTCTCCCTATTCCCCCATTACGACGAACTTCGACCTCTGATAGCCGGTTGCTGGAACATTTTGTTATGGAATCAACAGTTATGAGGTCCATTGAGTTATAGATCTCATAAATATATTTGGGTTGTAGGAATACGTCAACAAGTTACTTAACTTATTTACAAATAGTTAATAGCTACGAATATTTGACCTAATCTTCAACCGCTGGATAAAATTTACGAAAGTTTAGCCTATGAATAATTGCCAATGCAAATAAAAATTAGTCAGTAAAAGTAAACAAAATAGTTATCCGTCTCAAACCAACTCTTTTATTTATTAATTTAGTCTCCAATCGGTTCATTGCGCATCCTCCATCTTGGATACTGATGGAACTCATTATAACATACATTAAGTTATGAAACCAATAAATTTATCGAATGTTTCTGCAACACATATTGAATGGTTACCATGGCTTATGGGTCTCATAACTTCATGGAATACATATGTGTCGTTCCTGCCACTGGCCATAAGCGGAGTGAACGCAAATGGAGTCAGTTAACTCGTGGGCAGCGACTTTCATTAGAGTTCCACTTCCTTGCCTAATGTTGTCTCTTACCGCCAATGTGGCAGAAATTCATTGAAAGTGCCTCTAGCGTTTTTTTATGTATATACGCACATGCTTGGTTCGGTTTTATAACAAAATGGACTGCTTCAGGACGAACCTGTATTTTAGACGTGCACGATAACCTATGTTGATTTAAATATGTATTTGAAATCAAGATTAAACGGGGAAACCCCAAGCCTATATAAGACGGGCCGAAATCTGGATACATACTTCAAACCTGAAGACGCCTGCCGAAACGCCGGCGAAACTGTCCTACGAAGATGCATCTACGCGGAGGTCATCCCGGAAAATTAGCCACGCCTACTGGACGGTTAATTTATCCATATTTTTGTGTAATGTAAAGATGTACTGTGCGTAATTACCTATGGATAACTAAAAATACTCGTTATTTTCATTCATGTGCATCAAGATATCATGCCGAGTAAAAAATATATATGTATTCGCTTAAATTTCTGATTGCGCGCCGGGAACCAAAAGTCATAACAATGCTTTAATTACGAAGACTCTGGAATTTAATTCTTGCATGATAAATATAGCAAAATGTATGGTTATTTCCTATGTATAATGGGGATCGGGTTGGTGTGGTGGCTAGAGTACTGGTTAATCATACGGACGGCCGGAGTTCAAGTCCCTATTTGAGTGTTTTGTGGAGGGCACTTAAAGTAAAAGTACTCCGTCTGTCGGAGGAGACGTTAAACCGTGGTCCCCTTGGCCTCTTTCGTTAAGAACAGGCTAATAACGACGCTGGGTTCCTCTCCAACCTTCCTTACTTACCTTCCCCTATGGCGCAAATGCCCAAAGTCGTAGGTCGCCTCCCCAAAAATCCTATCCCACGTACAAATAGATGTACTGAAGTGAATTGATGGTATTGACAGTAACTTGGTGAAATTTCCTCATAGTGAAATGATGACTTACTTAGTTTTCCACCAAAGATTTAGTACGCCCCTACGTGTAAGAGCGTTATAAATATTTTGTGGTAAACTAGGTAATTCATCATTTAATTACTTAAGTGGGGATTACACATACAGAACATATGTGGCGCAGCATTATAAAAACTAGGTTTTGTTAAACGTATAATAGGAAGGTCCTCGGATGAAAAAGTCAAAGAGAGATGCTGCTTCGCTCTGGCTAGGCCACACCTCGAATACGCCGCGAGATTTTGGGACCCTGGTCAAATAGATTTAACCAAAAAAATTAACAAAATACAAAGGAAAGCAGCGCGCTTCATTCAAAACTGCTACGAGCGTACATATAGTGTCTCACAACTTTTAGAGGGATACATTTGGGTGCCCTTAGAGACTCGGAGGCTACACGCTGGGCTTAGGTTGCTTGATAAATTCAGAACTGATATTTTTCAGAGCGACATAGAGAATATTATCATGACTCATCACTACATCTCTAGGTCTGACTAGGAATTCTTTTTTTACTAACTTGAATAGTTATTGAAAGGTGCCTTCACTGACACACGATCAGACACACACACGACACCTTAATCCGAATGAGATAGGCTTCTCCAGACGAATTTTAAGGGCCGCCAAATGCTCTCTCCCTCTTTCTCTCTCTTTCCCTCTCTCTCTAATAGCATTCCCCATGCACTCATACCCAATAAAAATATCGGATTTTGATTGGCGGACGGAGTGATATCCGGTCTCTAGATTTTGCGCGCGTTGACCCCGCGGCGGATTAAATGTCAAACCTGTAAAGCGTTATCGCAGAATATCTTTTTTTTTCATTTGGCGAGAACAGGGTCAAAGGGATGGGGTGGGAGGGGAAAAAAGGGATGGCTTAGGACTGGCACTGAGAAAATGGAGCGACGGCGTTGTAAGCGAGAGAGAATAATCGGAAGCGGCGAGATATTGCGTTAAAATACTCTGGCGACCGAGTGGACTCATGGTGGTTGGTTCGCGAATCGTGAGTCGTTGAGTACACATTTTAATGATTCAATTCAATTAAGTAAAGATTTCTCACAGCACTTCACGTCAGTACATAAAATCAAACGTTGGTAACAACCATTCATGTTGTTATATAAATGATGCAAGAAAAATTTTCATTATTTTCGTCTCCAAAAAAGCATTTCTATGACTCGGTTTTACGGCGCGAAATTCGAAATTTAAGTGAAAACGTTATGTTAATACGGGTTTTTTAAATCGGTATGATACCTTGACATTTATTAGGAATCATTATAATTATATGTAAGGTATGTTCTCGGGATTAGGAGAATATCTCTTCGTATTTCGTCAAATTATTTCGTATATTTCCAGTTCCATGGGGCTACACGTTGAAATTGCTCTAATATGCCAGGAAACCAATTCGGTAGCGCACATTGTTTTTCAATCTTATCCATACACGTTAATAATGTGCCTGCGTATTTGTAGTTTCTCAAATATGTACATTTTTTTATTTATTTCATCTGTCCTAACCTGACTACAGCGTGGGAGCGCAATTGGCTAATTTACGTTGGGTGAACAACAATATACCAACAGAAACAACACTGAGAGGTGATAATTCCACCCGGGCTGGATTAGGACCCGCTACCCTTGGATTAGTAGGCTAGGACATTACAACGTCGCCACAGGGGTCGACACAAACGAAACAAACGAAAATCGCTCCAACCTCTTTAAGGCCGACCGACTGTGGCTCTACGATATATTGAGGTGGATGCAGTGATTTTTATTTACGTGCGGGCCCGGAATGGATATTTGGGGAGGCGACCGAGAGCTAAGGTCATTTGCGCCCTAGGGGTCAGGTAAGGGAGGAAGGGTGGAGAGAAACTTGGCGTCGGCAATAGCCTGCTCATAACGGGACCACTGTTTAACGTTTCGTGCGACGGACGGAGTACTACACTTGAAAAGACCTCCACAAGACACTTAAGTAGTGATCGGATTTCCTCTGAAAAATGTCCTCCTAAGCAAGGACTTCCTGGCCGTACACATGGTAAGCCAGTACCTACTCTAGCCACCACACCAACCAGATCCCCTTACGCGCAAATTTTGTTTAAACTTTCCATACGTGCTGTCATTAGTGATAACTTAGTGAACCCTCTCGCGGTCTCACAAGACGCGATTTCAATGAGACGCGGTTGTAACTTATCAACCCCATTTTACAAGACGTGATGGTTCTTCTTGGGATGACGCGGTTTTGGATGCCGCGGCGGGAACAAATTTGTCGGTCACGCTCCGTTATCTTTTACTCCATGGTGTTAAGGATGTGGAACGATTTTGAAGTGGCAAACTTGTGGAATTTAAATCACTTTATGAGCAAATAAGACGGTTATCCATGCCAGTCCCTACGATAAACTTGTGTCACCTTTTGCTCTGTAGTCGCGGTGGCGACTTCTATATTGCATACGATCGAAGTTACATTGTGCGCGTTCTGCGAGCCTATTGGAGGAAAGGCTGTTGTGTAAATAGTATCGCTTTTGTTTTTATCTCGTTCTAAACAATCTCTCCGTTTTTTCTGGGCTTTTTGTATCGCCAGTTTCTTTCAGTCCTCATTCAGAAGGTCAGTTAAAGCAAGGCGTGAATCGACTACAAATAACGGAATTCATTTCTACGCATTCTTAATGCAAGCAATTTCTTTACGATTCATTTTGGTTCCGTATCTAATTCTCATTATGAGTGACGAGCGGTTTCAATTTCCTTACACGCTGTTCTGCGAAAGCTCAATCTGCCTGAATTTATTTTTTTCTTTCAGCCGATAGATGGCTCGTCAGCAGCAACAGCTGATTAATCCATCCTCTGTGGTCTCATCATAAGCTGCGTTTATAATTTCGTGCAGAAGTTTATTATTTTAACATATTTCGTTGAAGCACCTAACACTCAGGAAACCCTAGCAGTGATTTGAGATAGCAGTGATAACTTGATTGATTTATTCAAACACTAACTTCCTGCTTGAATTAGGGCCTACAATTAAACTAGACGCCTTTCCAAGTAAAATAAGGACAAATCTGGAGAAGAATGTTCAAAATGTGAAATCATCTCACGAAGTTGAGCGCTATAGATTAGTTATAGAGCATAGTCAAACCTTATAAGGAGGAACCGAACTCAGTATTCTCCGTCGTATATTTATTTCATGTTGCGCGATTTTAAAAGACGCGTCACGCGACGACTTCAGGGAACCTAACCTCGCAGTATGCGACGGTCTACTGTAACAAATAAAAGTGAAAAATATTGCAGTATTCCGATTTCATCATCTGGTAATTTATTGCTATTTTTAACGCGTAGCCTAATGGCTACTGACATACATTTCGTAAAAATTTGATTGTTTATTCGTACAGTTTTTTTGAAACGCGGAAACATAATCTATTCTCCTTTAAAATTGCCGTTAGCACACATCTACGGGTCGCGCCAGTACAATATTCGAAAACAGCATATTTATAAATAAATTTTGTCTAAATTTTGATTACCGTGCCGAAAATTAGTCATTAGATGCTTTAATTGAAAAAAAAATTAAAGATATTTTTCTTCTGATAGTTCATTAATACCTGTATGGTGAGTTTCGAAGCTTAAACATATTAAATATTTTCTAAGATTTTTTCCCGACTTAATTAAAAGAGTATAAAAACGGACACTTATTGAGCCACAATTACGCCTTCAGACTCCTTGAAGACGACAACGATATATGGGAACTTTCCGTATGGTAGGGAAATAATTGGAGACGTAACATTCTTGATTTGGCCTAGGGAGGAGCTACCTAAACCGGCACATTTAAATAGTTCCACTTAAGTCGCTACTAGCGTCGCTGATTCTGTGAGCGATGTGAACATTGAT
The DNA here is from genome assembly GCA_963169105.1 of Ceriagrion tenellum. Lineage (NCBI taxonomy): Eukaryota > Metazoa > Arthropoda > Insecta > Odonata > Coenagrionidae > Ceriagrion > Ceriagrion tenellum. Next base: position 49,385,316 of record OY720641.1, on the reverse strand, counting down.
CCAGAATAAGAACAATACTTGACATGGGGATTTTTAAAGTATTCTAATGGTACAAGAAAAGAAACCCTGGGGTACAAGAAAAGTTTTTTTGAACTTCAGAGAAAGTCCTTCTGATTGTCTGCCCTCTCTGGGTCCTATCTCCTCATAGTATTTCCTGTTTCACCTCAAAATTCGGTTTCGCCTCCCATAAGTTCATCTGTGTATACGAAGGAAATCACCAGTGATAAATAACCAATAACCATTACGTATAATAAAGTAATGGAAAAAGTATCATATTTTCAAGTTTTCATCGTAAAGCATTGTTATGTCGGGTTTACGGCGAGAAATTCGAAATTTTTGCCAAAAATCATGTGTAAATAGGCGATTTTGACTCTGCATGATTCCTTGATATTTGTTTACCACCGTTTTTATGACATGAAACATTATTTTGCGTAATGAAGAAAATCTGTACCCATGTAATCGAATTAATTTGGAATGTATGCCAAGTGTCGAAGACTTAAGGGTTAAAATAGCGTCAAATTGTTTAGAACCCAAATCGATAACATGCACTTTTTTCACCTTTATATATACGTATTACTAATAAGTTGATTTGAGTATCATATTAGCGGATTGGTTGTTTTTTTTTAGGCAGTACTTATCCTAAAGTTCTGATTTTTGGCATATCGCTTCGTTTTTCCTACCATTGGTGATCTGCCATTTGATCCCTCCTATAATCCTAATATCGTCCCACTCTTCTTATTTCGTTGAAAATTACTATCCTCTTCCACGCTTTCGCAGTGTTCCCCCCTCTAATACCCTCTAAAGCATTCCCTCTTGTTTCTAAACTTCCTCCATCCATTTCCTCTCCAACCATGTCCAAAATCTCCTCATAAGTTCTTCTCGCCACCCAGCTAACCTTTTGCATCCTTGTATGATAATGCAAAGTCTCACGCTAACCTGCATATAAACGATACAGTCGCTTTTACCACCTTTCATATCCCAGGGTCCCATACGCTCGCTTAATATTTTGAGATGTGCTGGTCCGACGATGAGATGTATTAGCCCAAGCTAAGAAGGCGTTCATGGGAAAAACACAACTGCGGTGCTCAAAGAAAATTGGGTTACAAATCAAGAAACAGTATGTGAAAACATTCGTTTGTAGCGTAGCAATCTATCAATGGCAAACATGTTCCATTGGAAAAGCTGACAAGAAAAGTCCCGAGGCCTTCGGAACCTGGTGTAGGCGGAGGATGCTGAGGATAAAATGGAGGGACAAAAGAAATGATAGTGTACACAAGAGTAGAAGAAGAAAGGACCGTATCGAACACCATTGAGAAAAGAAGAACAAGATGGATTGGACACACCCTCAGACACAATGTGTTTGTGAAGAACATAATGGAGGGAAAAATCCCCTGAAGAAGCCCAAGGATCAAGTTGATAGACCAAATAAAGGGGAAAGTACATAGGAAGAGATACCAGGAGCTAAGGGAACTAGCATTAGATAGAAATGGGTGGAGGGCCGCAGTCAACCAATCTTAGGACTGAACGACCAATGATGATGATGCTCCGATGAAGAAACCGATCGCATCCAAGCGTCCTTATCCTCCTTGCTCATGTTTCTATGCCGATTGCACCTGCACGTGTCAGTCCCTCGGTTATATTTTCCCCTGAGATCTGCCCCTTTAGCCTCTCCGCATCGAAGAGCGGAACTGTATCCGTTAGATGCATGTGCATATTTACTTGGCGCTAATCCAAAGCGTCCGGTGCTCACATTACAGAAACATATGCAGGACCAAGGGATTAAAAGGGGCGTGCCGCTTCATTAACTACACCACCCTCAGCATAGGAAGTTCCCTCGTCCGAGCGGGAATAGTCCAGGTGACCAATCAATTCGCGAGAGGTCAAGCGGATTCGCGTCCGCGGGCAAATGCGCGTCAATTCATGCACCTGCCGCAGTGCAGGGATGTAAATTTATATATTCCTTCCTCTAGAAGGGACACGGAGGCGCATAGATGCGGATGTGCGAGAACGGTTTCTAAGCCAACGGTCGAACGGATGCAGCCAATAGGAATTTCAAACGCTATCATTTGTTTTTCTTTTCCTTCGAGCAAGACTGAGTTCACCGAGAATATTCATTCATCGCTTTCCGTTATGTTTCCAGAACAAATGTTTCGGAAATAGAGAAATCAAACAGTAATAAAATATAGCATAAGCATACAATTGCTAGCATTTAGGAAATTATATGGCAAACAAGCTTTACTTTTTAATTACTATTTAGGCCTCTGTGCTCATTAAGGCAGGCGACCGGCATCTTAGGTTATTTGCGCCATTTTGGATAAGTGGATGGATTTGGAAGCGAAGGATTTTTTTAGAAGTAAAGGGGGGAGAGAAACCCAGCGTCGACATTAGTCTTCCCTTAACAAAACGTAATTGAAGAAGAAGATGATGAAGTTTGCAGCAGAGTAGAAGAACAAAGGACCATATGAGACCCCCCTTGGGATAAAAAAGTACCTGATGGATGGGACTCACCCGTAGACACAATGGGTTTGTGAAGAACATAATTGAAGGTAAAATAGGGGGAAAAGTCCCTAGAGGAAGACTCAGGAATAAGTTCATAGCCCAAGTAAAGAGGAGAGTACATAGCAAGAGATACCAGGAGGAAAGGGAACTAGCACTAGATAGGGTAGGGTGGAGGGCTGCAGTATGATAATCTTAGGATTGAACGACAAATGATAATGATGATGAATGTCATACCCGAATATATATTGACCCTCTTGCCCTGTCTGTAACCTGGGTCCTATCTTACATTAAAACCCTTGAGAAGGCGCATGCCGTTCATACGACAGTCATGCATACCCTTTACAAACTGCAATGATTTATTGGGAATAACTTACTTCACTACTGCGTGCCTTTTTTACCCGGGAAACATTTTTTTCTCTGATGAATAAACTTCCCTCTGCCCACTGAGTTTTGGACGTCCGAGTTTTTTACGATCGTATTTCCCAAGGGAAGGAGTGAAAAGCCTATCGCCCACGCTTAGTTTTTCAGTCAGCCTCAGCCCACGACGTCGCTTTGTTATTCCCGCAAATTTTTACGACAGCGTCGAGTTTTCTTTTCTCTGAGTGCGTGGGCTGTCCTTTTGTGCATCCCATCAGCGTGACATGTCCTGAGCCCCGCGGGACACCTGGTCGCGTCAAGAGTCCCGCATCTCCAGCCTCCCGTAAGTCACCACGGGTCGTGTCGAATGTCAAAAGGGGGATTCAACTCCGCGTGTGAGATTATGCCTCTGAACGCGCTGCGTAAAGTTTACATCATCGTTTACGTCAAATCTCTTCGATAGTACCATGGGCTTGCCGCAGTATTTTCTTCGCTGCGTTACCCGCAATGTGCTCTTAACTTCCTAAATCACACAGGAGAGAAAACTGCCTTCACCGAGACTCGAAACCCAATCTCGGAACTTTTGTTCAAAAAGACGAACACATCACTCTCAAAGTGTGGCTCGCGAATGGTGCGTCAGTGCGCCCTTTTCAACTGCTTCTTGACGTATTAAGTCCGGCAGTCAGAAAGCGTCCAACTCCGTTAAAACTCTCAAAAATTCGCACGAGTAAAGGACGCTTCGAATGATCTTCTAGCATAAGAAATCAACGCGGTATCGAGGGATCACGGTTGAACACCTAGTCAAGGAGAATGAATTTACTTCTGCAAGTGGTCAACTTTGTCACTGGGCTACTGTTCATTTTTTGCCATCATTTACCAAAATCTGCTCCGCAAGGACATTTGGCAGAGTTCTTATACGCCTGAATCTAAAAAAAATAGGGAATGAAAATTAAGTAGAGATAGTGTTTAATGAATATTTCCCTCACTCTTTTTGTGTATGAAATGAATTACTTATTCCTTTCCGCCGAGTACACCTCTTTCGTGTTTTGGTCTGTTCTAATGAAGTACAGTACTCCGTCTGGCGGATGAGACGTAAAACCGTGGTCTCCTTGGCGCCTTTCGTTAAGAGTAGGCTAATGCCGACGCCGGGTTTCTATCCACCATTTCCCTTTCCTGTCCCCTATTGCGCAAATGACCTATATCTTTGGACTATGGGGTCAGCTAAAAATTCTGGCGATTTGAGCTTATCGATTTACTTGGAGGCCTTTTATCACGTGAATTCTGCTTTTCTGTTAGATTTTTCACATTCATTAAATTTCTTGATGTTCTTCTGTGCCTAAATAATTTTGTTAATTTATAACAATACTTAATGCTGTATGATATAATATTATTGCCCGCCGCAGGTGGCTGGCTTGTATAACACCGATTAGCAAACCATGGTCGATTGTCTCCTGGGGAGTAGTGTTTTGTTTGGATTTGTATTAACAAGTTGAAAACTGTGAGATGTTTTCGCATTGGTGAGGTAACCTACATAAACTTTATCTGGACACAAGTCTACTTCTTGATTTCACTGGAGGAAGAGTTTAGGGGGGATCGGGTTGGTATGGTGGCTGGAGTACTGGCTAACCATACGGACGACCAGGGTTCAAACCCCTGCAGAGGAGGATTTTTTTCAGAGGAGACCCGATCCCTTCTTGAGTGTCTCGTGGAGGGCTCTTCAAGTACAGTGCTCCGTCTGTCGGATGAGACGTAAAACCGTGGTCTCCTTGGCGCCTTTCGTTAAGAGTAGGCTAATGCCGACGCCGGGTTTCTATCCACCCTTCCTCCCTTACCTGTCCCCTATGGCGCAAATTACCTTATAGCTGTCGGTCGCCTCCCCAAATATCCAATCCAATCAGGGAAGAGTTTTTGTTATTTCGATGGAATGTTAATAATTTCAATTCCCACATACCACCCTTTCCAAGCACACACTCAGGAGTGGAATTCCGGAGTAAGACTAGCATGTGATGATACTTGAACTGTTTGTTAAGGATGTTGGAGTGATTTTCTTTTACGTTCAGATTTGCGTGAAGCTTTGAATACATGTACTTGTAAGTAAAATTCATAGATTAAGGTGAAAAAATGCATGTTACCGATTATTTTTTCTTGGCAGTTCATTGCCATTTTAGCACTTAGCCGTATGACAGTTCGCTTATTCATTCATTGGTGGTTCCATCCTAAGATTGATAAACTGCAGCCCTCCACCCATCCTTATGTAAAGCTAGATCCCCTAGCTCCTGGTATCTCTTCCTATGTACTTTCCTCTTTACTTGGTCCATGAACTTATTCCTGGGTCTTTTTCTGGGGACTTTTCCATCTATTTTACCTTCAATTATTTTCTTCCCAAATCCATTGTGTCTCAGGGTGTGTCCAATCCATCTTGTTCTTCTTTCTTTTCTCAATGGTGTTTAATATGGTCCTTTACTCTTTTACTCTTCTGTACACTTCATTATTTCTTATTTTGTCCGTCCATTTTATCTTCAGCATCCTCCTCCAGCACAAGGATTCGGAGGCTTCTAGTCTTTTCTGGTCAGCTTTTCCAATGGTCCATGCTTCCAATCCATAGATTACAATGCTCCACACGAATGTTTTCACATACTGTTTCCTGGTTTGTAGTCCTATCTTCTTTGGGCACAGCAGTTGTTTTTTTCCCATGAACGCCTTCTTAGCTTGGGCTATTCTCCGCTAGATGTCCGTTCTACTTCTTCCGTCCCACGTGATGGTACTTCCAAGATAAACTTAGCATATATTTCGAAGTAATTCGATACATGTATAAAAATCAATCAATCATATCAAGCTGTACATATATGAACATATATCTCCAAATCGTGAAATATGACATGTCTCACTGTTATAATTGCGTCTAGCAGGTACCTAGGTATCATGCCGAGTTTAAAAAACATGTATTGACGTATGGTTTTCACTTGAATTTTGGATTTTGCGGCGTAAATCCAAGTCATTACTGTGTTTTCCAATCATTGCATGCACAAATACATGGTACTAGGTCAATCGCACAGGTGCAGACACACCAAGGGATGAAATTGGTCATGAAAATTATTTTTCGTGGCGAATAGCAAAGTGCATCTCCTTTGGGGGTTGTGTTTGAACCGCTCGACAAATGTGGGTACGTAACTAAGGAGTCACTTGGTACATCAATCAACGGTTGGAGAATGTGGAGAGTTTTAGCTTCATGGATGGCCATCTTAAGCATCTAATACGTTGTTTATTGTGCTCCAATCGGGATTTAAAAATCTACGAACAACATAAATATGAGATAAACTCGATCTGGAAAGTGCGTGATATTTTTTTTACAAATGGTTCAAATACGCCAAAATCTCGAACCCTTTTTGATTATACCACGTACGTGACTCCTTAGTTACTTGCTCGGGATTATTTCGAGCGATTCGAACCCAACCCCTCAGGGATGAAATTTGCCATTCGCCACGAAAAAAACTTCCGTGACCTATTTCATCCCTTGGTGTGTATGCACCTGTGCGATTGACCTAGTACCATGTATTTGTGCATGCAATGATTGGAAAACACAGTAATGACTTGGTTTTACGGCGCGAAATCCGAAATTTAAGCAAAAATCACTGGTAAATACGTGATTTTTTTACTCGGCATGATATTTTGGTATATTTTAGACACCATTTAAACAGTGAGAAATGTCTAAATTCACTTTCATGTGAAAAACTGTAAATATATGTACTGATTGATATGATGGCCAATACTGTGTTTTAATTAAGACAAAAATTGTAAAACATAATTCTTTCATCATTAACATAACTACATGTATGGTTAGTTAACCGTGTAAACAGACGTGCTAACGAGGTGTTTGATCCAAGAATTATTTTTCGACTAGCGCGAAAATTTATTAAAATGTGCACCCAATTACTACATTTACCAATCGAACTCAGATCGATTTGGCCGGTTCAGCTCTGTATGGTAAATGTAGTGGAATCGATATGAGAAGGAGGCTAAGTCGGCCCGCTTTCTCTGCCAGTCTGAAATTTCAAATCGATATGCACCGATTCACATCGATATTTCAATCGATTTCGCGCTGGTTAACCAGGCGATCCGAGTCGGCTGGCTTAGAATGTTCAGATCGGTCCGAGTTCATATCGATCTGATTTTGATTGGTAAATGTAGTGATAGACCCACGATTTCCACTCCAACCACTGTAAGGGATGGGAACTTCAGCAGAGGCGGAGTATAGTTGAGGGGTGAGGCGAACAGCTACCCTAAGGAGAGGAAACGGAACGACAAGACTCGGCCGAGCCACTGAAGGAAGATAAGGAGGAATGCACATGTCGCCGAGCAGCGACCTCTCAAGAACGGTAATTGAGGCAGAGGAGGCGTGGATGGGGAATGAAAGTGGGAAGTGGTAGAAGACCCAGTTCCAAGCTGATTAGTCGATTCGATTGCCGGACACAATAAACATACCCCACAAGTTATGGGGGAAAAATTACAGCAGAGAAGAGGTAATCGTGATGTCGTTAAGAGCACCTTCTAATATTTTTTCAAGAAAATCGACAAAATACTGAGATAAACTCGATTGTTTCGGGCTTTACTTGGTGAAAGTCCATTCTAAATAATTCAAAAGAGATATGGTACTTTTTCAGTTTTTATTTCAAGTCGACCGGTTTCGTCACATAGGCGACATCATCAGGTACATAAGTTTAGAATGCTGCAGAATTTATACAAAATTTTGGAGGGGGAGGAAGAGGCAGGAAAAAGGGGAGAGGGAGGGGGGGGAAGTGGCAGGAAAAAGGGGAGGGGGAGGGTGGAGGGGGGACACCCCCTACCCCTCCCCCTTTTCCTGCTTCTTCCCAATTTGTGAATTTTGTATAAATTCTGCAGCATTCTAAACTTATGTACCTGATGATGTCGCCTATGTGACGAAACCGGTCGACTTGAAATAAAAACTGTGAAAAAGTACCATATCTCTTTTGAATTCTTTAAAATACTGAGACCCCATTTCATCAAAGTACATCCGCTCAAACGGTGGCAATCACAATGCATCTACATCTACATACTACACTGCGAGCCGCCGAATGGGCGTGTGGCAGGGGGTTTTAGGACACCAGCCGATGAAAGATGTAAGGGATAAGGTTTTGTAAGGTGAAATTGTGACGTGTATTATGGGAGTGTATTTAGTGGAGCTCAGATTTTGTTGTGGTCGCTTATTGTGCGCGGAAAGGACGAGGTTTTGCACCAATCTGTTCGGAAAATCATTTCTCTTATTTTATCGCTTCTTCCAGACCTTGAGATGTAGTGTGTCGTCATGATAATATTCTCTGTGTCGCTCTGAAACACACCAATTCTGAATTGTTCAAGCAAGCTAAGCGTAGCGCAGCCTAGCGTGTAGCCTCCCAGTCTCTAGTGGCTCAAGTTTTGATACTCTATATGTTCGCTCGTGGCAGTTTTTAACGAAGGGATATAGCTTTTCTTTGTGTTTATTAATGTTTTTGCTTAATTCTTCATGACCTGGGTCCCAAATGCTCGCGGCATATTCTCTCTCGAGGTGCGGCCTAACCAGAGCGAGGTAGCACCTCTCTTTTACTTTTATATGCGAGGACCTTCCTATTATACGCTTAACAAACCTAGTTTCTTTAATGCTGTGCCGCATATGTTTTGTTCATGTGTTCCCCTCGATATGTCAGAATTTATGATACTTCCAAGATGTATAATGCATATTATGAATGAAGTAATTGACACAATAGAAGAATTATATCTCACATTTTTACTTTAATCTTAAATTATTATGACTCGATATATTAATAGTTTTATTCGTTGCTATAGAAATTTACAAGAAAGTTGTACTTAAACATATTTTTTTCGAATATTTGACTCATAATAATAAAGATAATACCTACTATGTTTCAATGTACAGATTTTTTATTGGTACCGCTAGTTTCTAGGCAACTGCGTCATTCTCAGGTACAAGTATTAAAATCATGGCCATTGGTATATATACTCAAAAAGCAGGGTGCAGAGGAGTAAGGATTAGGGAAGGTTGGTGGGATGACGGGGAAGGAGTTAGGTGATTTTCTGGGAAGAGTGGTGTGAGAAAGACTCCTTTTCCCTCTCTACCTTGCTTTTAAGGCATATATAACACTGGCCATGATTTTAATGCCTGTACCTGAAGACGCTGTAGCGTTGAAACTAGTCGTACCAATAAAAACCTCGGTGGATTGATGTAGTAGTTTTTAAAGACGTGAACGTATTTCACGGCTGGAAGGCACTAGTTAGGTGTAATAGAAGGATAAACATCGACTCACTCTGAGGTTTTAAAAGTGTATTCACATCGTGATCACATAGAACTCATACAAAAGGTCACATAGCTGAATACTCAGTTCGTGGGCGCCAAAAAAAAGGTACAATATGAATAAGGATATACGCAAACCAAAGAAACATCCATAGCCACTACACAACTAAAATGACAGGTTTCAACAATTGAAACAGTTGGTATTGTCATTATCAATTCAATAATGGACTTCCACAAGATTACGCCATAAAGGATTGAATTCATTTGTTTGCATAGTATTGCGTGATTGGTAATCATACATGGCGGTAAACTTACTGTTTTGAAAATGTTTCTTCACCAAAGAATCCACCTTCGTCGCTCTTACCTGAAATTTATGAAAAGAAAGTTATATTAATATTTTTATACAAGATAGAAAATATTAAATTGACTTATGAATGGGACCCAAAATTAATATTACAGTCCATTTTTACATGAGATGATGCATATTAATCACCGTCATTAGGTTTATCCCTGTCTACAGGAAGGTTTTTCCGCTGTCCCTTCCTGTAGGTGGCTGTGGCCTTAGGGTCACTATTTTCTGATACTCCGAAAACTTAAATTTATTATCTTTAAGTGTGTTTCATAAACTGAAGTGCATAAAAAATATGGTTTCCTGGTTAGTTTTACTGTAATTCAGCCCTGAAAGTGGAAATTTCAACATGGGCTCATATGAGGTTGCTCATATTAGAGCAGAAAAAGTTAATAACTGATTTAAGATTTTCCCGGAGTATTATGTTTCGGGTGCGAAGCCCGAGAAAGATATTTAAACAGAAAATGTTAGTTTGAACAAGAAAGCGTATCATGGCACTTGATTAAAACTGTATCCATGAAGGTCATAGTCTCGAGAAATTGAAAATAGATAAAACTTAGGTGTGTTATAAACTGTTTAATTTTAATATCATTAGTGAATTACTGCCGTAACTGAAGTCAAAATTCGCTAGTTCCGCTCAAATTCCGCTGCAATCCGCTCCAACGACTGGACGAATGTGGCCAGTATAACCTTATTCGTAGAAAAAACTGCATATTTACCGTCGCCGTCAAAATATTATAGACCTGGCCTTTTACGTGTTTCACATGAACACTGAGTATGAATGATAGGGTTTATTATACATCTTAAGAAAGAATATTTATTTCCCTTTGAAGTGAGATATATTTTGGAGCGATATCATTCGCCTGCTGGATGTTAGTCTTAAGAAAATGAATAAGAACGCAGTAGAAACGCCCAACTGCATATTTACCGTCGCCGTCAAAATATTATAGACCTGGCCTTATACGTGTTTCACATGAAACCTGAGTATGAATGATTGGGCTTATTATACATCTTTAGAAAGAACATTTATTTCCCTTTGAAGTGAGATATATTTTGGAGCGATGTCATTCGCGTGCTGGATGTTAGTCTTAAGAAAATGAATAAAAACGCAGTAGAAACGCCCAACTTCACGACTTGGCCATGTTCAGAACATTGTGAAACAACAATTGTTAATTAAAGAAAAGTCAAACTTTTATCTCAAGTAGAGCAGTTAACCCTCTATGGACGAGCGAGTTAAATTTGTTGCGTTTCAAAATCATAGAGATATCTGCCTTCTTAGAGGCTTTTCCATTTAGTTGCTGCGCTAGTCAGAATTACTATGCTTCGGATTAAGTGTGTGAAAGTTGCGTCTCTTTCGGCGGTTTGTCGAGCAATTTTAAATAGATGACATTTTGACGCTGTTCACTGACGATGGCGTACCTGATGGAGCTCTGAAATAACTAGTTCCAGCTGTCATATGAAGAAAAAAATCGGAAAGTTTACAAACAAGGTACGCTTTGCAGGTCACGTTGAAGTATACCTTGTGTAAATATTATTTTAAATGGAATATATCCAATACAAATACGTCACATTTCAAAATAAATGTTATTATCAAATAAATTGCATTTTTTAAATGATTAAATAGCACATTAAAAAACTAATATAGTAGCTGTATTTTTTCATGCTGTTGTTTCATAATTCCGTCCATAGAGGGTTTATTATGAATCCAGAAACATCTTTTCAACATCCGTCCATCGTCAATCAACTGTTTATACGCGATTAACTTACAAATCGATTGGAGTCAACACTTTTTGTGCGATATTTTGTTCCATAATTTCGGTTTTCATTAGGTAACCAATGTCATCAGGGAATGCAGGATTAAAAAAAAATGTTATATTTATTTTGACTGACCCAGTCAGGCCTGAGCATCCTTGATTTCCTCAAATTCTGGGTCCTCTCCAAACTATCTTGTATTATTTTTCCTGGCGGGGATCTCTCTTAAGGTCCTCATCACTTCTTTCTTCCGTTCAAAATTCCCATCCTCTTTCCTCTGCTTCCGCGCTTGCCAAGTTCTATCCCTCCCTTACCCCTTTCAACGAGCCGTAGCCTCTCAATTCTCCTACCTGCATTTTAGCTGCATCCTATAAATCTCTACAGATAACAGGAGTAAACATAAAATCTTCAGATACAGTTAAATATCTTGGAATTACCTTAACTTCTGGTATATCGTGGGAAAAACACATGCAAAACATATGCGGCGCATCGTTAAAGAAACTAGGTTTTGTTAAGCGTATAATAGGAAGGTCCTCGGATGAAAAAGTAAAAGAGAGATGTTACTTTGTTCTGGTCAGACCACACCCCGAATACGCCGCGAGCATTTGGGACCCTGATCATTTAGATTTTACAAAAAAATTAATAAAACACAAAAAAGCTGCACCCTTCGTTAAAAACTGCTATGAGCGAATATAAAGTATCTCACAACTTTTAGAGGGATTAAGGTGGGAGCCCCTATAGACTCGGAGGCTACCTGCTAGGCTTAGGATGCTAGAGAAATACATAACTGATATTTTTCTGAGCGACAAAGAACATTATCATGACTCCTCACTACATCTCTAGGTCTGACAGAAGCGATAAAATAAGAGAAATACACTGCCGAACAGATAGGTACAAGAACTCGTTCTTTCCGCGAACATTAAGCGATCACAATAAAAATTAACTCACTAAATACACTCCTATAATTCATGTCACCATTTCACCTCCCAAAACCTTATCCCTTACATCTTGAAACGGCTGGTGTCCTAACACCCCCTGCCACTCGCCCATGCGGCGGCTCGCAGTCTAGTATGTAGATTACTTTCTCATCACACTTAGCGATTATAAAACTTCATCGTCTGTCTTCATTTCTACCCCCGAGGCATCCTCACAGCCACCACTACCAAGTCTCAAAAAAATTTTATCTAAATATACCTCCACCTTTTTCCAAGAAATTAACGTTTTGAAATCAAAACACGCCTTGCTGCATGTGGAAATATTGAAAAGATATTCTCTTTCTGTCAATACTCAAAGAGTTCTCGTCTATTCATTTTGAGAAAGGCGTGTTTGTGATACACTTTGCGAATTCTGAAACTATGTATTCTCCTTTTCCGACCGATTTTGTAACAGTTATTATTTCAGAGTTAGTTCCTCATCACCTGAAGATGTAACTCTGTTACGGAACCGATCGGAAGTGAGAATAAATTTTATGCAGAATTTGCAAAGTCTATTTTTCCTTTGTGTCACTGTGGTTGAAATTCAATACAATAGAGTCTGAGACGACGTCAAACAATATTTCATTTTGTGCGCGGAAATTTAAAGTTGACCCCTCAGTACGGAAGATGTAAGTAGGTTCAGATTGGATTGGATAATCGGGGATGCGGCTGACAGCTAAAGTCATAGGACACTGGTAAGTGAGGAAGGGTGGAAAGAAACCCGGCGTTAAAATGCCCTTAGTGAAAGGCGCCAAAAGGGACCGCGGTTTAACGTCTCATCCTACAGACGGAGTACTGCACTTGAAGTGCCCTTCACAAGACACTCCCCAGTAGGGATCGGGTTTTCTCTGAAAAAAAATTCTCTGCAGGGATTTGAACCCTGGCCGTCAGCCGTCCGTGTGGTTAGCAAGTACTCAAGCCACCACACCAACCCGATCCCCCGTAGGTTCTTGCAGCATTTAATCTCAATGGGGTGCCTTGATGAGAGCTATGGAGAAGTGCGGTAGTTTATAACGCTTTATAGTTGACTTTGTAAGTATCACCCTTAGTTACTGGCACTATTTGTCTTTCGATACATGAAACTTCAAGTGCAAGAAGTGCAGACCTGACATTGCACCGTTAACGCATGGAAATGCATTGCAGATACAATTAAAATTCCAGTGGACGAAGTACTACAAGTACTTGTAAGTTTTCATTTCATTCAAATTTCAAGTACACATTCCGTCCCATGCCACCAGGCAACGCACAATCCTTTCTTCTCGCCTTTTTATTATGTGCAATTCATCCTTTTGGCATCCCTTATTACTTGATAAATCTATTCTATCTTTGAAAATTAATTCCATTTATTTTTTATCACAATTCCGTTTTTAAGGAAGTTTAAACTCCACTGCGCGAGTCGGAGAAACACTGCGTTTCATCTTTTCTGTATTTGGTTGAAAAACCCTTAGGTACAACATATGCAAATGATGCCGCGAATTCTTTTTCAGAGAGCACTGTTTTGTAGCCTGAGGAGTCGACTCGAGCGCCATTTGGAAGTTCGTTCCTTCTACTTCGCAGAGTTTTCATCAAAAAAATTTTCTCTTACGTGCAAGATTTATTCATTCCATTGCATCAGTCAATTCAATATTCATCACTGGATGCCACGTTTCTATTGCTTCCAACCCCCTATGCATTCCTAACTATAGATGTTATTTTTTTGCATGGAAAAGTAATCGAGGAGAATTCTTTTGAGTCCACTATATCCCTCGACTCGAAATTGTGTTCGTTCTACGGCTCTGAGCTTCCCTTGCGAATCTCGGCCACTTTAGTTTCCCCCTTGGCGTCATCGCTGGGACATTAAAACAAGTGTTTCTCTTCCTTTCTCTCAGTTAAAGGTGTTGTCGTTCTCTTCTTGTTTTGTCTCGCGTTTGAAATCCAGCCGACGCCAATGTCGTTAGAAAAAAAAAACTTGAGCTAACGTTTTCTGCAGCCGTCCTCTTAATTAAGGAAGGTTGCAGCATTGCCAAGGGAACTTCCCCGGCCCATTGAGTCCTCTTATAATGGGTTGTCTCGAGTGAGATTCAAGCGTGCGCTTCATCTCCTGTCTCCCGGCTTTTCACGAACAAATTTTTGTGTTCGATTCCTTTCGTTTTTCCGCGCGACTTTGTGATGCCGCAAAGGCCCCTAGGCACGGCACATTATACTGTAGAAACAAATATATCACAATGTATACCAGAAAATGAATGAAATCATGGCAGATTCTATTTCCCGTTCAGTGATTCTGACAAACATATAATTTGCCGCTTTGTGCGGTACAATTTTCCTCATGAAAGAGTTCGTACTTTCGTTTGCACGATAAAATATACCGTGCAATGCGGCTTTTAGTTATGTATCTTCTTGTTTTCCTACTGTCGATTAAGTTGCGAAATTTTTCTGCATCTCACGTTAGGTCGGAGGTTTTTTTAAAGTATGTTACGAAAAATTAATTTGTTGAATTTAGGTGAAATCATGGTAACGAATCGAAGGGGGTTCATACGGAATATTTAGCTTGAACAGGAAGGTGTGCAAACTTGACTAAAAGTGAAATCAGCTGAACGATTTGATAATATTAATCTGTAAAGATATTAGTGCAAATTATGTGAAATCTGTCCTCAGTACTGAATTGTTGAAAAATTCAACGCATTCATTGCCCATGTTGTTTTGAATACTCTATGTTCATTACAGATTTTATTCATAAAACTTGTATTCATAAAACTTCGTTTTGTGAATAAAATTTGTTAAATCACAATTCCACGTAAAAACATACTGGTTTCGACAAATGATCGTCATCATCATTCATATACGTGGTATTGTAAAATTTTTGCGAATAAAATTTGTTAACCATGGAATACCACCAAGTAAAACCAGAAGACAGATTTTTATTTACTATGTGCTCTTGTTCGATGTATGAGAAAGCAATTTGCTGCTTTCCACCCTTAAAGTTTTTCTCCCACATTCAACCAATGGCTGAAAAAAAGTGCATTGAAAACAAATTATTACTACGCTGCGTCCTTTAGTCAGATTTAATACTTTTTCAATTTCGATCAAAGCCGATGCTAATTTTCATCGCATGACTTAACACGGGTTTCGCGCTAATATAAGTTGTTTCATTAAAGCCATTTCCTGCAAGGCACTGGTATGAGTTTACCTTGACATTGATCCGGCTTTGATTTTTTTAAATGAACCGTCCTGGAGGCACTTAGCCTGCGAATGTAATGACTGCAGCCATTATAGCAGTGGTGAGAAATGTAATAAGCATTAGTTTTTTTCAGAGCGGTGCAACCTGTTTCGCCTCGTGCAAAAAACCATTGGGATGATGTGATTTAAGATATTGAAAACCATTTACTCACGCTTTCCTCCCGAGACTCTTTTGAGTTCGCCGTATCGAGTTTAGTACCTGGTATCCGAATTCCATTTCGGAGACTGCCTCATAAATTAACCCTGTGGTTTTGAAAAATGATAATTTTCCAAGCATTTAGTCCAATCTTCTTGTCTACTTATCGGTGTTTTTCTTTCAAATGCGCCCGATGGTCTTTCTTACTTTTTTGAAGCTAAAGAAGGGTAGAAACTTTTATTCCACGCAATGAAATGTGTTACACTTCAGTTTTTACAAATATATATCATTTGATGCGGAATACGGGTGCCCCGAGTAGAATCTATGAGCGAGTTTCCACTTTCTAATTCTCTCAAAAGTTTCCTAGCATGTACAATAGTTTGTTTAGTGGAAAATTATTGACAATCTGAATGTCTTTCAAAAAATATTAGCGTAAGATAAAAATATCTAATAATATTAACCGAAATGAATTGATATAAAGCAGGTTTAGAAACAAAAATGCAACAGCGAAGTGAAGCGTTATAAATGGATGTTCATACTTTTAAAGGGTGAGAAGTTCAATCCCATTTTCTCATGATTCGACCATTAAATGGGTTCCTTTAAGACAATTGGCAAAGATTGTGGTAAACAAACCGCTAAGATAATTCTGCCCTACTGCCAAACTGTGGCGTATTTCCCGAAAAGCCTGGCCAAAACCCTTAAAAAAATGGAAATGGTTTTTGAAGGGTTTCTGGCCACTGCAACTGTAAGCTAGATGAACTGAGATGTTAACGGCTTGGGTCTTAACTTCCTTTTGGGCGTCATTTTTGTTAAGATGTCATAGCCGCCATTTTGGTGTTGTGGCCGAAATATCAGCGAAATACGTCTGTGTACTACGCCCCCATTAACTAGTTTATTATTCATTATTTCCAAACTGCAAATTTGTTATTATTTATTTCATTCGAATAATATCATATATTTAACGTTTATAAACTTTACATTTTCAGGCGTCTCTTCGTGGAAGTATTTTATATTCGAATCCATATTGAAAATAACTATTGTACTTTTCCACAGTTATTTATTGTATTCGTACAACGCGTATCGCACTTGTGCTTATGCACCCGATTTTTTTAGACTAATTTAAATTACGTGCTTCGCTAAATTAACTATGGTATCATTACCGTCCGTACTGCTCAATCAAATGGTTGTTCACAGCATATCATATCACCTTGGTATAGAAGTTACTGTAATCACTTTGAGTATAGCAATAGCGTCTCCTACAAATCGAAGATCATCTGTCCAATTCGCTTGATTTTCTCTCTTTCTTCTTAAGAAACACCTCTGAAATCTCTGTCTGTTAATATTTTTAAGAGTAGAAGCTCAATTTTTTCTATGACCCGATGATAAAATGAATTCCTTGAAAATATTTGGCGAGAGGTCTTGAAACATAAATCGTGTGAATCTTTCGGTAAAAGCCGCACCAAATTGTTCGAGGCCCATAATTCCTTATGAACCCAATTTAAACCACTCTTTTATGCTAATTTGGCGTTATTATGAAATTCATTACAATCTCTCAACTCTTTGCTAATGATGAGAACACAATGTATTTGTATCAGAAGAACTATTTTGGCAACCATTTAGACTGTTCAACTAAATGTTAGGCCACCTTATGTAATCTTTTAGATGTATGCGTTAAGTATTTAGTGGAGTAAAAGATACCAAAGAAAAGGTGTTATATGAATGTTTGGAAATTTTAACTCTTGACTGTCAGTGAAATTTATACGGGAAAGCTTTGTAAAGAGTATTTTCTTTAACGAGGACCCGTGAGGATTTGTTAGTTTTCTTTTTATAGAATTATTTACGCTTAGAAGTACTTATTGAGTCACCTCATATGCATTTGTTTGTGGATGGCGCTCAGTAAAAGATTATGGCTGTGTTCCAGGTCAAGCTGTGAGAAATGTTAGCTGGCGGATGGTCACAAGAGCCAAAGGCTCGCAAGGTGGCGAATAGTTGGAAGACTTTGACTACGTCGCCAGCGTCGATTTATTGAAAAATAGTCGAGTTGACAGAAACACCCATCCGTTCGCCAAGTTTCGGAGAAACTTGAAAAATTATCACGGCAAGAATGTCGCTATTTCGATGCGCCTATATGTCCTCAGTGAAATTCTCTAAGTCGACGCTTGGCTAAATTTGAATCAATAACCCTTCCCACAGGAATGGCAAAGTTTCGAATTAAATCCTTTCTCACATACGTACAAAGTGTGGAAAAGTATGCGGTAAATTAAGTTTTGATATCACAATTGACATGCTCTCCTTCGTCAAGCTTATTACTCTCTACCTCTCATAGCCTACTCTATTTACTCTCTCTCTCTCTGTCTTGTAACATAACCAATGAGGTAATTATATTTAATTAATTGCTCCGTGTTTGAAGCCAATATGTAATACAACCTTATTGGTTGTGTGGGGCACTTCAAAGGTCACTTACTTACTCTCGTTCCCCGCTTCTCTCGTACGTACCAATATTATCTATCTGCACGGCTAAACTCGACAATAAAACGTATAATCTAATTCAAACAGTGGTACCATTTATTTAAAACACATAAATTGTTATGATAGCCATATTGTACCATATGCATTCATTAATGAATGAATCCTTCTTCAACTTATGCACAGTTCAACATAAAACTTATGGAAATCAATTTAACAATGCAATATTGAACAATGGGCGATAATTAGCACTGTCCTTTACTTCCTTTTGAGTCCTTTAATACTTGAACGCATTAATATTCACACATTCACCTTTTAAGCCCTTTATCTCCTTATCATAAATATTAAACTATCAAAATCAGACAGGAAATTATAATACAGCATATATAGTTGCGACAACTCCGTCCTAGACGACACAGGTGGTCAGCTTCACCGTATCTGCCTTCCCCCACTGACGAATGACTGTGGCGTCTACTTTTCACGGTCAGCAATAAAGTTCCCGTCTCTGTATCTAATTCGGCCGCTTGGTTATACTTCCAGTCTCCCGATCAGCTGTCTCGGCGCCTGCAGTTCACAGCTTACGCCTCGCTCAACGCTCAGCTCTATCTTTGGTGAGATTCCCCGTCTATCTGGGCACGTATTTTTCAATTGCACTTTCTTTTACGTCCGACTCGTTCCGTGGCTGATAGATAACTCCCCCTCCCCTTTCTCCAATTCTGCGTCACGTGTTTTAATATTCTGACTCGATTGGCCCCGGCGTATCCTAGCGACTAAGGTACGCCAAGTTTGCTTTTGTTGTCCCCCTTCTCTTCGAGCACGTGGGGACAAGAACTGCCGAATATGGTTGTCCTCTATAGTTACTTATCCTCTTTCGCACTACGTGTGGAAAAGCACCGTCAAAGATGGCGGTCCTACCGTTACACTAGTCTTCTCGTAGAAATCCTCAGCTGCTTAATGTCTTTCTCAACTACATTACAAGCTTGAGTTTCAACTTATCTTTGTACAGAAATGATAAATGAAATATTGCTTAATATTTTTCACACTGGTTTATTAATACCGATCATGCTTTCGACAAAATGGGCAATGAAGGAATGAAATAGTACCTTGATAATGACAATTTTTTTTTCGAAACCATGGTCGATAGTAATAAGCCAAAGTGGAAAGTACAAAGCAATCTTTTATTTCATGTCTCAACTACAATGATTATCACTCCCTTGTTCGTTCTTCTTTCCGTCCTTAATCTCTCGACCCTTCTTCAGATTCATGTCTCTTCTATAGTCTCTTCTCATCCTCTCTACATGGTATTTAAATTTCAGTGCCATGCTAAGCTACACTCCATATCTTCTTTGTGAACTAGTTGTTAAATCAATTCGCGCGGCTCAGGAAATCGATACTCAGCCATGTAATAAATAAGATTACTCTCTCCGTTGCAGTCTTGTTGCGTTTTTTAGAAATTTATTGTTTATTTCATTCGGACAATGTCATTAACTTTAACGTTTATGGTTGACGACTGCGTGCATTTTGTTTTCTGCTGTACCAAATATGACCTCCAGATTTCAATGCGTAGCGCTACTCGGAGCCTAATAGAGTATAAATTATGTGAAAGAAAAAAAGGCTGTTAACTTGATCTATCGTCATTTTTTCTTTGAAATAAAAATAGCATCACCGCGTGGCTAATCCCTGGAGCCATTTATCAAGGCGGGAATTGTTTTTGATGGGAAAGGACTTCCAATTAGCATGGGAGGAAGCAAAAAATATGCTTCCCTCAGTGGAGTGAGGGACAGTCGGCATCTTATTTAGGTCAAGTACTGTGAGTCGCAATGCAATGGTGGTATCCATCCGTTGCGAACCTATTGAACTTCTCAATTTTTTAGGCATTGCTGATGAAATGCCGCTGTGCTCCGCTCCGTCACCATTACCCAACAGTCACATTCCGTCTATTCCTACCCCAGCGTCCTCGAAACGTTTTCGTTTACAATGTGCACGTTTTGGTTTAGAAAAAAAGAGGAAAAACATTTTTTTTATATTTCACTGGAAAGTTATTGTTCTTTTCAATTCAAACGCATCTATTTCCGACTTCCGTACATTTCAGCGATTGTTGTCGTCTTTTTTTAACTCATAAGATTGGTTTTAAAACCTTTTACGCAATTTTTTGATACTGGTATGGAGGATTTTAATTCCTTGATCAAAAACTCGAGAATATCAACTGCCAAGGCAATGCATTGTCTCTTGCAATACTACCCACAGTGCTGAAGTATCGCAAACGCTACACTGATATGGTATGAAGTTAGGGAGACCACACAACTAATTATTTGGCTCTGATTTAAAAACTTCCAAATGCTTTTAACCTGAGTGCCATATGTATTAATGTATCCTTTATTTAAAGTTTTAACTCAACAAGTTATTGTATCCTTGTTATGAGCATCAAGTAGTTACAGTAATTTTTTTGTGTAGCAATGAACCAATATACTATATCAGGGGATATGAAAGTAAATATCATAACAATTCAATCATATTAGTTGAATATAATTTTACTCGTGCATAAAATATCAGTATTCCATAGACATTCATAATAATATTTAGCAATTTGAAAAGCACATGCACATGAGTAATTACAGTGTCAGGAAATGGTGGATGAAGTCGAGAGAGTTGAAAAACATTTTTGAATTAAAACAAACATCAGCCAAACTAAAATAATGAAGGCGGGAAAAGAGGATGGAGTTCTAGAGGCGACTTTTGATGGAAAAAAGGCTAGAACAAATACTATACTTTAGATACCTCGGAAGTGTTATTACATGGAATGGATGTTGCACAGAAGAAAGTTGCACAGTTAGAATATCTGCATCTACGTCTACAAACTACCCTTCGAGCCGCCGCATGGGCGTGTGGCAGGGGGTTTCGCACCAGCCGTGTAAAGGTGTAAGGGTTAAGGTTTTGTGAGGTGATGACGTGTATTTAGTGGAGCTCAGTTTTTAGTGTGGTCGCTTATTGTGCGCGGAAAGAACAAGTTTTTATACCTTTCTGTTCGGCAATATACCTCTCTTATTTTATCGCTTCTGTCATACCTACAAATGTAGTGTGTGGTCATGATAATTTTCTCTGTGTCAAAACTCCACTTTCTCCGGCGAGATGTTGTAGAACAGCATGGTAAACAATGATACTCAAACGATATCGTACTGTCTTCCAAATTTATTTCAAACTCTTACAACACGTGTTTCAACTGTCTAGCAGTCATCATCAGGTAAGACTAACGACTGCTAGACAGTTGAAACACGTGTTGTAAGAGTTTGAAATAAATTTGGTAGACAGTACGATATCGTTTGAGTATCATTGTTTCTCTGTGTCGCTCTGAAACACACCACTTCTTAATTTCTCAAGCAACCTAAGCTTAGCGTGTAGCCTCCGAGTCTCTTAGGGCTACCATCTAAATTCCTTTAAAAATCTCTCGAAATATCTCAGGGAAAGGCAGCTTTCAGTAAAGTCAAGCAACTACTATCAGCCAAATCAATTAACGCAGGAACAAATGCCATCCTATATTTACCTCGAAAGTGTTATAACATGGTATGATAGTTGTCCGGAGGAAATAAGAGGTAGAATATCTCAGGGAATGGCAGCTTTCGGTAAAGTCAAGCAACATATATACGCCAAATAAACAAAGGTACGCCTAAGGGAATGATTTGCAAAATGTCTTATTTGGAGTGTTGTGCTTTATGGAGTAGAAACAAAGAATGTCAGGAGGAAAGAAGGGAAATCATATTAAGAGGGATTTGAAATGTGGGTGTGGAGAAGAATGGAAAGATTAAAATGGAGTGATAAAGCGAGAAACGAGGAGGTGCTGGCAAGGTTAAACGAGAAAAGGAACATTTTAAGATCAATAAGAGAGAGGAAGGCGAACTCGATGGGATTATGTGCTGAGGAAATATTTCCTGCTGAAAAGAGTATTATAAGGAAAGATCGAGGGAAAGAGAGCTAGAAGAAGACAATGAAAATAATATGTTGACATATTATGAATGGAAGGAGTTAAGAAGAGCTGAGGGAGGCAGCACAGAATAGACGAGCATGGAGGGAGCAGTTCAGAGTTCAGTTGAAACCTGACTGAGGACAGATTCAACGTGTGAGAAAAGCAGTAATTATTTTTTGAAAAATTCCCCCTACATTTTAATTAAAAGTTTTAAATTTGCGGAATGTTGAGCATTTACAGCTCCCGTTACATTTCCTTCCACTTGTTAGAGATGTTTCATCTGCGGATGCTCATTATACAGAAGCATTTTTCTTACTTTTACCCCTCCAGCTGTTCTGAGAATTCGATACAAAGAAGGCGAACTTCTCATCCGATTTTTTGAAGTTTCCAAATTTTTAAACGAAATTCTTTGTAACGAAGTTACGTGAGACTTCTTATAAAGCTCATTATCGAATTTAAAAAACAAAATATTGAGCGAGTATTGAGGGTAGGGAAAGAGATAAAATTCTTCGTTTCTTACTGGATACCTAATTATTTTCTTATGAAAGGCGGAGCGATTTTTTTAATGTACAGTTTTCCGTGAAATTTTTCAAACGTATTCTTTTTTGGTAAAAATCGTTGAGTAAAAATGAAATAATTCAACAGTAATTTCCACACTGTTTTAATGAAAACCGAACATGGTTTCGACACTTAATGTCATGATAAGGTAGTTACTATCGAGATCATTTTTACCAATTTTATTTTAAGTATTCAACCGGTGAAGTAGGTTTTGTTGAACGTCAGAGAATCTCCTCCTGGTTTTCTACACTTTCAAGGGCCTGTATAGTATATTCTTTTTCGCCTCAGTATACAATTTACCCTTCTTCAACCCGTCCATGAAACCTATCCTCTTTCTTCCTCTTCCCCGCTTGCCCAACATCCTTCCCTCTATCACACTCTTGAGCAACCCATCGCCCTTTATTACATCCTTCAGCCATCTACCCTGCCTATCCCGGATTTCATTCAGAAGTTTCCTTTCTTCGCCCACCATTCTTAAGCACTTCCTCGTTAGTCTTCCTCTCCACCCACCTCACCCTCTCCATCCTTCTCCACGTCCACATCTCACATGCCTGCAGCCTATTCTCGTCCTCCTTTCTGAGGGTCCACGTTACATACAACGCTACGCACCATATCAAGCTCTGCACCAGCCTCTTCTTCACAACCTTACTCAATATCCTGGTCATCAGCTCCCTTCTATTACTAAACGCCTCTTTTACCAATATGGATATACAATAGTTCCACAAAATTACGCCTGAAAATCTGTCATACGTATTCTTTTTTGTGGTATGTTTAGATAAGAGTGCTAAACAGTGTAATTTACCGATTAGATTTGTCGGCAATCAACTGATATTTCAACTTTTAGCCTTACCGCAACAAATAATAGGAAATAGGATCCCTCTCATTTCTGGCAGTCTCTCTTCATTCATTGACTTCCCCCTCGAAGAGCTCAGTTTGAATGGAGATGGTCGTTAAGTCAGGTCGAGAGGATTTTCTTCGTCCATTGATAAATAACCGATACACGATGCTATTTCCTTTCTCTTTTTTTTATCATTCTTGTTTACTCTCGGAGAGAGAGCGAGGATTCGAAGAGACGCGATTATCTATTTTTTCAAGCCGACACGTGGGTTCCATTTAAATTTCCGCCGCGCAACTTTTCCACAGCTCTCTCTGGCCACCAGATGTCTCGCTTTTCGCACATGCACCGCCACATTGTTTAGAGGAACTTCAAGGCCCGAAGTCATTCACGAACCCATTTCATTCCCTTTGCCCTTTAAGGTAGTTTGAGGGAGATAGTTCTCTAGTCGTAATGGGGACAGTATTCGAATTATACGTTTAATTTTCAGCTGCTGTAGGAAGAATGCATTAAATATTACATTATTAACGGCGCAATGAAATACTTAAATATGACTTAAAGTCTAAGAAATTAAATAAAATAATGTACATAAGTCTCTAATTTGAATCTATTTTTTTTCGCGGCAAGTTGAAAAAACCCTCACAACAGAGGGTGTTTTGCGATTCTATAAAAGAATTACTGCGGTGACGATATGATTTATTTTTTAAAAATAGTCAAGAAAACACGCAAAATACTCACTGTCAATTTTTGACGAAATCTAGGAGCTAGAAGTTCCTCATTTTTTAAAAATGAGGTCTCTTTAGAGTGCATACACGTACCTACCATTTCCCATGTAAAAGGGATGGTATTTTTCGTTAAAAATCTCGGAAAGTAGTCCGGTAAGGGGCTGATATTTTGATATTTTAAGAAAGGTGAGATATTGTTCTTTAACATGAGACCAAATTTTTTTATTTTCAGGTGAAATGATATCTCGCTCAAACTGCCGTAAGGAAGAATTTGCGCTTCGAAGTACTGTTTTCTTAAGATGTACAAAATTTGCGGAAATTTAGGATTAGTGCTGCCTTATATATTTTTATAAAATTTCATGTAAATATTTCTTTGGACAAGATGTCACAGGACAAAGCGTTAAACCGATGGTTTTACACCGTAACGAAAACCAGTAATTATACTGACTCCAGCCTCCACTGTTATTTCGGCAGGATTTGACATAATTATTTTTTTTACTATATGAGGAAAGGGTATCATTATCTTCAGACTTAAAACGTTTAAAATGTATATTATTGGCCAAATTTTTGTATACGTAGAAAAATAGATAGGTAAACAAAATAACCAGCAAAAGTTTCCCATGGCAACCGTGCCAAATTCTTCCCTGTTTGCAGGCCACGTGCTCCAACGAAAGCCGGAAGTCTGTAATGTAAACCTAAATACTCGAGAAATATTATCGGTTACCTAAGCTGAAAAAATATATAACGTACCGCAACATGTAGTACATGTTATACAAGTTTTTGAACAAGATTATTCAGACGGATATTGAGGTAAAAAGTTATGTGGAGAGATGCCATCGCTTTACCATTAAGGCAATCTATTTCAGTGTTAAAAATCATAATTTTTAAACCAACATGTATCCTTTAA
This sequence comes from Ceriagrion tenellum, assembly GCA_963169105.1. Taxonomy (NCBI): domain Eukaryota; kingdom Metazoa; phylum Arthropoda; class Insecta; order Odonata; family Coenagrionidae; genus Ceriagrion; species Ceriagrion tenellum. Next base: position 49,360,274 of record OY720641.1, on the reverse strand, counting down.
ATGATTGGTGACTTACTGACATTTTTGCACCATTCGTTAGTAGAGATCTTACTTTACAATGTGTGGTAAAACCAAGGTTCGTTATCGGGCATGCCTGAAATAAATATTCCCCTTATACCAACTCAAATCTTGTAGCAGACTCAAGAAAGGAAATCACACGTAGTTCTTGTGACGAATTTGCGGGAAAAGTAGGGTGAATAGGGCAAGGAATGATTGTGTGGTGCAAGAATGATGGTTTGGGTCTCCTGTAATTGAAATGCATGAAAGGAGTGAGAGAACTTAATATGAAAAAGTCGAAGAGGGATGCTACTTCACTCTGGTTAGGCCACACCTCGAATACACTACGAGCATTTGGGACCCTGGTCATAAAGATTTAATCAAAAAAATTAATAAAATACAAATAAAAGCTGCACGCTTCGTTAAAAACTGCTACGAGCGAACATTAAGCGTTTCACAACTATTAGAGGGATTAAGGTGGAAGCCCATAGAGTCTCGGAGGTCACATGCTATGCTCGAGAAATTCAGAACTGCTGTTTCAGAGCGGCACAGAAAATATTATCATGACGCCTCACAACATCTCTAGGTCTGACAGAAGCGATAAAATAACAAAGATACTTTGCCGAACAGAGATGTACAAAAATTCGTTCTTTCCGCGCACAATAAGCGACCGCCCTTGAAACTGAGCTCCACTCAATACACTCCCATAATGCACTTCACCATTTCACCTCACTAAACTTTACATCTTTGCACGGCTGCCGTCCTGACACCCCCTGTCACACGCCCATGCGGCGGCTCGCAGGGAATTATGTAGATATGGAGTGTGCTTCGTTGATTTGGCCATATCTAGAGAATAGGTGAGAGTTAAATCTCGGATGTGTTATAGGGAAGTCGAGTGAATCATGTGAAAGGATAAGTGGACCACGAAAGTTATGGTTGAATGTGGTGGAATAAACCTTACTAAGGAGGAATTATAAAATCTTCCGAAAAAGAGAGCTTGTTTAAAGCAATGCATGACTGCAAGGGAAGCGAAAACGGTCTATAAGGGCACAATGCAGGACATTATAAAAAGAGAGCCACTTTTCTATGACTAACGGCAATAGCCTATCCAGAATGGAAATATATGATTGGTATGCATACATATGTACGTAAAAAGTATGAGGTTAATAAAATACTCTCCGTGTCATCCTAAAACTCACATTAGTACCTATCTGAGCTTTGACTGCGTAACATTTCAATTCATCTAAGCCTAGCTCATTACCATTTGGCATATATAAAAAAAGAAATTGTAAGCAAGGTATCCTTTGTAGAACGAATACCGGTGTGGATGGTTTTACCTCGGAGCACACAACTTTTTGTTCCATTTTCTACTGAGATCCTGTGATACAGTGACCTAATTACCGTGTACAACCTAATACCGAGTGCCTAATACCGATCATTATCGATACTTCACCAATATTCCTAATTACTTTTTCTCGTACAAAATGGAGTTTATATTTTTAAGTGGGATGATTGGTTCTGTATTTAAGACATTTCAAATGTGTACACAGCAGCGGCGTCGCTGGGGCCCTGTTTAAAGTAACACAGGGAGGCCAGGGGGCGTCGGCGAGGTACACCCGTCGTAAAGAATATTAATGCGTTTAAGAAATTCAAGTTTACCATTAAATATTGCAGAATGAAATACGGAAAATTGTGGTGTGTAGTCTTTTTGCAGGTCTTTTCATGATTTTTTTAATTCTTACCCAACTTCCGGTGCACATGATACCTGCGCTGACAGCAGCTTCAATATCTGTCGACAAAGCTGAAGTCTCATTGGCAGTTATTCTCTCTTGTCATTCGCGGTGAAAGTGACATTTTTATTCTTTTCTGTTCTGCGGTCGTTCGCGGTAAAAGTGACATTTTATACTTTTCCGTTCTGCGGTCTATTTCCCTAATTTCCCTACTTTTAATAACATACGTCAGTATAAAATACTCAAGGTTCCTCAGGATATATGTCCGTAGCTTCTGGAGGCGGTCGGGGATTTGATTTGGAGCACTTTCCGGTCAGCTATGAGCTTAGGGTCGCCGCTCCTTTTTTTTTTGGAGCTCTAGCAATACAAAAAATGTCAGGAGCTCTCCGTAGATGACATTATATCTCCATATACCAGTGGAGTCCACCTATAGTTACAAAGAAAAACTGGTATAATTAATTAAAAAGTTATAATGATGAATTGTATCTTTCTGCCTCCAGCCGAAATTTATGCCTGTTGCCTCTATTATTCATTTAAGAAATTGCCCACCCTAGCATAAATGCCAATTTACAGCGGCAAAATATAACAACACGTCAAAGGCAAGACAGATACATTCAAAAATATATAACAGCGAAAAATAAACATTGATAAAAAGAAAAAGAAAAAAATTAAAGACTCATGGAGAAGGGTGCTTGGATATTGCCTGTCCGGTGAGAAAGAGCGTGGAGGGTGAACGTGTGGGAGGGAAGTGAAAACGGGTCAATGTTGTCTGGAAGAGAATTAATCAGGGAGGAGAGGCGGAATAAAAGGGAAGCGTTTGATTCAGGATAATCTGGGAATGGGGAAGTGGAGCAGAGAATGCGAGCGAGTGGGTCTACATGGGACTCTGAAACTCAGGCTAGAAAGAGGCAGTTCAGGACGGTCAGGTATCCGAGACGTTGACCAAAATTGTCAAAATCTTCTTAGCAAAGTTATTTTTTATAAGTACTTAGATGGATGTGATAACATGTGAAACAACTTTTTTTCGTTCCTAAAAATGTTTTTGTCATGATTTTTAAGCATTTTTCCCTACTGTCATTGAACTATCCATTCATTTGGTGGTATCAAACACTACGATGGCGAATATTTTACTCTATATTTGCCTTCCATCAAATGATACTATATCCTTTCAGGCGAGAGGGAGGTAGGTTTGATCTTCGAGGCGAGTAAACAAGGCCAGTTTTTCTCAAGCCCTTTCTCCAATGATCCCACCCTCCCATCCTCTCACTATTCATCCTATTTTCGGGACCATTATTTTTAAACTTTCTCCCCTCCCCATCCTAACGCCAGAGATAACGAGGGAGTCGGGGTTGGGGAAGGGAATTGTAGGGGGGTGGGGGGGCGGTTGGCCTCCGCCGAGACTCACTTGGCCACCCCTGGACCACTCATCAGCAGTGGAAACGCGGAACCGTCGTCGTCGCGGGGACGAGAAGAGAGTGGTCCAGAGAAGAAAACGGCGCGTAAAAAAACTCACCGCACATACAAACACACAGAGAGGGTAACACATTTGCACGAGGGCATTTTATTGAGCACAGCCGCGTTCTCATTGGGCCGTAGGAAGGGTTGGTGACGGGAGGGGAGCGGGGTAAGTCGCATGGGACGAAGCAGATGCTCTCCTACGTCTCGAGACTGCAAGTACCCTGCGTTCTAATCTTGGAGGGCGAAAAGAAATCTGTCGTGGGTAGTTGGCTGCAACTCTTTTGTTGGCGCAGAAATTATGTGCATTCGAGTTTGGGTGCGAATAAAGTAATAACAAAATGACATACAGAACAGCTTATCACACCATATTTTTCCTCTTTGATTACTACGTTATTTTAATGGTAAACTTAAATTTTTTAAACGTATTTTAATATTTTTTACGACGGGTGTAACGTAAAAAGTACCGGTTTTGGCCGGTGTGCGAGCAAAGCTCCGACTTTGATGATTCGTAACTCAAACACTAGTTCTTCTAATGCAACCATACGTCAGTAAATGGTAGATAGACAAGTTTTCTATGCATGTTTTTTGTTTCAGCTTTGTATCTTTAACAGGAATTAGGTTATCATTGATTTCGTAATATTGATTGCATTTCATTACTTGGGAGTCGTTTCGCAGATCTGCTATACGTTCATTCTTGGTCTTGTTGTAATCCGCATACTTGAACGCTTCCAATATGTATGTGTTCAACACATCATTGAATGCGTTCAATTTAAATCGAATGGTATTTATAATGATCGAAATGAGGAATTAATGGGGAATCGTTTCGCAGATATGCTATACGTTAGTTCTCGGTCGCGTTGTAATCCGCATGCCTTGCACGTTTCCAAAATGTGTCTGTTCAATATATCAATAAGTTAGTTTAATTTAAATCGAGTGGTATTTTTAGTGATCAAAATGAGCGGTCCCAGTGGAAGTGGTTTTCATTGAAGGGCTTTTGTTTGAGTAGGGAATTATCAATGTCGGAGCTTTGCTCGCACACCGTCCAAAACCGGTACTTTTTACGTTACATCCGTCGTAAAAAAATAAAATGCGTTTAAAAAATTCAGTTTACCATTAAATAACGCAGAATTAAAAGATGAAAGATACGGCGTGATTAATTTTTCTGCAGGATTTTTCGTTCTTATTTTATTAGTACCCAAAGTCGAGTGCACATGATTTCTGTGCCGACGTTGCCCTTTACAGTTGCAGCTAACGGATTTCTTTTCGCCCACCAAGATTAGGACGCAGAGATAGCTGCTGTCTCCTCTATTTGTTTTAGTAATATTTTTACCATTAAAACATTTGTACATTTTTATAGTAATTGGAATATTTTATGTTAGAAGTGGAAACAAACAGTTATCGCGGAGAGCACTTTATAATTAACGAGATAAATATTATGTTACGTTATTGAAACCCAGCAAAATTTTCTTTAAAGTGTGTTTTTTTTATTTACGGGACATAAAGTGTACAATCAACTACCATTTAATATGGAGCTAAAACCATTACTTAAATCCGAATGGCTGTGCAATGGATACTTACTCAGCAGGATGTGGAATAGTTTTTTGATATTATTTTGTGAAGGTTTGATTATTTGTTTTTCGGTTTTGCTCATTAGTATTCGTTTTTTTCTCAACTTATAAATCGTGTTTTTTTGTAAAATGTTGCTTAAATTTTATATGCAGCAGTGCCCTCTTTATCTGAATGTACCCTCAACGCAGCTGTTCTTAAAGGTTGCCTAAAGCTTTCCATATTTATTCACAAAGAAATTGTGATTTGGTAATTTATTTTCTGGAAAGGAATAAACTAATATAATTATTGTTATTAAGTGGGTGGGAACAATCTCATTTAACAGCTTTCAACTGGACGACTTTGAATAAGACACAGTCTCGAATTTTACTAGGTTATAAAGTTTCCCGGCCCTTGTCACACGTTGTAAAATATTGGGCTGAAAATCTGACTCGTGGGTCAAATCAAATAATTGTCGCAATGCTGAAACTGGTCGTAGTCAATAACATAGAGTGAATAGAACAAAGTGTTTTTTAATCAGCATTCCCATCAACTTCCATAAAGAGAACTCACCTCCTATCACCAGCTTTATTATAAACGGTCCAGTCCTGCTTGTTCCAGCACGTGCGTCCTTACCGACCCCGGACGTATCACGGTAACCAATGAAAATTTTATTTATCAATAATAGTTTTCTACGTCTACATGCTACCCTTCGAGCCGCCGCATGGGCGTGTGGAAGGGGGTGTTAAGTCACCAGCCGGGTATAGATCGGAGGAGGTGAAATGGTGATGTCTATTATGGGAGTGTATTTAGTGGAGCTCAGTTTTTTTTGTGGTCGCTTATTGTTCGCGGAAAGAATGAGTTTTTGTACCTATCCGTTCGCCAATGTATCTCCCTCATTTTATCGCTTCTGTCAGACCTATAGATGTAGTGAGGCTCTGAAACACACCAGTTCTGAATTTCTCAAGCAACCTAAGCCTAGTGTGCAGCCTCCAAGTTTCTAGGGGCTCCCACCTTAATCCCTATGAAAGTTGTGAGCCACTATATATTAGATCGTAGCAGTTTTTCACGAAGCATGTAGCTTTTCTTAAATTTTCTTAATTTTTTTGGTTAAATCTTTAAGACAACTGTCCCAAATGCTCGCGGCGTATTCGAGGTGTGGCTTAACCAGAGCGAAGTCCTTCCTATTACACACTTAACAAAACATAGTTTCCTTAATGCCGTGTCGTATCTGTTTTCTATTTACCTTGAACGAATGGCATAGGTAATGAATTTATCTCAACTTAAAACTACGTCTTCTGCAAATGAGGATGATGATCCGTAAGAAGGAGTCGCGTAGTTTAAGTCGTCGTCACGTGTCTGGTAATGTAGGGTACAGCCCTTGACCCATTCCTTCCTCATTCGCGGAAGAGGAAATACCGCCTAGTTTGGATGGATAACTGAGGCTGGCTTCTCAGGATTCGACTTTTCCTAACCGAGTGCGACAGATACCGGTATACGGGTAACGGACTGAAGTCGATGGGAGATTGAGGCTACATTCAGAGTGACTCGGATCGGATTGTTTTTGGTGGTTAAGCGCTGGCTTCGCATTATAAGGGCGCAGGTTCGATCCCCGGCAGTTGTGGAAATTTTACCTTGGAATCCCGAGTACCGCTTGCATGGGCGTAGCCGGGATTTATGTTGGTGGAGTGAGAGGGCTGGAAACCCATCCGTAGCTGTAGATTTATGTTGGGGGTTATGCTGTCTGGCTCGTATAGTAGATTTGGTAGGTACACTCTCGGCCGGGGGGAGGGGGGGCAGGGGCTACCTCTCTTTCCTCCCCATGGCTACGCCCATGCCTACTTGGGTTCTTCGAACTGCAGTATGGACAGACTTAGAATGTCATTTTTCCGTTAGCGATAAAACATCACAACTGCTATAAATTCGATGGTTTTGGGCGTAACTTTGTGAAAATCCATTATGAAATCAATAATGAAATTGACTTTGTAACTTTTCACTCTCTGTAATTTTGTAACTTTTTCAAATATCTGTGAAAAGTTACAAAGTCATTTTCATTATTGCTTTCATCACAACTGCTGCCCCTGAGGCTTAATGAATAAGCTTGTCCGTCGACAGTGGCATTAATTAATTCATTTGCTCTTTAGCCATGTTTCCTTAATATTTTAGCAGTACTAAAAGAACGTCTCAAACGCATCCTCTATGGCATAAGTATCTGTTTGCATTTATTTATTTACCAAATACTCAAAACAGTAACAGTTTCTATGGAATAGATGTGGTTTAGTGTATTTTGGTGACGTTTCACATCCTGACGGATATTTGCAGGGTATTGCTGACACAAAAGTAACTGTCATTTCATTGGCTTTGAAGTTTCAGAAACGTTAGTAGAACTTAGTGTCTTGCATCTTCATCATCACTGGTCGTTCAATCCTAATATTGGTTGACTGCAGCCCTTCCCTATCTAACGCTAGTTTCCTTGCCTCCTGGTATCTCTCCCTATGTAACTTCCTCTTTATATGGTCCAAGTACTTATTTCTGGTTCTTCCACTGGGGAATTTACCTTCAATCTAAAATCGTTTCTTACCTTAAATTGTGTTCTTCACAAACCCAGTGTGCCTCAGGGTGTGTCCACTCCATCTGGTTATTCTTTTCTGTATGGTTTTCCATATGATCCTTGCCTCTTCTACTCTTTTGTACACTGCAGAATCCTTCCCGTATATAAATTTCCATTTATAATAAGTTCAAAGATTTTGAAAATAATACGTCACACGCGTCATGGCGATCACCTGATTTGCCGCAAATTTTCGTTTTTTTTCCGCGATTGAAATAGTTATGGAGAAAGCAAAAAGCGAAAATTTACGAGACTAATTTTCAGTATCAATCCTTATTCTACAGGTCTGTACTAATAGGTTTGCTTTCACCAGCTCTTCAGAGGTATAAAATAAAAGCGCGTAAACGTCTGCGGTAGCCTTTTCGGCCGTGGTATATAGTCACCTTAAGGCAAGAATGGTTGATTCTTCATAGGGTATGTGTCGCTATATTCCGATCAGCGAAATAATGTGCCGCTTACCAAAATAGTACCCCTGACATACAGCTATTTTTATTCTTGATTGCAATTGGTAGAAATAGGGTTTTACTTGTATATGCGGTGGCTTTTTTCAGTAGCAAACTCTGTAGTGCCGAGTTAAAATCTCGTAACTTGTTGGAGGGCTGAAATTTTCTCTGGCCACCCAACGACTAATTATTCTGGGCCCTCGAGAAAAGTTGAAAAGAGTTTGACGTCCATTTCTGGTGGATTCTTCCGTTAAACTCAGGTAATTCACTTGCTAAAGTAATTTTTCAATTAAGCCGAAAAAAATCTAGGCCCACATTTCAATCAAATACGCCTGTTCATACAGATGGACTCATAGAACTTTCAAATGAATTGAGAATGATGTAAATATGAATTTTTTCCTTAATGAAAGATGTTGCCACTAAAAGTTTTTGGCACGGTACTTCGAAATATTTAGACGAAATATTTATGGACAAATTTTTTCGCAAGTATTAGACTCGACATGACTCCTAGATACATGTAACCAGCAATCGTAATAGCAAGATATGTACAGTGAAATCCCTCTTAACGACCACTCTCATCAAGCGACCACCCCTCTCAAAGACCATTTTTCAGCGGAACCGTCGCGTCGGTGGTCGCTTAACACAGGCTTCACTGCATTACTTTGCGCTTAGAAGAAAATATGCGCAAATGTAATCCAATTATCATGAAATATATGCCATGTGCCATAAGCTACCTGTCAAATAACATTGAATTGCCAAAAAAAACAAATCTTTACCGGGCAATTTTTCACTTTCATCCATAGATATTCCTAGCCAGAACCCTGATGCAGTGTCATTCAACTCCATGAATAAACAAAAATCGTTCCCGCTGCCTTAAGTGGATAGAATTCTGCGCCAGTTAGAATCTACAGGTTTTATATTCTCTTCCTATTTAACCTACTTTAACTGGAAACTCACCGTAGAAATAAAGAAAACAGAAAACACGGTATCCCTCTCTTATTTGAAGGTAATGTGTTTTGAAACGGATAATGTACTACTATAATTTAGACAAATGTGGATGCTGTTGAGGAACAAATTTATAATTATCTCCAACTGTTTATTCATTGCATTACAGCTGTTTCTGGGTGGAAATAGCACATTCTTTTACGGATGAATGAGCTTCTTTCTTTAAAGTCTTCGTTTAAAAAAATCTGCGAAAAACAGATAATTTGGATTATGACGCTCGCCGTCGAAAAATAAAAAACATGAGAAACGAAAAAGGAAACGAAGGAACTCACTAGTGAGAGTATCCCTTCGCGCGTTGAATTTTCATTTTTTATCCCTGTAAGAGATAAATGGCGCGAGATTTGGAAGGAGGCCATCGTCAGCGAGAAGGAGGGTCGGGTAGAGGAAAATAAAACAAAAAAACACATCCCCGGTTGAAACTCTGCCATCGGTTTTCTGTTCAGAATTGACACCCTCCTCCATCGCCCGTAAAGACTATTTTGATTTTTCGTCGCTTTCTCACACTCCCCCTCCTCTAACCTCTCCACTCGCTTGGTTGCTGTCCACTCTCCGTTCTATTTCTCAAGTCTTTTCCTCCCTCTTTCTGTTACGTCTTCCCCGCATCTAAATGCGGACGAAGGGGTAATAGGAATAGGGAAAAAGAACGAGGTAGTGTGAAGCAGGCTTTTAAAATTTCCTCTAAGACTCTCGCCAGAGATCACCTAGTCTGCATGTTGCTAGAATATTCCCTGGTTTTCTATCGTATACCGTCGGCTTATCCTCAATTTTTAAAAAATCATCCCTAAAAGAATCCTTGCTCAAGTTTAATTTTTTAAAGTTTCTCAAACGTAATACCAAACTTTCGCCAGGGGTATTTCCTCGAGTTCACCGCCGGCCTCTTAAGTGTAACCCCAGGGATCTTACGATATCATCCCGAGTAGGACCAGAGCGGAATAGTGATCTGCAAGATCCCTTGGATTTTCATCGTGGGATAAGGTCATGATCCAGCGCCCAGCTCAAGACTTCGCCGCGCCGACGAGATACGCAAAGTAAGTTATCCGCTTGGCGGTTATCCTTTGTTTTTTTGTGTGTGCTCCTTTCCGCTGCTCTCTTGTCCTGTTGCTGAGTACGTGCATCCTGCTTGAGTGTTCAATCCGGTTTCTACGGACTTGTGATCGTCAGATTAACGAAAAAATCGACCACTTCGATTAATTTCCGACGTAATTGAAAGTTAACCGCTAATTCCTCTCCAAGTTGGAACATGAATACCGCGTATGACGTTTATGCATTTAAATTTTGCGTCAAATCTACGCCACTGCTGAATTGATAGAAATATTTTTCCATAACATGGGCTTCATGAATTAAGGTGATGTCGGAACAACGTTTAAAGTCGTAAACTTTATTCTAGCACACATTTTCATTTCCTTGCTCCCATTTCTTTTCGTCCAAAGTTTTTTTTTAACTCTGTGAAACTTCGCGATTACTATATAATTTTTGGCTCATGATTCAAGGAACCTATCAGTCCTCTATTTTCCCTCGTGCTCCCGTCATTTCCTAGCAGTCTTCATGCCGCTGGTAGTCCACCAGTGTGAATTTACTATGTTTGACTGGTAAAGTTTAAGATCTTATCTGGAGACTGATATCGCGGCTATAGGGAATAAAGTTATTTGTGCCAACAAGTATCTCAACAAGCATACAGGAAGTAATGAAAGCGTTTTATCATTAGAAGACACTTAAACAAGCACAAGCAATCGCTCATGATATATTTGTACCTTCGGACGTGGTATTTTAGTTTACTATCGTAAACTTCATTCCATTGCCCAAACGCACTTACATGAATTTTTGCAGGGTAAAGATCTTCGAATCTCACGAGAAAAAAACGAGCTTAGCCTAACAAATATTTCGTCATAACTATGGCCAATTTTCATTGACAGTTTATTTAAGTGATAGCAATTGTCGAGGATTTGCTCCAAAAAATTTCAACTCTAATACCAAGTTGTCAATGTATGCAGTGTATCTTTAAATCATCTTCGGGGTTATAAAGGGTATACATCAGAAGGTTTACCATAACACCATACTAAGTATTCGGAATATCAAACACATTTCTGCACTATTATCTAATCAATATACATCGTATAATAGATCATGCATACCTTTTGGTCATTTTTAGGTCCACATTACTACGCATTTGTACGTGATAATACAGCTAATGCATCAGATGCATCTCATAATCAAATTGTCGTATTTTCTTCTTTTAATAGCCAGTGGCAGGAATGTCACATGTGTATTCTATTAAGTTATGGGACCCACAAGCCTTGGCAACCATTCAATAGGTGTTGCAGAAACGTTCGATAAATTTATTGATTTCATAACTAATGGCATGGAGGGATGAGTTCCATAAGTAGCCAAGATGGCGGATGCGCAGTGAACCGCTTTGAGACTTAATCACTAGATGAAAGAGTTGTTTTGAGACAAGTGACCTGTTTGTTCACTCAGACTGACTTATTATTATCTGCATTAGCAATTATTCATAGGCTAATATTTTTTTATAAATTTTATTCAGCGGTAGAAGATTAGATAAAATATTCGAAGCTATTAACTATTGGTAAATAAGTCAAGTAACTAGTAGGTAGATGTGTTCCTGCAACCCGAACATTTTTATGAGATCTATAACCTCATGGATGTCATAACCATTGATTCCATAGGTAAACGTTGTTGTAACCGGCCATTAGTTGACAAGTTATTAGAATGTGTTAATAAACTTAAATCTTTTATTAGAATGTGCCCTCAGTGACTAACGATTGGCGTTAGAAACCACCTTAAGGCAGTTTAACAATTAAATCGGAACTTGCAGTATGTGTTGAGCTTTTTTTGGACCAAATCCTCTACAGTTGCCACTAAGAAAATAATCAAGTGTGGCCGACAGTGGAACTAAATTAAAAGTTTCTCCATTTTCTCATTTCGTCTCGACCTTATGAGAGTTTTGATGGTCTACAGTGTTTGTGAGGATGAAAAATTCCAAAGCCAAGGACTGGACTAGCTTTTTTTGGACCAAATCCTCTACAGTTGCCACTAAGAAAATAATCAAGTGTGGCCGACAGTGGAACTAAATTAAAAGTTTCTCCATTTTCTCATTTCGTCTCGACCTTATGAGAGTTTTGATGGTCTACAGTGTTTGTGAGGATGAAAAATTCCAAAGCCAATGACTGGACATTCAAGAATAGGCTAGAAAATGATGGAGCGGTTGGGTTGTCAGGGACTTGGGTCGGGCTTTTTTTTTCGCCGTGGGATATTTAAACGCTGGCCGAAAGCTGCGCGGAAATTGTGCTTGTTTGCTTTCCTCGAGGATTCGGAGGTAACCATTCACTCCAAAGCGTTGTGTCTTAACATGACAGACAGCCACTTAGCACGCTTTGCGCGTGGGGAAAATAAAAAAAAGACGCAATGACAAATATATTTTTACTCCAGGGCGAATGAATGTGGGGAAAAAATTGAGCAATTAATCTCTCTTGCCCCAGTCTTTTACCACCTCTTCGAGGAAATTTAGATGGTTTGTCTCCAGGCTGGAGTACCCTTCTATGAAAGAATTGTCTGAGCTTCCAGGATTGAAAGCGTGAGCGAAATCAACTCAGTGAAATGTTTTCTGCTTGACACTTTTGTTGGCAGTTTTTGGTGCATTGAGGTCCGATTTATCCATCTCCGGGTTAGACGTTTTTTTCCGCCGGATATCTTATCATCCGGATAAACCTAAGAAAAGCAACCTTCGTTTAAGCCATATCTGACGAATTAGTTTACCCGCTGCTTCTTCCCGCCGATAAATTTTCATCCGAAGGATAAATTTTCAAGATGTCTGCTGCAATCACCTGGCATATTTAAAATGTTATTTTGGACGCAAAACTTATTTATTAGTTTGGTGAAATCAAATTGTTACGTGAAGAGATACAACTTTCCCGCGTAATGATTCAAATTAAACAATCCCTCAACAACGGGGAATTTCCCTCACAAATTCTCGGCAGTCATTTATGCCAACAAAGCGATGCGGAGGGCTATTGTAACGAATTATTCGATATCAAGGCCATGGCACCCATAGGCCGTCAAGAATATAATAGATAAGTACTATGTTGCAGCTACCTCGAGGGCCCAAAGTTTCAAGGAAATGTTTACGTATTTAGAGCGTGCGTTGTAAACCGCACAAAAAAAGATAATCGACCGCAGAACAGTGGGCAGAAATTGAAAAATTAAATGGGAAGTTTTTTCTTGCTAAAAAGTTGAAACTTCGCGCGATCATTCTCCATCAACTGGTGAATCAGTTGTCAAGTTGAATAACAAACACTGTTTTAAGAAGACTTTTCATAATTACTTAATTAGGAAAAAAGATGCATTATAGACACCTGTTGACGCGTAAATTTTCTCACACGCGCGCTGATCCGAAGGCCGCGGGCTCGATACCCGCCTGGATGAATATTTCTCATCTCGCAACATGTTTGCTCATGTGATGTAAAACTGAGCCAGTTGTATAATGAAATCAAATACATTATCTCGCTGTTGAATAAGTATTCCGTTTATGTGAGAGCAGCATTTGTCGTCACCCTCCTATGATTGGGCGGATGGGAAAATGAAATATTCAGAAAGTGCTACTAAATGGTTATGGGGACAAGCCAAGGTACAGTGTACGCAAGTTTGTTAATTTTTACTCCAACTAAGATTAGGGCCGCTATCATTCAAAACTGACGCAAATGGTATTCGGCTCAGTTCTGCGAAAAACGACTCGTTTCCGACTTTCTAATTAGCCTCATAATTGTACGCTGGGGCAATTATCGTGATAGTTAACATGGGAAAACATCTCTGCGACAACATTTCCCCATTTAATTTACCCGGTTTTACTGCTGTGGGGAAGTAATTGAAGAGGGGTGTAATCGTTGCGACAGGAATTCTACGTGATAAACTTCGTTCGTGGTTAATTCATTTAAAAGGGAATATCGTGTTTTGTCGCATTATTTACACGAGCCCTTGACTGGAAATTACCACCGAAAATTTCGTAGTAATTTCACTGCTTATCCATTCACTGATGTAAGTTTTTTTTTAAATTTCTCTTTCGCAAAAATTCCAATTTGGGTAATGCAGACATCACAGTAGTAACTTAATTTGATCAAAATGAGATTACCTAGAACGTTCTCCTATTTATTCTGCGTCTGAAGGGCGTGTACAGTTTCCTTATCAATGGGTTATTGGAATTTTTATAAAAACTGGCATTGTAAAAATATGGAAATTGGATGACTGGCAGGAGGTAGACATCTACTGTGAAGACTAAAAAACTTAATAAAACATCTAGCGTACCTTCTTCTATTCGCACGTGTTTTCTGACGCTGACTTTACTGAGAACCTATATTTCAGACATGCCCGATAACACACCTTTATTTTTACACTTATTACAACGTAAGACTTCTACAAATGGATGGTGTAACAATATCACTTGGCCGTCGGTTATTTAATGGAGGCATATTGGTTTATAAATGATGAATTTTAACACTAAAATACTTTCCCTTAATGGCGTTGCGATGGCATATCTTCCCATAAAGTTTTTATCCCAATATCCGCCCGAATTATATAGTCAACAAAAATTGTGTAACATGTAATACATTTTGAGAAACCTATTTATTCTTTTCAGCTTAGATCATCGATAATATTTCACGAGTATTTAAGGTTATATAACAGACTTCCGGTTTTCATCGGAGCACATAGCCGACATACTGTAATGAATGTGACACGGTTGCCAAGGGAAACTAGCCGTTTACCTTGTTTACCAAATCTTTTTTTCTGTGTCTATGAAAATTATGATTTTTAATATACCAATTGCCAAATGTTTTAAGCCTGAAGGTAATTATACTCTTCCCTGAGTTCGTAAAAAATCAAGATACCAAACCTGGCCAAATAGCAATGGGGGCTGGAGTCAGTGTAATTGCTGGCTTTCAGTACATGGTAAAAACTTGGGTTTAACGATTCGGATTTGTCCTTTTAAATTTTACCCAAAGGAGTATTTATATGAAATTGAAACAAAAATCACAGGCAGCACTAATCGTATATTTAGTCATTAGAGCAAATTTTGTATATCTTAAGAAAAATGTTCTTCGATTTTTACTGTAGTTTGAATTCAGTTTTCGTCGAAAACGTAGCGCGGGAAATGAGTTGGCTGTACTCCGGGTGTGAAAAGACTGGTATACCCCCAAAACAAGAACGATGCTCATTTTTCAAATTTGACGATGACATTCTCTTTGAATGTGAATTAATGTCCCGTTTTCATGAAATCTACGTGATATTTGGAGGTTGGTTTGTCGGCCCCGGTGGCGGCGGGGTAAAGTCCCGCCTGCTTATATGAGGGTCGCGAGTTCGAGTCCCACCTGGGTGGATCACTATCTGCCCAGGACGTGGGTTTTTGTGTGTCGTCCGTTGTTACTGTTATTCAGCCGACGTAAATTGGTCCATTGTGCTGTATTCGGGATAGTGAAAATGAATAAATAAATATTTCCAGAGCCCCAACACTCCTAGCACTCACCCTAGCCTTAATTCCTAGCCCTAACAAAGTGGACAAGTAGGTTCTTGTAGCTTTTCTTTCTATTTTTTTCAGTCCTGAAATTTCATTAAATTGAGTTTTAATTAAAGTGAGTTGGTGTATAGAAGATAGTGCATTTGTCACTGTCATCAGTTTGTTTGCTGCCACCGACAAATCCCTGAAAAAGGTACGAATTCAAGACGGAATTTGAAGACGAGATTGAATCTATCTTTAAATGGGAAGAGCGCGGTTTTGTTAGCTCTCTATTTGTAGCTCCAAAAAAAACTAATGTAACATGTGTCACGAAGAGCGCATGTGAATGAATGAACGTAATTTGATTTTGACGGCATCGGTGTCTGTCTCTATTTCGCCGCCAGTGAAGGGAAAAAGAGAAAAAATATGAAGCGAAACGTATAAAAAGAACGTTTTTACGTTCATTTCCGTCTTTAATCACGCACAACCGAGTTCTTTTGTTATTTCACTTGATCTCGTTTGACCCCAAGTCGTTCCACTCCAATGTTGCCGGGAGTTCTTTTCCGTTTAGTGGATGACGCTTTTCCGCCACCCCTCGGCTTTATGAAGAAGTGGACGTGGTGTGGTATATCTGTCAGCGACATCTATCAATCTTTTTCCCCGTGTGGTGTGAGTAATCGCTCACCGCCTCATCTATTTTGACTTCTCAATCACCGTGGCGAGATTGATTGCGTATATAGCCCTTAAAATTTCATTCCGCGAGCTGTCATTCTTTCGGACTCATTTTTTTTATGCGGATAATTATTTTTTTAATAACTACAGCGCGTTCGAGATTTCGAACTCTGAACATTGTGAGGTCATCTACATCTACTTCTGCATAATACCCCGCGAGCCGCCGCATGGGCGTGTGGCAGGGGGTGTTATGTCGCCAGCCGTGTATAGGGGTAAATTTTTTTGGAGATGAAATGGTGATATGAATTATAGGGGTGTATTTAGTGAGCTTCATTCTTATTGTGATCGCTAATCGTTCGCGGAAAGAACGAGTTCTTGTGCCTATCTGTTCGGCAGTGTATCTCTCTTATTTTATCGCGTCTGTCAGACCTAGAGATGTAGTGAGGAGTCATGATAATATTCTCTATGTCGCTCTGAAATATATCAGTTCTGAATTTATCAAGCAACCTAAGCCTAGCGTGTAGCTTCCGAGTCTCTAGGGGCTCCCACCTTAATCCCTCTAAAATGTTGAGGCACTATATGTATGCTCGTAGCAGTTTTTAACGAAGCGCGCTGATTTTCTTTGTATTTTATTATTTTTTTCGGTTAAACTTTGATGGGTTAAATGCTCCAGTAATGGACGTGTATGAAAGGAGTGTGCTTCGTTGGTTTGGCCATGTTGAGAGAATGGATGACAGTCGAATAACGAAACATATATGAGAGTAGAATGAATGGTGTGAGAGGTAGAGGTAGGCCGAGAAAGTTGTGGTTGAATGTGATTGAGGAAATTCTTTGGAGGAGGAATATTAGGAGTCTTACAAACAGGAGGGCGTGTATGAAGCAGTGTGTGGGGGTAAATGAGGCAAAAGAGGTTTGCAAGGATAGGTCATCATGGAGGAAATTATTGAAGCAGAGTTAGGTGTACAATTATGTATTAATGAGTGAAATATTTTGACTGTGCCTACCCCGAAAGGGAACGGCGTGATGGGTATGTAATGTAATGTAAACCTTCATGACCAGGGTCCCAAATGCTCGCGGCGTATTCGAGGTGTGTCCTAACCAGAACGAAGTAGCATCTCTCTTTTAATTTTTCATCCGTTATGGCGTTATGAGGTAATTAGCACTGATTAAAAATAAATTACAAGGTTTGAAAAATATTGATTCAATAATATATACCTAGAAGTTCAATGAATCGTGGTCAACGCTTTGAGACGACGCTACATTTAGCTTTAAATCATTCCCTAATGTTTGTCATCTTCGGAAAAATGGATATTTTAGAAACAAATCTTTCGAGCAGCGTCACCTCTGAATCGTAACCGATATTGGTCAAAATTTATTATTTCCAATTTTTCATTGGGTGTATGTTTGTCTAAGAATAAAAAGCGAATAATATTTTGCTTATTAATTCGCTAATTGAAATGAAATTACTCATTTACTGTTTACTGTGGTAAATACTACCGATAGAAGGTAGGACGCCACCTTGAACAATAGGGGTCCTTCCTACGTATGACGTCATCCAGATAACATGAGCAGCTGGCGACTCGAAAACTAACATCTACATCCACATATTAGCCTGCAAGCCACCTCAAGGATGTTTGGCAGGGGGTGACGTATCACCAACATACATTAAAGCGTAAAATTAATTCTTGCCAACGTGCACTACTACATGCATGCTACAAATGACACAGAAACTATTACATTAACCTATGATCAACTACGTAGACATGACATAGGAATCATGCAGGGAGCATGCAAAACATGGTATAGCACTATGCGGCAACTTTGGAATCATGCATTAGGGAGCACATCAATTAACATAGAAATTACGAATGAAAGCTCTCGGCAATTGAGTGTATAGAAACGACAGAATTGAGTCAAGTAGACATTTACATCCTTTAGTATCGATATACAGCATACATGGTCTTTTATAATGCGGGTCATGCGAATCGTGATGTTAGAACTACTTAGAAGATTAAGAAATGAGCATTAGGGAGCAAACCAACTAATCACCCAGACTACCTGTCAACTAATCTTCTTAAAAGTCCCATTAGCTGCCATTATGGTCTGTTGTCGATCGCGGTAAAAACAACATTTTTAAATGTCTGTTCTTCAGTCTATTTCCCTAATTTTATTCTCTTCATTTGGCTTACCACAGTATGTTGGAGTTCGCATGATATTAATAACGTCGTCAGAAAATAAGTTGGTTTTGAATTTACATAAAATATTGAGTCTAAGTTATAATCTTAGGCCTGAAAGCGATTCCGACTTCTGTTCAGCACAGGGTTAACAGATAAAAGTTGAAAATTTAGTGTGTAGCTGCGACCGAATGGAGTGAGGGAGAAATTTGTTTCCTATAGAATTGACATACAGCATATATGGTCGCTTATAAGTCGTGAATATGTAGTGTAAGAATACAATCCTATTTACAAGGGAAATAATCTTAGCTATGTATTTACAACTGGAAGTTGATACTCGTTCCATTTTCAACATTAAAGTCGTTTTGTCTCTGGTAAACGTGGACCCGCTTCGTCCGTGAGGATTTTGTGTGGGATTTCTAAAAAAGGATATCCTCCCTATTTTCTCCCGCAATGCTGATGTAACCATACACCTCACAAGCATCATATCAACCATTAAAGAATATAGTGAGAGCAATTACGTCATCGAGCTGTAGCCTGGCAACCGAAATAACCGTAGTGGTTTTCTTTTGCTTTGTCCTTACTTTCTTTTGGAAAGTAACTCGGAATGAACGAATTAGCGGATTTTAAGCACGGATAACTACATCTATATGTAATTTAAGGCAAGTAACTATTGAAACATGCATTGGTTTCTTAGTGCTATGGGTTCTGCTCGATTTTACCACAGTTTTCTCGGGGAATGCAGAGTATTGTTAATTTAATGAGATAAATAAAATATATGTGAAGAGAATTCATGTAAATGAAGTAAATGTATGCTGATTTCTTCTAAGCTACTGACGGAAAACATCGTAATTGCAAAATTAGCATGTCAGCCCGTAGGCGCTAAAGGAAAATCGGAACTAACGAATATGGTGGACGAGCTACGCCTACGTCAAGGAGTATAGAGTACTGTATACTCCTCGGCCCACGTTATAGCTTCTAGAATTGGCTACCATGCCAAGCGCCCTTGATGATACATATATGAAATGCATCCGTGCGCTCCGTGCTTAACGCATAATGTAATCCTAACTACGTCCCAGGTTTCGACCCGAACGGTGCGTCGTATGGACATACCTTGCTTAATGTTCCCAAACTGTTGAATTATATGAGTGATGATCTAAAAAATTTGGTATCTATAAGGGAGGTTAAGAGAAGGACAAAGGAATGATTGTTATGCACATAAATTATGTTTGTTTATTTCGTAAATTCTTTAGTGTTATTAATATATTGTACTTAGTGCTGATATTTTGCTAGTGTTAAATAACAACACGACTGAAAAATTATAAGAGGCTCCCGCTGATAAGCCACGGATGGCTTAGTAGGACATTAAGTTATAAAGTGGATTAAATAGCGTGCATTTTACAAGAATTATATTATTGCTTTTATATAAGTTTGCTTTTATATTTTAGGTATTGAAATTGTACATTTTTTGTAAATTCCTTGTAATCATCCCATGTAACGCAATAAGCATTTGTAGGTGTAAAAAAAAGTGGCATGTATGTTACCATGTTCTGTACAATTTCTGTTCTCGAGATTTAAATGACAAAATTCTAATTATCGCATGATGATTGATATTAGCCATAAAAAATAAAAAGTTTAAAAGAGAATAGGTGTTGAAACGAAGATTGTCTTTGAATGAAAAACGTATTTGCAGGCAATCGTGGCGGTCGTCAAACCGTGGCTACATTTGGCGCTTCGCCAGATATCAGACCGAGGATATTAATTGCATCTCGCTTCAAGGGGATGTACCACCGTTAGCGTCATGAGTGAGGCCATAATTATTGTTTGACTAATGATAAGCCACAACACGTCAGAACTGTTGTAATTTTTGGTTATTTTTCTTGAATTTTTGCCTATTATTCTGGTTTTATAAGGCTGTTTTGTAAGCTATTTTTGAATTTTAGTAGATAATTCCCCATTTTACGAGGGCTGTTTCTGTAAGCAGAAAATTTTGTTCCGACCAAGGAAAATCCGGTATTTTTTTCCTATTAATCCAACAATTTCCACCAAACATGCAATTAATTACTCCCCGAAAGGGATGAAATTTGAAAGTGAAACATTATTCGGGCCGACCGGAATTCGAACCTTGATCACCCTTTTGCCGGAAATCAAATTATTTTTTTACCGAGCATAACGTATCTCTGTGGTGTATATCCTCTGTACCCATGACTGCGTGCCTAGTCATTCGTGTGTTTCGCAGTGATATTGGTCTGTGGTCTCTAATATAATTACAATTATTTATGCCCTGAAAAGCCTTAAGGTAGTTTAAGCGAAATATCTTTTCACCTAGAAATCAATGAATTTCGTCTCATTTTAAATAAAAATGTATCACCCTTCCAAAGATACCAAAATACCAGCCCCTCACTGAACAATTTTCTGGGATATTTGAGGATAAATGCCAGCCGTGTGATATGGCACGTGTATGCACTCCAAATACACATTTATAGAATGAGAAATTTCTAACCCCTAGATCTCGTTTAAACAAAATTTACTGTGTGTTTTGTAAGTTTTTTCGACTACTTTTGTAAATAAATCGTATTGTCACCGCAGTAATTATTTCATAATCGCAAAAAAACTCCCGATGTATGGGAGTTTTCAACGTTACGCGAGAAAAAAATGAGCCAAATTGAAGTCTTATTTAAAAATGCAAGGGAGAAGGTTTAGGGAGGATAAGTGGTGACGTGTATTGTGGGAGTGTATTTAGTGGAGTTCATATTTCTTTGTGATCGCTTATTGTAAGCTGAAATAACGAGTTTTTGTACCTATCTGTTCTCCAATGTATATCTCTTATTTTATCGCTTCTGTCAGTCCTAGAGATGTAGTAAGGCGTCATGATAATATTCCATGTGTCGCTTTGAAACACACCAGTAATGAATTTCTCAAGCTACCTAAGCCTAGCGTGTAGCCTCCGAGTCTATCGAGGATCCCATCTTAATCCCTCAAAAAGTTGTGAAACACTATATGTTCGCTGGTGGTAGTTTTGAACGAAGCGTGCAGCTTTTCTTAGTATTTTATCGATTTTAATTTGTTTTAATTGAAGTTGATATGGTTGTTGAGGAGAGGAAACCTCTGGAGGGGATCACTGAGGAGGCAAAGTGGGTGTTTGGAACAGGTGGTGAGAAGCGGAGGGATGCTGAAGGCTGTGAAAGATGGTAGGGTGTTTTGGGGAAGCGGGGCAGGGAAAGAAAGGGAATAGGCTTTATGGGCGAGATTAGGAGAGTTAGGACGCATACTGAGGTGCAGAAAGAGTAATTGTGAGGAAATATTGGTCTTTTGGAGTGGAACTACTCTCATCATGAGAATTGGGTAAGGGAAAATGATTGTAGAACAGAAAGGTTTAAAATGTCTTTTTTCCCGAGTTCGATAAGAGACCATATTGACTGCGTTTAGACTTTGAATTAGGTTAGCTGACAGGTAGTGTAGGTTATTAATCCATATGCATATTGGTATCCATTTCAAAATGAGAGACAATGGTAACTTTCCACACAGAATTTTTAATAATTACCGACCATGGTTTCAGCACCTAGTGCCATTATCAAGGTTATTATCATTATTAATAATAATAATAATAATAATCCTTTATTACGGGCAGGTGCCCAATTTCAAGAGCATGAGTAGTACACGTAACTTTTAATAAGTGTGATTCTAATAATGAATAATATGTTAATACACAACAGAAAGGAAAAAATATTTGCACAATATAAAATAGATACACAGTATAAAAATAGATATCAAATATATAAAAAAACGTAAGAAAATTCAGAAACATTCAGAACAAGTAATAATTAACCTTAAAGGAAGTAATAAAAAAAATAGATACAATATCAAGTAGATACAGAGTAAACAAATAGACATCCAATATGAAAGTAATAAGAAAAAAGTCAAACACTTTGGTGCACAATATAAAATAAATATCCATGTAAAAATTAATAATTAAAAAGAAAGTCCTAAGCTTTCTAAACAAGTCATAAGTAGACTTACAGGAAGTAAAATATGTACCCAAAAAATTAACAAACTTACGAAATTCTTTAGCATCATAATTGACTAGACATATTCAGATAGACCTTGTAAACACCTTCTCCTATAGACAACTGGGGAATCATGGTGTATATCAATGTATGATATGAGTGAATTATACAGTCTTAATATGCGAACAATAGGTTCGTTAAAAGAATAATTTCTTCGACAATGTTTAATATGATATAGTTTAGATCTCCTGGTGCTCGTGAATGATGCATCGAAATGCAATAATGCAAGTAAAGGCGAGCACTTGACAATATTATTACATAAATTGTACAAATACAACAACCCTGCAAGTTTTCTTCTTACTGATAAAGTATGCAGATTTAATATAACCATTGTTTCAATGTAAGGTGTGTGTGGAGTATGGAATCCGGCATAGAAGTTGATTAATCTCAGGAATTTTCTTTGTACACGTTCCAATGCATCAACATGGCAATTGTAATAAGGAGACCAGATGACAGAATTGTACTCCAAAATGGGACGGACTAGGGAGGTGTAAAGGCATCTTAATGTGTAAATATCTCTTAAGTCCTTATTAAGTCTGGTACAAAAACCCAGCATACGTAGGGCTTTAGCTACGATGTTTGATACATGCTGGTCAAAAGTCAGAGACTTATCAAACAGTACACCAAGATCTTTAATCATGGAAGCACGAGGAATATGTTCATCACCAATAGAATATTTGAAGTTAATAGTTAATTTTTTCCGATAAAAGGAAATACAGTTACATTTCTTAGTATTAATGACCATCAGGTTTTTTCTACACCACTCTGAGATCTTTTTCAGACAATTATTGATTAGCTGGCAGTCATTAAAGTTGTTTATAGCATTGAAAACTTTTAGGTCATCTGCATACATCAAATGTGGCAGTGGAGAGATTAGATAACTAAGGTCATTGATAAAGATGAGAAATAGTATGGGCCCGAGATGCGACCCCTGTGGAACTCCAGAGTTGACCGGAAAAGGATTTGAGAAGGTGTGCTCAATGAAAAGGTATTGACCTTGATAATGGCACTAGGTGCTGAAACCATGGTCGGTAATCATTAAAAATTCTGTGAGGAAAGTTACCATTGCCTCTCATTTTGAAATAGATATCAATATCAATTACTTCCACAAAGTTGAGCCTGATACGATTTTATATAAATCCATATTCACCCTAATGCATGCTTCTGAATATACCAAGTAGTGCTAACACCTAGTTTTACATGTTCCCTGCATGGCTCTTGTGTCACGTTGGATCATATTATATAGATCATTTTAGTAATTTCTGTAGCATTTGTAGTATACTGATAGTGTGGTGTTTGTTGGTGAAAGAAAATTACTTCACTGTAGTTCATGTTGGTGATTAGTCACCCCCTACCAAACACCCTTGTGGTGGCTTGCAGGGTATTAAGTAGATGTAGACCATCCGGAAAAGACACCTATTTGGAAACGAAATGATGTGATCAGAAATTATCGTTATTTCTACCGATAGTTTGCACTTATAATCTTGTAACTAAGCTCAATATTTTTCACAAAGGAAATGGTTCCAGGCTTGACTTTGTGGAAGTAATTCATAGTAACTTAAATAAAACTTTGTATACTCCACTATAGGTTTAATAGCACGACCCGGGTTTCGACACTTCGTGTCATCTTCGGGTCAGACCTGAAGATGACACGAAGTGTCGAAACCCGGGTCGTGTTATTAAACCTGTAGTGGAGTATACAAAGGTTTATTTAAGTTACTCAATGTTTTTATTTTTCGATCGTTAGTTCCTAATGACGACACAATTTTTAAAATATATTTGCTGGTATGACGAAATAAGAAGAGGGAGACGATATGAGGAATTCAAGAGGAATCTAATGGCGGGCCATCCACAGGACTGAAAGCGTATGAGGATAATTACTGTCCAAAAACATACCAATCAGCTGGTATAATAGTTAAATGAAAAGGATGTTAATAAATTTTAAGCGCAATTTGGCGGTCCCTATATGTCCATACTATTTTACGCCCTCAAATTGTTTTCACCAAGCTTTTGGTATTAAATTAAAATACTTTTAGCTTTATCAACTGTAAAAAGTTCAAAAAATTAATCGCGAATCGGCTAATAATATATCATTCTGATCCCAGAAGTTTCATGGGTGTCGAGGGATTATTTAGAAATAAAAGAATATCTACGATAGCTGATTCCTCTTGTCTGACATCATGCGCCTCGTAGTTGCTCTGGAGACAAAGCTTACTCCGCTTAGGACGTGTCTAGTCCATAAATGATCTAAGGTTTGCATATTGCGGGTTCAAGGTTTCAATTGTTTGCGTTAAGTCCGCCGGCGCATGTACGAAGACCGTCGGGATGAACATGCAAATATGTGTTTGGGTACTTGACCAGGTTGTTTGCACAAATATTTTTAGTATGGATTTCACCTTTGCTTTCGCTAACTCGATAGTCTTTTTGTTCAAATGTCGTATGCCAACTTCAAGAAAAATCGTTGAGTGAAGTGAAAAAATGAGATAGGACCGGGGGGGTGGGGCATTCTATTCTTCTTCCTCTCCCAGCATCTCCAGCCAAGGCCGACGGCGGTAGGTCCCATGGGTACATCAATATGTGGACGTGGAAAGGGAGCGACGAAGCAAACACAGCTGTTTCCAACGGCGCACAAAACACTCCCGCATAAAAAGCAACGAGACAACGTGGTGGGGAGATTGTTTGATCGACTTCAAAACGCTCCTCGAAAAAAAGACACTGAGTGGCAAAAGGTGACATATTCCAAGGTAGTCGAGTGAAATGGGCGGAGATTCGATGACCCCGAGTCAAACATTGGAGGAGTCTGTTGAAACTTTAATCTATTACGTTTTGCAAACTCGTCACTCGCACTCACTCCTCTCTCTTTCGAAGCGCTACGATTGACGGAATGGTGATATACGAGTGATATCGATTTGCATGAGTGAGATATTCATGTTGCGAGATATATTTATGAGCGCGTATGCGATTTGAAGAACAATATTGTAAACTACATTGGTAGGTTGGTTAGAGATCACTTACATCTACATACTACCCTGCGAGCCGCCGCGTGGGCGAGTGGCAGGGTGTGTTAGGACATCAGTCGTGTAAAGACGTAAGGGATAAGGTTTAGGTTGGTGAAATGGAGACAAGTATTATGGGAGTGTATTTAGTGGAGCTCAGTTTTCATTGTAATCGCTTATTTATCGGGAAGAACAAGTTTTTGTACCTATCTGTTCGGCTATGTATCTCTCTTACTTTATCGCTTCTGTCAGACCTAGAGTTGTAGTGAGGCGTCATGATATGTAATATTCTTAGTGTCGCTCTGAAACACACCAGTTCTCTTCCCATCCTAAATATCCCACCTTAATCCCTCAAAAAGTTGTGAAACACTATATGTTCGCTGGTGGTAGTTTTGAGCGAAGCGTGCATCTTTTCTTTGTATTTTAATATTTTTTTGGTTAAATCTTTGTGACCAGGGTACTAAATGCTCGCGGCTTATTCGAGGTGTGGCCTAACGAGAGTGATGTAGCATCTCCCTTTGACTTTTTCATCCTAAGACCTTCCTATTATACGCTTAATAAAATCTATTTACCTTAATGTTTTGCCGAATATGTTTTGTATATGTATTTCCCACGATATATCAGAAGTTAATGTAATTACAAGATATTTTACTGTACCTGAAGATTTTATGTTTACTCCATTTACATTAGTAGGTGGGTTAGAATAAAGACATCAAGAGATCACTAATTGGTAGGCGAAGTTACATCGTGGAATTGTGACTTGTAAAAGTATCAGTTACTTGGTAAAATTCCTCTCTGTTATAAGTGCAACTGACCGGTTTTGGTCTTAATACATCATCATCAGATTCTTCATCTTCTTAATGTGTGAGTTGGTTTACGATACACAGCGTAGCCTAAGCTTCCATCTCCTTTTCTTTCTTATGTTAATATATATAATATTTATATATAGATATATCGGTTGAAAGAAAAGGAGATGCATGGTTAGGCCACGCTGTGTATTGTAAACCAACTCACACAGACCTATATCTCAGCCATGAGAGCCATCATCATCCCGCACAGAAAAGGAGTGTTCTCTCTACGCTCTTCCATCGAGCGAAAACCATTGCGGACTCCAACAACCTAGAAACGGAATTAAGGCACCTCAAAGACACATTCCACGCGAATGGCTATAGCCGGCGAGAAATTAATACGGCTTTAATAAGAACTTTCACGGCCAATGGAGCGGAGGTGTTGGAAGAGAAGGAGAAACCCATCGCTAAGGCTTACCTTTCGTATATAGCATCGATATCTAACAAGATATCGAGGATATTAAGAAGATATAAAGTGGAAACGATATATAAACCTCATGCCAAACTCAAGAATTTCCTAGTCACCTGTAAGGACAACCTAGGCCTGAAAACAACTGGGGTATACCACATACCATATGAGTGTGGTAAAACGTATATAGGCGAGACAGGAAGGACCTTCGAGAAAGGGATAAAAGAGCATGAAAGGAGCATTAGTCTTTTCCAACCGCAAAAGTCTGCAGTGGCAGAACATAGCCTTGCCCTGGGTCACCGTATCGATTTCCCTAATACCTCGCTACTTTCCCGTACCTCAAAGTTTTGGGAAAGAGTATATAAAGAAGCCATACTAATTCAAATTGAGGAAAATAACATCAGTAGAGACAACGGCTTCAATTTAAGTAAGACCTGGATACCGGTTATAAACGAGATTCAAAGGAATCGTAACGGCTCCCACAATCGCATATATATAACCGCCGGGATATCGGGGTATCGCATATATATAACCGCCAGCATCCCCGCGCGGACCATTATCCTCATGACGATGGCTGAGTCAGACATCGAAACCCTGAGAGTATTAAATAATCTTACCCGGTGTGAAACCCGAGAAACTTTCACCAATTTCTGTGACGTTTTTTAAACGCATATCTCGCTATCTATAGTTTAATATCATCATCACATTTGAAATTCCTTTGGGACTCTAATGAGTTGTATTACAACACTGTAAATATTACGTATTAATTCAATATTTTACTCTCGAGAGGTATAATCATCGACCATATACGTATAATACAGTCTATGATTGCAGTAACTGGCGTAAATATTCCCAAAAAAAGTTAAATATGGCAATATTTTAAGCAACAGACATCAGCATCCTAGAAACTTGTTTTTCAAGTCTTACAGTATCGTTTTTCCCTCGGGGGAAATAGACTGACCCTGCCTCTCGAACCTGTTTAGTATAGTTAGTTGCAGTACACAGAAAATATAACTAACCTGTTTGCCAGAATATTTCACGCAAGGCAGGATGCTCTTCGTGTGCTATTGAAAAGATTGTAGCTATCTGAGAGTTGTCGTCCTTACATCTACATCACAGCATTTCGTTTCCAAATAGGTTACTTTTTCGGATGATCTACATCTAGTTAATACTCTGCAAGCCACCACAAGGGTGTCTGGCCGGGGGTGACTTATCACCAACATGAACTGCAGTGAAGAAATTTACTTTCACCAACAAGCACCACACTATCGGTATACTCAAATGCTATAGAGACTACTAAAATGATCCATAATGTAACTATGAAAACGTGACACAAGAGCCATGAAGGGAACATGCAAAACATGGTGTTAGCTCTACTCGGCAGAAATAGAAGCATGCATTAGGGTGCATATGAATTAATAAGGTACACTACCTGCCAACTAACCTGATTCAAAGTCTAGACGCCGCCATAATGGTCTCTTATCGATCTCGGGAAAAACGACATTTTAAACCTTTCTTTTCTTCAATATATTTCCATAATTTTATGCTCAAGTTTGAACTTAACAGTATAATTACGAGAGTTTCTCTGGCCACCTTCCGTATCCAAGCGTCGCGACTTCGGACCGACGCGTCGGTCCCAAGTAGCATGATGTATTTAAATGCATGTTTGAATGATAAACCGTATTTTAAGTAATATATGATTTCAAATTTTCCTGGCGAATCGTATCAATGAAGTT
Organism: Ceriagrion tenellum; assembly: GCA_963169105.1. NCBI lineage: Eukaryota > Metazoa > Arthropoda > Insecta > Odonata > Coenagrionidae > Ceriagrion > Ceriagrion tenellum. The sequence continues at coordinate 49,332,084 of OY720641.1, read as the reverse complement.
CTCTCGGGCTTCACACCAGGTTACACAGTGTTTAACTGCCAATGTTTCTGTGGCTGAGTCCGCCGCCGTCTTCTGGGCACTAACTGACATTTTTAAATACCAATAAATTTTTTCGGTGTTTACTAAACGTTGCTGTTTACGCCGATTGTTGTTTTCTTTCTCTTTCCTTAAGTAAGTTGAGGATAGGCTTCCAGGCGGAACTCAAGGCAAAATCGGTGTCACGATTGACGTTGTAGCTCTCCAATTTAATCTCCATAGCCTCTTTGGTGAGTCTATCCCAATACCTCGATGTTCTGTGGAATAATTGGATCTTTTCGAAGTGAAATAGATGGTCATTTGTGAGGCTATGTTCCGCTACCGCCGATTTTTCCGGATGGAAGAGCCTAATACAAGTCCGGTGTTCCTTTACTCTCTTCTCAATTGTGCGGCCAGTTTCTCCAATGTACACTTTACCGCACTCGCACGGGATGCGGTAGACTCCTGGTGTTTTTAAACCAAGTGGGCCTTTTACCCTCACGAGCTGGCTTCGTATTTTCCTCGGTGGTAAGTGAATTATGCGAATGTTGTGCCTGTTCAGTATCCTAGATATTTTTCCCGATACCGATGAAATATACAGGATGCAGGCATTTGCAATCGGTTTCTTACGATCACCAACAGTCTGTTCAGGAATCAGGAATGAACTGTGGGGAGGTCTTCGCGTAGACACTCCGTGGCAATCGCAGTTTGTTTTCAGAGCCCGTTGAATTGCTTCCTCACTGTAGCCATTTCGGCGGCAAGTCCTTTTTAGGTGTCCAAGCTCTATTAGTAAGTTATCGTCCGAAACTACCTTGGCCCGATGAATAAGTTCAAAATTTACCTTATAGGCGCAATCGGGGACGGGTCATGGGTAAATCTTGGAAGTAAAATTTGTTTTTTTTTCCGCTGCATATATTGAGGCAAGGGCTCAAAGTGGAAGTTATTTATAAACCTTGTATGTCAAGATAACATGCTGAATTGTTTTTATCTTCATGAAAGAGTGCAAACGACATAATAACGTAATATTCTCGGTGTATCTTCGTCGTAAAATAAAGCGTAGTTGCATGTCGGTCTTTAAGGAAAATTTATTTTCTCTCATCTTTCAATGCAAGAAGTAATGTCTAGACATGAAATGATATGTATATTGTTAAATACTTGTAATTGAGAAGTCTAACCGTACGAAACATTTGCATATTCATTCCTCTTTCTCGACCATACGTCTCGAAAATATAGCCCACAGCCCTTGAACAAATAAAAAGCGACTTGCGTTGTTTGTTGGGCTGTGGGCTACATCACCTTCTAAAGTCTCCACCAGAGGTCACCAGCATGATAACTCGGGTTAAATAATGCCGCATAAACGCCAGTTAGCTAAGCCGCCGTATTGACTGTCATTCTAACCCTAGTCATGTAAACTGGGCATAATCGGTTCACTACTGGAGGATCGGAATGCTTATCTCCGCTGGTATCATATAACTATGAATCAGATTTGCTGCAATTTGTCCGTATAAAATGGGCTATGTTTTACGGATCCAATAAATCCTCCCCCAACTTTATCCGTGAAATATCACTCCTCCGTCGTTCGATGGCCCCGTCATTATATCGGCGCGGCGAGGTGAAATCCTTGAATGATTGTCCAACAAAATAATGCCTCGATTCTTCGTTCTGAAGACGTTCGCCTGGCTATTTCCTCTGCGGCGAGACCACGAGGCCAGGGGAAATCACCAGCCCCTACCGTCACGAACGTGAGGTCTTCGGAACCTTTTGGATGGAATTAAAAGTTGGCTTTGGAGCGAGCTCCGAAGAAAAGCCCAGACTGACAGGGATGTCGAGACGGCACCCATAAATTCGTGCCACGTGCTCGAAAGGGATGCTCTAAAATGGATAGAAGAATGAAAGAGGCGCTCTAGATGATTTCTTCTATCTGAAGATCTCAGAAAACGTGTATCGGAGGCTGGAAGACCCAAGGCATTCCGGATGAGGGGGAGTCACCTGTGGTAGATGGCCAGCACGGGTTGACTCTCGCATAGTCCTCTACATAGCAACGGCGACTCTACCAAGTATGCTCCATCACAAAGTTTGTTGCGGAGTAGACTTTCAGACATACTTGTCCATGCCCACAGCATTCTATTCGTTTCCAACTTCAAATAACTGGGCACTTCAAAACAGATCGTGAGGACTATTGATGCTCGCTGAGTAAGATAAGAACTTCGATTATCGAATCAGACATGGACAATGCTAGCGTCTGAACACCCTGTGGTGTAGACCTTAGGATTTAAGATACTTATTTAAACAAATTCTATTGAAATACAGATAATATTAATCCGTACTAAGTGTCTGATTAATCTGTTGAGTAAACCTCAGGTTTTTTAATACTTATTTAGAACGAATTAGTTAATAATGCATTTAATATTTAAACGTGCAAAGTGTTTGAATAATCTATGGTCTGAGCCTTACGTTTTAAAATAATTTTTGAATTGACTGTTATAGACCCACATGATTCTCGCAAATAAACGTACTGATTCATATACTGTTCAAGTTTATCGACTCTGATTAATTAAGCACACGAACGAATTCGTCTCATTCAAATTAATCTGTTAAAGTATGCAATGTTAAATTTTTTTACCTAAAATTAATTTTTTTAACAAAGCGGATCCAGAAACATATTTCTACTGAATAATATATACGGGCAAGTTACTTAAAGTTTCGCAAGCATATTCGAGGCTCTTCGTTGACTTTGAGCGGTAAATTTGGATATAAAATTAAATGAAACCCGCCTTTGCAGTACCCGCTCCACGTACAGCTTTCCTTTGGGGGTTGTGTTTGAACACTCAAGATAATTTCGATCTCGTAACTAAGTAGTCACGTGGTGCAATCACAAAGGGCTAGAGAATTTGGTCTGCACATAACACTGGTAAAAATTTCGATTATCCTTCCCGATCGAGTTTTCATCGCTCGGATAATTATTGACAACGCATACCATAGTGAGAAACGCTATGAACAATATATCAGGCATTTTAGTTTACCTCTCGAGTGGCTAAAACTCGCCATAATCTCGAATAGTTTGTTGTTATACCACGTGACTCCTTACTAGTAGTTACGTGATCGGGATCATCTCGAGTAATTCAAACACAACCCCCTGTTTACGGTTACCGCGCTCTTCCGGTCAATAATGGTCCATTTTCTACAGTATATTACAAGAAAAACCAATGCCACGTTTTCACTCTTCTCCTCGAGCTAGGATACCTTCTTAACGGTCAACCTTGAGAACAAAAGAGAAGTAACAGACGTGATGCGGTGGAATTTCAGCAAAGTGAAGTACAAAAATAGGCAATTTTCCACAGTGTAAATGAGGTGATGACAGCTTATTATATTGTATATACATCAAAACCTAGGCGGAATTAAGATTATTTATTCGGTGGAAAATTGCCTATTCTATCTTTACTTCTATTTTTGTTCTCAAGGTAGTCCTTTTAGAAGGTATCCTGGCCTGATGACACCTGGAGATCATGTAGTATATACATCGAACCCTTCTTTTTCTAAGGTGAATCTGTCCTCAGACATATTTCAATTGAACTGCTCCCTCCATACTCGTCTACTCCGTGCTGCCTCCCTCAGCTCTTCATGACTCCTTCCATTCATAATATCTGTCAACATATCATTTCTTCATCTTCCTCTCCCTCTCAATCATTCCCTCTAATATTCTTTTCAGCTGGCAATCTTTCCTCAGGACGTGTCCCATCCAGTTTGCCTTCCTCTTTCATATTGATCTCAAAATATTCCTTTTCTCATTCATCCTTGCCAACACTTCCTCGTTTCTCGCTTTATCACTCCATTTCAAATTTTCCATTCTTCTCCATAAACACATTTAAAAATCCTCTTGATGTTTCTCCTCCTTCCTTCGGGCTGTCCATGTTTCTGCTCCATAAAGCACAACTTTCGAAATAAAACGTTTAGAAAATATTTTCCTTATGCCTATGTTCATTGCTTTGGCTGAAAGTAAGTGGTTGACTTAACTGAAGGTTGCCTTTCCCTGTGATATTCTTCTTCTTCTTTCCTCCGTACAGCTTCCATTCCATATTATAGAAATACCAAGGCATCTTAAGGATGGTACCCCTAATGGATCGCACCCTTAGTCGAATTAAAATTATTTTTACAGAGGAAAATTGCCTATTTTGTTCTTCATTGGACTACCTTGAGAGCCAGCATAACGTTGGCCGAAACCCACCGATAGGAGGTTACATATTCATCTACTAACAACCTTCGAGTCGCCGCATTGGCATGTAGCTGGGGCAGTTAGGACACCAGCCGTGTAATGATATAAGGAATAAGGTTTGGGGAGGTGAAATGGTGGCTTGTAATATGGGAGTGTATTTAGCGGAGCTCAGTTTTTATTTTGGTCGCTCATTGTGCGCGGAAAGAACGATATTTTGTGCCTGTCTGTTCGGCAATGTCTCTCTCTTATTTTATCGCATCTGTCAGACCTAGAGATGTAGTGAGGCGTCATGATAATATTCTCTATGTCTCTCTGAAACACACTAGTTCTGAATTTCTCAAGCAAACTAAGCCTAGCGTGTGACCTCCGAGTTTAGGGGCACCCACCTTTATCCCTCTGAAAGCAGTGAAACTACACGTTCGCTCAGCATTTTTAACGAAGCGTTATGCTTCTCATTTGTGTCATTTTTTTATTAAATATTTCTGCACAGGATACCAAATCCTCGCGGCGTATTAGGGGCGTGGCCTAACCGGAGCATAGTAGCATCTCTCTTTCTCTTTTTCATCCGAGGACCTTCCTATTATAAGCTTAACAAAACCTAGCTTCTTTAATGCTGTGCCGCATATGTTTTGTATGTGTGTTCCCCACGATATGTCAGAAATTAAGATAATTCCAAGATATTTTACTTTACTGATGATTTTATGTTTACTCCACCCACAGTATATTTATGACATTTGTGTGATGACTTTCGCAAGAAGTGTACTGTGGTGTATTGACCAACATTTAATTCCATCCCCCACTCCTGGCACCACAAATGAACGTTGTTAAGGCCCGATGACAGAGCTTCTAGTGTGCACAAACGCAGTGCGCTGGAACAATAGGACCTGGAGATCGAAATGCAATTTTTTTTCGACCGACCGACCTAGTTCGAGCAATTCTTTGAAGCTCTCGATGAAATCCTTTTCCCAACCCTATTCTTCCCGAAAATCACGGCTTGAGTCGCGTTGGGTTCCTTCCGCACTTCTCCCCATTGTGTGGAGAGGTTTCCTCCCGTGGAGAGGAAGATGGATGGAGCAAAGATGATACGAATGGGGAATCCTCCCAAGGCCGCGTCTCGCCCTCGGTCCCCTCGGATTTCACGCTCCCGAGATGAGGGGGAGACGGAAAGGAGTCGCTGCCCCGAGACCATTCCTCCTACTCCCCACCACCACCTTCTCCCTCCGACCCACGAAAAAAGTTTTTCTCTCCCTTTTATTTTTTTAGGAAGAAGGAACCGCGCCGCATTATCATCCTCTCTCTCTCTCAACTTTGCGGGCAAATAAAAATATAAGAAAAAGAAAAAAGTAATAAAATAAAAATAAGAACGAAAAAATAATAATCTTCCTGGAAGGGCCGAGTATGAAAAGTGCCCTTGAAATTGTTGACGGAGATTCGAGCGTGCGCCCACTCTTTTGTTCCTTACGGGCGAGATCTCCCTTTCCGAGACCGTCCGGATTCTGTGGGTCGGGAAAAGAATGGAAGAAAGAGGTATCTTGGTGAATTCCAGCCAGTCCCCGTCGCCGGTAGACAAGCTGAGGGTATTCTCCTAAAATCTTCTCGTGAAATGAATTATTTTAGGAAAGTATTAATATATATTAATGTTACATTGTAGATGTATAAAAATTTTTTGGATAATAAGCGCGAAATAAATTATCTATTCTAATAAAAACCGGTACCTTGGAGGGCGTAGCTAATATCAGACAAAACTGCTGAATCGATTTCGTTGGTTTCGACTTCATTCATTTCGTATAGTACCACATATACGCGGTAAATTTCCCGAATGTTTCATTTTCGAACAAAGAAAACTTTTAGATTGCTAAAACAGCGGGACTATACTCAAACTTGTAAGCACAACTTGGTAAACAACTTAATCATGAGAACCCAATTGCCACAGGTGTGACCTCATGGAACTAACTATACATTTTAAATGAAGTAATTTTGTTATTCCTCAAAAATTCTTTATGAAGTAAAATAATTTACGTGGAGTAACGAAGTTACTCCAATCAAAATTGATCATGGGAACATCAATTACCTACTGTCAAACCTCATTAATGCTTAAATTCAGTTATCAACATGTGGTGTTGTAGACTATGGAAAGTGAAGATATAACCTATAAAAAACCAATACTAATAAATATTTAAAAAACCAATACTAATTATAGATTTGTATCACTGGGCAAATGGTACTACTTATAAAAGCAGGCTGTTGCGCATAGTTAGGGTCGAACGCTATGACGTTGTTTAAAATGCATCAAGTTCTACTAGGTACCTATGTGGAAGAGAAAAGCTGTGAGGTAGTAGAAATTGCATCAATTTGTACTAGGTACATACTTATTGCATTACGTATGGTACATTTTGTGTGGTAATTGGATATAACAATATAACAAGGAAACATACGAGGGAAGAGAGTCAGGTGAAGATTCCTATTACTTATCCTTCGCTTCCTTTTGAGCTTGCTTAGTTCATTAGACCAAGAAGCCACCATTCCTTGAATATTCGCCTCGATAATTCTCCTGTGAACTCGAATGATTCTCGGCGGAGGCGTGTCGTCAACGTTGTCATGGGAACCGCCCACTGTTCTCCACCCAACAGCCGGATGTCGTCAGCGCCGCAACAATTAGTCCCGCGAAGCCAAGGAAACGCCAGCGCATGGAATTCCTCAAGGAAGGGGACAATTGAGTCAGAAACTAATTATGAATGACAGAGGGAAGGAACAACTTGGTAGAATCAGTTTGGCACGTAACTCAGTAAAAGTTTTGTTTAGTTAGTTATACGCTCCCCAGTGTGTAATAAAAATGATCATACTGAATTGAAATCAGTATATGATTCTTAGTCCCTCATTCCGGCCCCTTACTTGTGCTGCGCGGTGTTCGGGAGGATATTGACTGGTATTTCATGCACTGCAAATTAAATTAACCGTATCAGCCGTGGATTTGGAAATTTTGAAAAAGTATTCTACCGGTTAAGGTAGGTTTTGTTGAATGTCGGTGAATCTCCTCCCGGTTTTCTACACTTTCAGGAGCCTAAAGGGGCCTTTCTACACTATCTCCTCTTGTATATACTCTTTCGCCTAAGCGTACGATCTACCCTTCTTCATCCTGTCCAAGGAACCTATTCTCTTTCTACCTCTTCCCCGCCTGTCCAACTACCCTACCTCTATCACACTTTTGAGAAACCCATCGCCCCTTACTACACCCTCCAGCCCCCTCTATCTACTGTAAATAATTTAAGAGTATTGGGTATTTTATGATTCACTGTAATTCTTAAAACACCAAAAGTATAACGGAAATAATGAAAAAATACAATTGATATTTTTGGACGTTGACACAATATGGATGACAAAAGGTTAAAATCAAATCTTCGAATATCCATGGTGAAATACCTGAATGGATCGAAAAGTTGACCAAGAGTTCGAAAGAAATAACATTCAAGAAGAAAAAGGGACAGAAAGAGAGATTTTTTCAGGGAGTTTTAAGGATTTAAGGAGTCCAAAGTGGAAGATAGAGAAAAAAAACATGCTGTAAGTGAATCGGAGAAAGAAAAAAATGTCTGAAGAGAAAATATGAAAGCATATTCGAGGGAAAGAAAGCAACAAATGATACGGGATTGAAACTGGTCATGTGTTCCTGAGATGGCTCAAACGAAACTAAAAGAGAGATGTGATCTAGGAGCTTCGCCCACATCATTCAGCTTTGAAACTTTAACCTCACATCTGGGCATTGGCTCAAACCGGTATAGACTCATAAACCGGTGGTGGAGAATGGAGATGCCGTACATACACGGAATGTGGGGATTATCTGATATTGGATATGCCGTACATATATGCGTCATGACCATTTAACACTCTGCTGTGAAGGATAATAGTAAGTATGCGTGTTTTTCAAATTTCCTCTAATCTCCTTTTACATACATACATACATACCATTCACGCCGTTCCCTTCCGTAGTAGGCACAGTCACAAAGTTTCACTCATAAATACATATTTGTACACCCAACTCTACTTCAATAATTTCCTCCACGCTGACCTATCCTTGCGAACCTCTTTTGCCTCATTTATCCCCATACACTGCTTCGCACACGCCCTCCTGTTTTTAAGACTCCTAATATTCCTCCTCCTAAATATTTCCTCAACCACATTCAACCACAACTTCCTCGGCCTACCTCTACCTCTCGCACCATTCATTTCACTCTTATATATCTGTTTCGTTATTCAACTCCAATCCTTTCTCTTAACATGGCCAAACCAAGGAGACGTGCACTCCTTTCATATATGTCCATTACTGGAGCATCTAACACACATTCATTTATTACCCACTCATTCCTGACCCTATCCGACGGGAAGAAAATTTTCAGGGGGCGCCGACTCATACATTAACGAGTTCACTAAACTTTACAAATTTTGGTGAAGCAATAGGTGGATGTGTTTGTACAAAATATAAAAATTGAGAGCGTATAATACACTTTTATTTGTTTAGCTCTCGATACAATGATGTAGTCCGTATAGCTAATTCTCACAGGTCATTGCAGCTCTGAAAATTGCCTGGACGTTCAACGTTCAACTGGAACTCCGTTCATAACATAACGTACACTCAATGAAAATGGGTCTCCTTTGGAAATGTCGATTTTTGAGTCAATTATTAGGTAGTTAAACTTCATTTGTTTAATCTCGCCAACAATGATCTGCAATGCCTCATTAGCCAAGGCTTGAATGATGTAATTTTGTACGGGCGGGCTTACGTAAGTTTCATTGTTTTGAGCTCTCAAGATGGTCAGCCATTGTTGTATCGTATTTCGCAAATACTCTCACAAGTTCTAAAAAATTTCCCTCGCTATTCTCGACGTTTAGTCGAAAACCAAATTCTCGATGGTCACGTAAAGGAAGACCTTATTGTTTCCGGAGATACATAATAAAATCAATTAATCGTTTCAGTATTTCTCTGTTTTTTGAAATTATTTCATTTTATGCTTGATTAAGCTTTACTTCGATTGTACAATGTTTTTTGAATCTGTACCTTGTCATTAAAAATACGTTTTCTGATTGGCGATGGCCTTAGGTTTCTTCATGCAATTTTATTTTCTCTGTCCCTTTCTTAAAATTCGAGACACCCATGTTTGGATCTGACCAATTATTATTTTGCCTGACTTGTTTATCTTCAAACAGCCAACATGAGAAACATAACATATTACCCCTGGGCGAATAAACTAACCAGTTTCTATTGACTACTTCACCTGATGGAAGCTTCTTTTCATAACATTCCTTGTTGAATCGCCTTTGACTGTCATTGTAGTCAAAAGAATCGAAAGTGTCACTAAGGTCAGGTTGACACGGACCTATTTCTAACAAAGTTCGTACTTTAGACGGGCCAATCGAAATGTTACGAAACAGAAATGATGGGTAATCAACATTGATATTTTCAATCGAATTATTACTGCCAGACAAGAGTCCACTTTCATCTCCGTCTGGTATATTTGATCTCTCCTCTCCGGATAGCCCAAGGTTTTCGCAAACGCCTGCCAAAGTCCTTCCACCACAGGTGTTGTAGTCATTATCTCCGAGTGCGATTGTAGAGTTATTCCTGCAAAGGCCTGACTATAAATATTCATGGGCCTGACGCTGACGCCGTTGGCGAAACTGGATGCTCTGAGTGCGTCGTGTCATTCCTACAGTACTGAAAATAACCCAATAATAATAATAATTGGTAATGTGTTGAGTTTAAAGCTACACAATTAGCAGAATTGTCTGTGTACGCAAACACTGTACAGACAGTCCGTAGCGATGCGGCCTCAAGAAGTGCGTTTATATTTCAACAAAACCTTATCATGTATGTACATTGGACATGGAACTGATACTTACGTTTTGTTGACACTGTAGTTTACGTTTGAATCGGGAGACGAAGTTACTGTTGCAGATGCTACCAATGAAGACTCAACTAGTTGCTAATTATCAGGTACGGAATTTTGTGATGACTTAGCGGGTGAATTGACATCAGGTAATGCATTAAAAAAAGAAGTTCAATTTGCACACGTCTTAGCAATGTTTGGTTTATCTAAATCTGCTTTAGCTTTTTTACCTTGTCCAGACATTCATAAATATAACAATGAAAAAGTCAAATGTGTACACACCACGTGAGACGCGAACTCTCGACTATCAGAACTCTGGCAGACAACACGGTCAACCCTGCTGTTTTGGCGAGGCGGCGAGTGAAGAGTATTACAAGTTAGGTACTCTACGTCACGCACACGATAGCCAGACTAACCAATGCACAGAGCCAGTTCAAACTAGACGTGGGCGCCGCGCCACGCCGACGCCGCCGAAATCATGACCGGCGCGAAATCGGCGCAATTGCGATCATTATTAGTCAATCAGCCGTGCCGTGTGGCAGTTGGTAGCGTTGCTTACTTTGTTGGTACCCAACAGCCAGAAGGCTGGGACTCTTCCCTCTCATCCCTTTCTTCCTCTGAATGATGTAGCTCCGACTGAGGACTCTAGGACGAATTAGAATTTTTGAGTGAAAACATTCACAGACTTAGGGGCGCCAGAACACAGGCTGGATACGCTACTGTTGTTGCTGCTTTAGCTGTATCTGAGAGCGCGTCTTACTTTTGGGATATAGGCTCTGTGCTCAATCTTCTTTTTATTACCTAGTTTGAGGTCTTCCTTTACCTCTTTTCATTTAGGTGATACTTCATTTTAGTAGTACATGTGGTCTTTTATATTTATCATCTGTATTTTCTTTATTGCTATATATTTAAGTGCCTGGTTTTCCGTTTGTCTTAGTTTTTCAACGTATTTTATCTTTTATAGTATTCTTTATGCGTTTCGGTTCGTACGGAATGGAGACTTTTACTCAAAAAGGGCCTTCAGCGCGGCCGCCACTGTGTTTCGCTATCCCAGTAGTAAAAGAGAGAGAGCAGTTCGTGCTGTCGATTAGAAGTGAAAGAGAGTGTGGCGAAGGGATGAAGCAGGGGTCGAGGAACTAAGTGGAGTGTTCGGTGGGAGGAGGACACGACATGTTAAGTCATTCGTTACGGCCAAGGCGGCTCCCATTGGCATTAATTCAATGGCTGTGCCACGCTGATCCTGCTGGAGGTTGTTCTTTTCTTTCCTCCTCTTCTCCTCTCCCCCCACCCAATTTCCTTTCCTTCCTTCCTTTATTGCTGTGCCGCATATGTTTTGTATGTGTGTTCCCCACGATATGTCAGAAGTTAAGATAATTCCAAGATATTTTACTTTACTGATGATTTTATGTTTACTCCACCCACAGTATATTTATGACATTTGTGTGATGACTTTCGCAAGAAGTGTACTGTGGTGTATTGACCAACATTTAATTCCATCCCCCACTCCTGGCACCACAAATGAACGTTGTTAAGGCCCGATGACAGAGCTTCTAGTGTGCACAAACGCAGTGCGCTGGAACAATAGGACCTGGAGATCGAAATGCAATTTTTTTTTCGACCGACCGACCTAGTTCGAGCAATTCTTTGAGGCTTTAATTCAATGGCTGTGCCACGCTGATCCTGCTGGAGGTTGTTCTTTTCTTTTCTCTTCTCCTCTCCCCCAACCCAATTTCCTTTCCTTCCCCCGCAACCGTGCACCCTAAAGGAGCGGGGCGAATGCGAACAATCGCGAAGTCTTTTCGAATGGGAAGACTTTCCACGCCTCTTTCCTACATGAAAGGAGAATTTGAGCTGGGAAGAGCTACCTTTCCTTATTTGACACCCTTTTCAGTTTAGAATGGAATATTTTATTGATTGTTTAGGGGTATGTTCTCCATAATATCTTTACTCTTCTACTTCTGTTATCGTCACGCATTGCTTCAAACTGGCTTCAGACACTCCCTCCTGGACTTTATTCCACATTCATAATAATAATAATTATTCTTTATTGTTCTGTCGGTCCAACAAGAGACATAGAACATGGTAGAAGATAACAAGGAAATGGATACCATTGCATAATGCAAATGAAACCCTTACAAAAAGTCAAATTACAAATTATCACTCATAAATTCATCCATAATATAAGGGCACTTGCGTAACAGCAGCTTGTTAAGTTCTAATTTAAAAATCTTGACTGTGGATTTACTTTTTAGACTCATTGGTAATTTGTGGAAAATAAGGAAGGCTGAGTGAGGCGGACCCTTCTAAGAGTTTGCACTAGACTGCCACCTCAAATTTACATCATCTCTTCCACGAGTGAAAATGATCATACACAGAGGAGTTAGAAAGAAACAAACCAGGGTTCGCTTTTACAAATAACGAGTAGTAAAAAATATATATACATGGTAGTGTCATTGTTGTAAAATTAAGAAACAGTGGCTTTCCTGTAGTTCTGATGGATACTGCTGCTATGGCTTTCACAGACATTTTTCACATGGAGAAGGCCTTCGCTGCATGACATTCTCGATTTACCACTCACTCTCGCACCGTCTCCTGTATCAAAAATCCTCTTCGTAATTCGTCTCGCGTCTCTTCACATTGCCAAAACGACGAAGCGCGCTCCTTTCATAAAGGGTGTCCCATAAATGTCACGCCACAGTGACACTGGAGCTAGGGCAGCCTAAGAGGAACCGAACCAGCCTAATATGACCTCAGTAAAAGTTGCACGGTTTTCGAGATATTGCCAAATTAAAGCTTTTTGAAAAATTTCACTTTTTTTACATTTCTAGTCCCAGAATTCACTTGAATAGCTCTCAGTTTGGCTCTCTGATGGGGCTACTGCCACAAATTAACAAACAAAGTACTCTATCCATCCCATTTTTTGAAAGCCGATAAAGTTAGACAGGTATAGCGGCTTTCGCGTTTCTTTTGTTTGTTCGGACCCCATGACCCCCCTCCCTCTCGGGCCTCTGTTCCAGGTAGAAGTCGGCACATGAGTCACAGTTGGAAGATTAAAAGAGCGGCCCTAATGAGAACGTTAAATTATGCGATTGAATTCTGGGACTAGAAATGTAAAAAAAGTGAAGTTTTTAAAAAAGCTTTAATTTGGCAATATCTCAAAAACCGTGCAACTTTTACTGAGGTCATATTAGGCTGGTTCGGTTCCTCTTAGGCTGCCCTAGCACCAGTGTCACTGTGGCGTGACATTTATGGGACACCCTGTATACTTCATATCTCGGGAGCATCCAATCTTTCGCAAGTTGCGCGTTCATAGCACCTCCAACTAACAACGCAAGTTTTTCTCATGTATTCCGAAGGGAGGATGTACGTAGACTTGAGGTATTTGAGATGTGGGTGTGGAGAAGGGTGGAGAGGGTGAGCTGTTTGGCGAGTAGGTAGTACGAGGAGGTTTTGGAATTGGTTGGAGAGGATAGGAAGCTAGTAGTGGAGGTTAGGAGGAGGCAGAAGAGATGGATGGAGGATGTTTTTGGAATGGGAGGGAATGCCGAAGAGGATAATGGAGTGGAGTGCACTTGGGAAGTGTGGAAGAGGAAGGAAGAGGATGAGAATTCTGTACGAAATAAGAAGGGAGGGACAATATTAGGAATTCAAGAGGGATCTAATCTCGGACCATCCATTGGAGTTGAAACGGATTAGGATAATTACCGTCCTAAAACCAACCAATCAGCCAGTAGAACACTTTAATGCCGGAGAAAAACCTCATCGCCGATGCATTAAGGCTAAGTATGTTTAAATGTATGCCTATCCTGCGGCATACCCGTATTCCGCTACCCTTCAATAAAGTCGCAAGGAGGGCACTTTAGTATGCTACGATTTTCGATTCCTTGAGCATACTAATATGTCTTGAGATGCTCCACATACTGCTCGCTTCTTTCCTTAAAGCTTTAAGAAACATAAAAAAGGGACAAATATAAAAGGCAGCGAGAACCATATCGCTTGGCAGGAGTGGTGCTTTGCTTTATTGATGCGCGCTCAACCTCACCCTCAGACTCATATCTCTCTTCCTTGAATCTGTTTGAGAGAGTGAGGCGAGGCCGACTGAAGTCGGCTCGGGCTGAGGACCTCTCTGGGACGGGAAGAGAGCTTGATATCGACTAAGAGCAAAAAAAACGAGCGGCAGGAAGCGAGTAGTTTGAATGGAAATAAAAAAATAAATAAAAAATCATTGCGTGGGAGTGAAACTTAGGCACTTCAGAATAAGCTGCTTCCTTCCATCAATCCTTATTCTTCACCATGGTCGGAATAATATAAAATTTTACATGTAGCTCTCGATTTCACCAAAATAATTACTGCCTTAACCTCGTGGAATAATTTCGCCGTACAGAACTAAAACGCGTAAATTTAATCCACACGCAATTAACCTTGGAAATTCGAGATCGGCGGAGTAGGTGGCTGGAGGACTAAAACACAAGAATTTTGCGTCGCTTTTAATTACAATATAGCGCTGATAAATAGAGCATTTTAATTACTTGTGTAGTACGCTAAAAGTAAATGGGCATAGTAGCAAAGACATACGGAAGAGAATAGCGCTTGCTAAGGAGGCGTTTACTAATAGAAGAGAGCTGATGACGGGGACCTTGGGTAAGGATGTGGAGAAGAGGCTGGTGAAGAGCCGATACGGAGCGTAGCATTGGATGGGTCAGAAACGTGGAACCTCAGAAGGGAGGACGAAAATAGGCTGGGGGGAATTAGGGGGGGGGGGAAATGGAGAAGGTTAAGTGGACGAAGAGGAAGATTAACGAGGAAGTGCTTGAGATGGCGAGCGAGGGAAGGAAATTTTTTAACGAAATTCGAGATCGGCAGAGTAGGTGGCTTGAGGATGTTATAAGGAGCGAGGGATTGCTCAAGAATGTGATAGAGAGAAGGATGTTAGGCTAGCGGGGAAGAGGAAGAAGGAGAATAGGTTTTATGGATAGGATGTTGAAGAACAGATCGTATGCTGTGGCGAAAATGGATATACTAGAGCGAGATAGGCCCCTGAATATGTAGAAAACCTCGAGGAGGTTCTCTCCAAACCAAAAAATCTGCATTATCCGGTAGAACACTTTTAAAAAATCTATTAAGTGCCATTATAGAGTGGAAAATAGACAAACGTCTGAGTCACTAGGAAGGCAAACGAGGTAGAATCAAATCTAGTAGCTTCTGAATGAAATCCGGGATAGGCTGGGTAGGTGGCTGGAGGATGTAATAAAGGGCGATGGGTTGCTCAGGATTGTTATTGAGGGAAGGATGTTGGGCAAGCGAGGAGAGGAAGAAAGAGAATAGGTTTCATGGACGGGATGGAGAAGGTTAGATCGTATGCTCAGGCGAAAAAGGATATACTAGAGGGAGATAGGCCCCTGAAAGTGTAGAAAACCGGGAGGAGATTCTCTGACATTCAACAAAACCTACCTTAACCAGTATAGTACTTATTTTAAAAAAAATCAAAGACAGCAACTAAGGCCGTAACTTTAGGTTCAATAATGTTCAAAATATTATAAAAGCATAAACAACATTATTCAACAAAAATACAAGTCAATTTTGAGGCAGGGGAAAAGAGTTGGACTTAGAATGGAAGTTGGCTAAATTTGGGAGGAAAAGATGTTGCATGAAGAGAAAAGGTGATGGGTAGGATGCCTCTTGACACGGGCTTTGAATAATGAAGTCAGGCGTTAGAAAAGGGACCCTTGTGACGTGGAGAGACTGAATTCGGGTTAATATTTGAAGGTAGGCCGGCGACGGGGGAGGTGTGAGATGCCTAGAGACGATGGGGTTTAAACTCGAGACCTACGTCAAAGGGAGAGAAAATGATATATGAAACGAAAATGTGAAATTGATCTTTTTAATAATTTTTAAAATTTGTTTTAATTTTTTTACGTTTGAAATTTTGGTAGCATGATGTGCATCTCAAGCATTGTGGTAGATTGAGAGGGCGCTTGCAACTGTGGCTAATGCTAGAAGCAGTAATGTGGGCGTGGCCTTTCCGCCATCTATGTTAACCCCGATTTTCCTTTGACGTTTACAGGTTGACGCTCTGATTTTGCATTTTTACAACGTTTTCCTTCAATAACTTTCTAGAAATCTTCATCAATTTACTTCTTTAACACGCTTACTCCTTGCATATATTTTTTATCTATTTAAATTAATAATATCCTAATTCCCGCAGAAAACTATGGAATAATCGAGTAGAATCCATTGAGGTAAGTAACTAATGTATGTTTCAAGATTTACTTGCCTTACATTTCAAACAGTTAATGGATATTCTTCCTGTACATCCACTAACTCGTCCATTCTCTCGTGCCATCCAAAGGAAAGTGAGGACAGAACTGGGATAACCAATATGGCTGTTATTTTGGTTTTCAGGCTACAGTTTGATGATGTTGTGCCCTCTCCATCTACCTCAATGTTGTCTAGGAATAAATGTTTATCTTAGGAACCAAAAATCGCAGTTCACACAAGTGTGCTCCTCCATACTACATTCTATGGCACTGAATCCTGGGTGAGTCAGAATAAACGTGAGTGTGGGGAAAATGCAATTGGTAAGAGGTATCTGAAAACTTTTTACAGGAAAATCAGGAGCTATAGGATTAACAGAGAGTGGGTGATGAAAGAGTGTGGAGTGGATGCTTCAGTAATGTGGGGTTGGTAGCTAATAATGATGTTCAGACATTTAGCACAATTGCTTAAGCTACTTTACCAGTGAGGGTCGAAGTTTCCCAGAACTTATCTATCGCAACTATTATGGTCCCTTATTGTAAATGTGGAAAAAAGGATATATTAAGTATACTGCTTCTACAGCCTAATTCCTTGATTTTATGCCTGTGATCATTTATACCATAATAGTTTGGCTGTAGAAGAATATGTTGTCCGACCGGCAACAAATAGTCAAACTATCTTAAATTATTACTCTCTTAAAAAATCAAACTCTCGTAAATTATTTAATCAATATTTTTTCCTTCGATCAGATCGAGGTTCCCATTCTAAAATCCCTCAACAATTTAGTTACACTTACTATGCTCATCGTAACAATTTTTCATAAATCTTGCTGTTCTCCGCTGAATTCGATCTCTAATTGAAACTAGACGTACTTCAGACCCCATATACTAGCGGCGCACTCCAAGTGAGGCCTCACGAGAGAAAAATTACATCGCTGATATACATTTGTGTTTTTTTATCTCTCTGCATCAGATAATCAAATTCGCCTGTAAAAGTAGTATAAGTAACCTGGGATAAGTCGTCATCACTCAAGTTAGACGCAGACTACGGGATTGACTTCATGGAAATCAAGAAATTATGTGACTAGGAAAACGGAGCAACTTGTGTCCGAATGTTGTAGTTGAGTAAGCTGCCCCTTTTTCTAGAATGTTTTTTCCGGCGCTTTTTATTTGACGTTTTCGCGTCATTTTGGATATTCATAGCGGCTCTTTGGAATCGTAGAAAATAAACCCATCGCCTTTTGCGCTGTTGCGGTAAAAACCCTAGCAAAATAGCATTTTTAACTTACTGCTTTAAAGACTTCTCTTCTTCGAACAGTTCAATGGATCCTGTAGACGTTGCTTACTTACCTGAAATTTGAGAAGAAAAATGTGCATTAGTAATTTTAATCTAAGATAAAAGGTCAAATTATTGCTGATAAATTGTGACTCACAGTTCTTGTATTAGTCAAGATTACAGAGTGAGTGGATGTAAAATTAATCTCGTTAAATTATCTTTGTGGCGAATTTCATCATTTATGGTTGTCATGTGTCAAGTTTTTTAAGTGGAAGTTTATGGGTAGCTTTATGTGTTAACTTTTATGTGTTAACACAATTTGCCACATTATTTTTCTATTTGTTGACATATATTGTCATTCAATTGTCACCGTGATTTTGATTCCCCAGGTTTTTATGTACTAAGAAAAGTGGATTTTTTCTTGAGGAGACAAATTGTTAGCATTGTTATTTGTAGCTGTAAATGACGTTTTCCAATGTTTTTGTCGGTGGTAACGTGGTGGAATACGGCATGTTGCTTTTTTTACAGTGATGTGAAGGAATGTTTATTTAAAATAAGTAGTGAACAGCCTCAGGCTTGTCTATTTGGAATTTGTTCATCAAGAAATCCAAGAAATATTATGCAAAATACCCCTTGGAAAAATACTTTCTCCACATTTTCTGATTTCGGGATATGTATATTTTATCTAGATGTATATCAAACACTTCTTTCTTCACTCCATCCGTTTGTCTAATATCATGTGTGAAAGTCCGGGTGTATAAATATTTATCTATTTAAACCAGGTTCAAGGACGCCATAAATTCCAATTTTAAGCGTTTTTAAGTGCGTGAATGGAGTGTGCTTCGTTGGTTTGGCCATGTCAAGAGAACGGATGAGAGTCGAATAACTATTCAGATAAATGATTTTAAAGAATTTTACCGGTTAAGGTATTTTTTTTTATGTCAAAGAATCTCCTCCCGGTTTTCTACACATTCAGGGGCCTATCTCCCTCTAGTATATCCTTTTTCGTCTCAGCATACCATCTACCCTTCTTCATTCTGTCCAAGAAACCTATTCTCTTCCTTCCTCTTCCCCGATTGCCCAACATCCTTCCCTATATCGCATTCTTGAGCAATACCTCTCCCCTTATTACATCCTTCAGCCACCTACCCGGCCTATCCCGAATTTAATTCAGAAGTTTCCTTTCCTCGCCCACCATCTCCAGCACTTCCTCATTAGTCTTCCTTGCTGTTCTACCTCTCCTGCTCCATCCGTCTCCACACCCAATTCTCAGATGCCTGCAGCCTATTGTCGTCCTCCTTTCTGAGGATCCCCGTATCTGCCCCGTACTACGCTACGCTCCGTATTAAGATCTTCACCAGCCTATTCTTCACATCCTTACCCAATGCCCCCGTCATCAGTTCCCTTCTATTGCTGAACGCCTCCTTAGCTAGAGCTATTCTCTTCGGTATGTGTTTGCTACTATGTCCGTTATCTTCTAGCGTACTACCTGAGTAATTAAAATGCTGTACCTAGGTAAATGATAGCAAAGCGAATGGTGTGACATGAAGAGACCGCGAAAGTCATGAGCGGATACGGTAGAAGAGGAATATTCGGAGTCTTAATGAAAGGAGTGCTTGTATGAAGCAATGCATATGTGTAAGAGGGGCGGAAGTGATTTGAAAGAATCGGGCATTATGATGGAAATCATTAGAATTCTTTGATTTCGACTTCCCCGAAAGTAAATGGCGTGATTGGTGTGCATGTAAAGTGGAGCGTAGAGGAATAAAAAAAAGGGTCAAGTTAACGACTCCGGCTGTACCTTGTGAGAATTGGTTGTAGATATAATGATCTCAAAATGACGGATAAATTGTTGCATTTCTAAACAATTTTTATGAAATATTCCGACCCATGACACCCATGACCCATGTTTCGACATAGCCCATGTCATTCCCAAGGTATACCCCTCCTGTTACGTCATTACACCTTCCTTTCCACAGCGTCATTCAATCCCCACCCTTCACCTTTTTTTCCCTTCTTTTCTGTTTAAGGAAAATATTCTAGCTCGCAAAAATTGTCATGGTTGTAACTTAAGAATGACATGAGTTGTGTCCAAACATAGGTCGATGTGTTTCAATAAAAACTGTGCGGAAATTTAACAAATTATGGATTATTTCGAGATCACGCTATAGATAAGGGATCCATGCTAGTAAATATAAAAATAGCAGGTCTGCATAACATCTACATCTACATACTACCCTGCGAGCCGCCGCATGGACGTGAGGCAGGGGGTGTTAGGACACCAGCTGTGTAAAGACGTAACGGATAAGGTTTAGGTAGGTGAAATGCAGACGTGTATTATGGGAGTGTATTTAGTGGAGCACAGTGTTTATTGTGATCGCTTATTGTGCGCGGAAAGAACGCGTTTTTGTACATATCTGTTCGGTAATGTATCTCTCATTTTATCGCAAAGATCTTGCATAAGCCATGGCAAGAAATTCTCACGCTAAAAAAAGCTCCTTGGGACATTGTTTCTCTTTTGTTGAGCGGTAAGCTCTTATTTTATGCACTGTGTTACTTGTGTCACAAAATATTTGTCATGTATGATTGTTGGACTGCCAAAACAAACAATAATTTTTAAGAGTATTGTTTTAATTTTTAAAGTATATTAGTATTGATAGCCAGGATTATCTTAGATTTATTTGTAAAATAAAATATACCTAAATAAGAGGCGTTTATTTGGAAAATAAAATATTGCCAATAGATTAGGCATCATAATAAAAGTTTTTGTTCACTTTCCACAGAATTTCATTTTCCGACCACGGTTTCATTTTGAGCTATGTCATTTTCATGGCATTAAAATGACACAGTTCATGTCGAAACCTTGGTGGGTGAATAACATTCTATTGAAAGGGAACAACAGCTTTTATTGTGAGATCATAGCATTTGTACTTCATTTCCACAAAAATTCGCCTGATACTCTTAACTTAAATTGGTTTTGTTTGATATCGATAGGCCGAATATGTATAAATAGTATGGCCAAGAAAAAAATTACCATGACAACGCTGGTAAGAATGAATGAATATTAGGAAATCTTGGTGATGGGGTGTCTTTAGATCGAAGCGGCTCTGTGCAGTCCAGAAATTGGATCCTCGGAGGACGGGAGATGATAGTGGCTGTGAATGGAAGTTTTTTTTGGCACTGGAGCATGGGAGTGGATAGGAAAAAATAAACATAGGGACGAAGCGAAAGATAAAGAAAAAGTATTCTCTTTCAGGGAAATTTGAATAAGGCCGAACGATAGGAGCGGAATGGTTTCGAGATATTGACGGGACTGGTCGAAGGACGGGTTAAGGGAAAGGAAGACGGATGGGCGGAAAGAGCCTTAGATTGAAGATGGGGAATAGATGGCGTCCTTTCGTGCGGAAGTGAAGGAGGGCCGCTTTTTTCTGTGAAAAATGATATTCCCAAACGTGAATATGCTTCTTCTCAAAATCTTCTGAGTTTTATGCGGATAACTTTCCGTTTTTCGCATGGCCGAACAGTGTATGCATTCAGGGCATAGCGAGTTCTTTTTGGATAATATCTGTGGCTTTATTCCAAAAGGAATTGCAAAAACAGATTTTTTCAAATGCAAGTGTATTCCCTCAATACGAGAAACCATGAATTGAAATTGTGGCGATCTTTGAATGTGAAGCTTTTTGACGAAGCGCACAGATATTTTTCGCAAAATTAGTGTTTGTGTACTCATTGTACAGAAAGGAGAAATTCAATAGTTACCGG
The DNA here is from genome assembly GCA_963169105.1 of Ceriagrion tenellum. Lineage (NCBI taxonomy): Eukaryota > Metazoa > Arthropoda > Insecta > Odonata > Coenagrionidae > Ceriagrion > Ceriagrion tenellum. Next base: position 49,310,685 of record OY720641.1, on the reverse strand, counting down.
CAGCAAAGAAAGACCTCTTTGCTGCCGGCTTTGAAGGACTTAAAAAAAGATGGGATGAAAGTCAGGATGTAGAGGGTTCACATGTTGATAAGTGAGACAAGTTTCAGGAAGTTACTTTGATTATTATTTCCTCTATCCAGTTTTGCGAGTTATTTATTGACTTACCCTCGTACAATTACCTTAACTTACATTTGAAAAACGACCCACTTTCGCCCCGGTTTTGGGAACTCAGAAGATGGTTACTCTGGGTTATGCCTACTCTCGCATCGCTCCTGTAATATAGATGCCGGCACAAGATCTCAATACCGTGGATAAAGGCGTGTTATAACAAATCAAAATGTTTTCAATTAGTTACATACGTTTTTGACAGATTTCAGAAAAGAATACCTAAATGATTAAGCCAACGCAGATGTCTACATAAACGAAAATCGCTCGTACTATTTTTAATATCCCAAAGTTCCATACGCTCACGAAGTATTCGAGATGTGTTTGTCCGATGAAGAAACCTCTTCCTTCATCATCCACGCTTTCAATGTGTTCTCCCCTCAATTACCTTCTTCGGTATTCCCTCTCTTTTCAATACATCCTCCATCCATATCTTCTGCTTCCTCCGATCCTCCGCCACTGGCTTCCTCTCCTCTCCAACCATATTCAGTACCTCAACGTTGGTCCTGCTCGCCGCCCAGATCACCCTCTCATCGTCATCCAATTCTTCCCTCTCGAATTGGTCCGTAAAAAGACTAATCAAGCCTTGTAAATGGAAACCTTAGAACTCTTCTGGCAGTCGTCTCGGAGAGGTTACTAATGAGGCGGCTTTAAAATTAAATATATCATCGCCTTCTTGACTCTTAATTTCATCTCTCAAGACCGTGTTGCCACACTCCGCTGAGCTTTCATCAAGGAATTCATAGACGTGAGATCATTAGGGAAGGAAGCGCTCTATTTTAGCTCTGACGTCCACGTAGAGATGCCTCTTTTGTCAAGAGCTGTTAACCTTGAGTTGATGCAAATGGTCCCTCACTGATCTCCGGCATTAAAACTTAAGGCACTTTTGGAGCATAATTCTCCTCGCAGACATGGCTAAGATCGCATGCGCGGGAGACGTTATTACTGTCGTTAATCCTCACTCTAATCGCATAAGCTGAAATTACTGAGCATCTTATCTTTTATGCAACGCCAATTGTCAACGAAGAGGACTGTTTATTTGAAGAAGGAGGTTATCTCATTTTCCTTAACCTTTCTACAAACCTCAGCCTAGTTGTCGTACTCTCCTTGACGTCAAATCGTTTCCACCAATAAGGGGGCCATCCAAGTATTACGTAAGACGTTGGGATCATCTTACATTATCTTATAAAAAGGGGAGGGGGTCTGGAACCAATTTACGTAAGATTTTTGTCCGTCTTGAAAGATTATATCGTTTCCGAATAAAATGTTCCATTGGCGGACTGCCTTGAAAACTGGCTCGTAAGTCCTCGAGTCCGGTGGATGCACCATAGAACAAGATAGAGCTGTTTAATTTTTTTCCAAACCATCATTGCGTTGTATCTGAGGAATAATTAAAGTGTGGTCACCAATGAGAAGTTTTAATTCCCAAATATCCTGTGATTGTTCACAACTTCATCAGCTATGGTACTGTTTCGCTATCAATGTTAATGAATGTGGTACTCCAACACTGCATAATTATACGATACCCAGTGCTCAAAGCTGTACGATGGCTCCTATGGAAAGATTGAAATGCAGAAAGCGAGCATTTGACGAAGAGGAGATACAAATATCTAACGTCTTACGTAAGACTGAGATGGAGGGATAAAATCTTACATTGTCTTACATAGGGAGAGTGGGGGGTCAGAAATGACATAAATCGTCTTACGTGATATTTTAACGGCTCCTAACCTCATTCAGCGGTTTATTTTGTTTCCGGCTCTCTTTACCGAGCGAAAAAAATATAATGGGGCTTTTACTTCGCTCTAGAGCAATTTGCAAAATACATAATTACCATCGAAGTAGATGGGGAGGAGCGCTTGCTATGGTAGCCATTGATTAAAGCTGTAACTTGGGCGTGGTCTGTCCGCCATCTTTGTTAACCCCGATTGTGCTAGAGTGCTTACGGGCTGGCGCGCTAAATTTTCAATTTTACGATGTTTTCCAGCGGTTACTTACTATCGTATGAATCAGTATGCATTTACTTTTTCAATGTGCATTCTCCATAAGTAAGTTTTTTTTTCTTTTTATAAATTGGTAATAATCCTCATTCCCGTGAAAACTATGGTTAAATCGAAGAGAATCCATAGCTCTAAGTAACCAATGCGTCTTTCAAGAGATACTTTCCTTAAATTTCGTACAGATGGTGGATATTCTTGCTATATATCCGCTAATTCGTCCATTCCGTCGTGGTATCCAAAGAAAAGGAAGGAAAAAGCGGGAATATCCATTTTGATTGTTATTTGGGTTGTCAGGCTACGGGTGGCTGGTGAGGTATTATGTTCATGTAGTGCGTTGCTCTGTTAAAGCTAAGGATATCGACTACCGCACTTGACTTACAGTTGAGATCTGGTGATGATGTGAGAGCATCGAAATCGGTCAGTCATATTTCGATAAAAATGTGGAAAATTACTTTTCTTTAACTAAAGGGGTGGGTATAGATCATCTTAGATCCTAGCGAAATAAGATGGAATGATAACGGAGACTGTTGGAGCCAGAATTATAGAATGATATATAGCGTATGGGATGAGGGCTATCGTGGGGTTGCATTCGTAATGACTGGAACCTTGGTAGAAAAGTAGTGTATGCACAGGTGAATTATAGGATGCAGTCGCCGAGTAAAAGTAGATTCAAAGAACTCAGTAGCAATCCAGGTGTATATGACTACCTCGATACATACAGTGGAAGTGGTAGATTGGGTATACCATCAGCTTTAGGAAATAATTGATAAGAATACCTGGGAGTAAGCGGTTGATAGTAATTAGAACACGGTGGTGGGTGAAGGAAGGGATGAGTGGGAAATGGGCGATTATGGGCCTAGGAAGGAGAAATGGCTGAGGCGATAAAGCTGTAGAGTTATGCCGGAGAAATTAAATAGTAATCACGAATACGTGGTTCCAGCAGTTCCAGGTTCGACGCGGATACATTTGGAACAATCCGGCGGAAACAGACAGCGTCTAGATAGATTTTATTATGGTGATACAGACTCAGGAAGTCGACATATCTAGGTAGTGTTTTGGAGGAGAAGGGGCGTAGTGGAGGGCCATATGATATAGAATTTCCTAGCTTAAGCAGCATGGAGCGTGGTGCTGCATGGGTCGGAGACTTGGTAAATGCAAAGGAAGGGTGTACGGAGACTTGAAGCGTTTGACATGTGGGTTTGGAGAGGGGTGGAGAAGGTGAGCTGGGTGGCGAGAAGGACTAACGAGGAGGAGTTGGACATGGTTGGAGAGGATATGAGTGGCGGAGGTTCGGAAGAAGCAGAAGAGATTGATGGATGACGCACTGAAAGGAGAGGGAATGCTGGAGAGGGTAACAGAGGGGAGAATAGTGGGGAAGCGTGGAAGAGGAAGGAAGGGGATCGGACGTCTGGACGAAATAAGAAGAGAGATACAATATTAGGTATTTAAGAGGGATCTAACGGCGGAGCATCCATAGGAGAGAAAATGGTGCGGTGCCAGAAATTGGGACGATAGTATTTAAACTGTCCCTAAGCCTACCAATTGCGCACTACGGCCATTTTGGTAGATAATATGTAGCGGAAAAAACAGACTTCACTTTTTTAAAGCATAAAGACCTTTAAGACGCCATCTTTTATCGTTTATTTTATCTAAGCTGTGACCGTATTGTGGTCTTGTCCATTCCGAAATCTGAATTAAAAATTTCACTTCGGTCGATAACTATTTTCGAGAATCCCTTGACCTAGGGACGTTCCTTTTGTTTATTTTCCGATAGCCAAACAGTTCATTCATCCACCAATTTGAAACTGATTAACATACCATCGTGGTACGCCGCATAAGTGACTTTTAGAAAAAAACAGAATCGACGCAGAAACTCGTACTCCTGAACGACCTCCCTCTAAGAAAAATGGAAAACGTACATTTTCTCCCCTATGGTGATAAAATTCTCTCTCTCTCGGTAATTTAAACGACTTTCAAAACTCAATTTCTCTCTCGAGGATCGCGACGTTTCATTATACGCATCGTTGGTTTCCTCCAAGGGTCTTCTGCAGCAATTTCTGCGACGTCTCATTTTTCATATCTCCATGCCAATTCACCCGATGTCTAAAAATCGGTCTTGCTTCAAATGCTGGAGGAAAAACTATCATATCCTCTTCCGATCGAGATTATTTTAAGTATTAGATCAGGATACGTGGTTTCATTCGGGAAGCCAGGCATAATAAAAAGATGTCCGAAAACGTATTCGCAGTTTCAATAGGTAAATAATTCGTACTTCGAAGCTGTTGCTGGAACCTTAGGCGTAGCCAGGGGAGCAGCTCCTCCCCCTTTGACGAGACATTTCATACCAAATCTGCTGTATGGAACCAGACAGGATGATATCCACCCTCCGTAACATAAATCAATGGCTGCGGATGATTCTTCCTCCCCCCCTCTGTAACATAAATCCTGACTACGCCTATGGCTGGATGTTTTATGGCTCCTTTTTCTGACCTTATGTAACAGCTTCGTTCGGCTTTCAAAGAAGATGGGACTGAGAACGAGGAAACAGTTCATGAAAGGATTTTGGTGTGGCTTGATACTCAAGGGATCAGAAGCATCACCCTTGTAAAATCAGACCAGGGAAGATATGAAACATGCGGTACTTGGTATTGGAGGTGGAAACTGAAAATAAACAGACATAAGATAAATAATGAAGAGTGGAAGAGGAAAGGACCATATGGGTCATTATGCAGAAATTGCACATTACGATACTAGTGACTTGGTGGCTCATATTTACGCGGCTTGAAGTTAGCGCCCCAGCGAAGCGACGGCTATAACACGCAGTGAGATAAGAGCCACTCACGTCAGGAGTATCGTATACTAATTTATAGCTCGTGTGACTTAAATTCGCCTTCCTCTGCGGTATAAGAGTGTCATGAGTGTATAATAAATAAGAATTTACAATCAGTAATACATAGTTACCGTAATATACTCTTCATTTTCTTACAATTGATGAGATTATTTGAGCTGTATAATGCAAGACAATCTGCCAACAAGTTCTGGCATTGGTTTAAATAAACAAGCCAAATTTACGAATGTTGTTAAAGATGTGTTGGAAGATACAATTAGGCCAGTGTCGACTTTATCTACATTTGCTCAAATTCATTGCATCGTATTAAATGAACCGAATAAAATTATAGGCATTACTAAGAATTCCATCGTCGAAACTTCGTTTAATTCTAATTAGATTCAAATAGTGATATCATCTGAACGAAGATGGCCATTTTTTTAATATTCCATATATTGCTCACAATGACAAGATACAATAGATGTTCATTCATATAAGTCTCTTGTGTTCTAAAAATACAGTGCCACAATAGATGGTGGTTCACATCCTTACTAATAATGAGTCTAAGGATAAGTTAGCAGATTCAATGTTACTAACTAGTTATAATTCAAGGTCGTTATGATTCAATTATTATTCAGATGCATAAATATAACATGAACTAAGTGGTGACTTATGTGCGAATTTAAGTCACGCAGTGCTGTAAAGAACACCTCACAATTATTGTAGAGGGTTGGCCTTCAAATAATCATTGTAATCACCTCTTACCAACTTTTCGCAGTTTTAATTTTGCATCCCTAGGGGTTTTAGTGAGGAATGCAACTTAAGGAAAAAAGGTGGTAGAAGGTACGAGACGAAGTCCCTGGGAATAAATACGTATACACAACGACCCAATGAAGAGGCTCTTAAGAAGAACTACATCTGACTCTCTACCTAAATCTACTACCATGCGAGCCGCTGCATATGCGTGTGGCAGGGGGTGTTAGGTCACTCGCCGTGGAAAGATGTAAGGTTTTGGGGGTTGAAATGGTGACGTGTATTATGGTCGTGTATTTAATGGAGCTCAGTTTTTATCGTGGTTGCTTATTGTACGCGGCATGTACGAGTTTTTGTACCTATCTGTTCGGCAGTGTATCTCTCTTATTTTATCGCATCTGTCAGACCTAGAGATGTAATGAGGCGTCATGATGATATTCTCTGTGTCGCTCTGAAACACCCGAGTTCTGAATTTCTCAAGCAACCTAAGCCTAGCGTGAATCCTCCGAGTCTCTAGGAGCTCCCACCTTAATCCCTCTAAAAGTTGTGAAACACTATATGTTTGCTCGTAGCAGTGTTTAACGAAGCGTGCTGCTTTTCTTTGAATTTTATTTTTTTGTTAAATCTTTATGACCAGGGTCCCAAACGCTCGCGGCGTATTTGAGGGGTAGCCTAACCAGAGCGAAGTAGCATCTCTCTTTTACTTTTTCATCCAAGGACCTTCCTATTATACGCTTAACAAAAACTAGTTCCTTTAATGCTGTGCCGCATATGTTTTGTATGCGTGTCCCCCACGAAAACTACCTGGGGGTAAGATTACTAGTATCAGATAGGGCATGATGTGAATGAATGAATGAATAATTTATTTATGCTCTGGGTTAACCCATTAGAGCAAAAAACTGTGTTGCAATTTCACATTCTGCTCAAAAAAATAGTGCAATTGTCAAGAAAACCATAATAGAACAACGTTACGAAACTATTTAAACAACTGCACATTAGTCATCTCAACAAGATTCAGTCTTGAGGTTTTAAATACCGGTAAAGTTATTTTTTAAATGATTCCAGAGAAGAGGAAGATTTAATGTGAGAAGGTAATGGATTCCAAAAGTTAGAAGCGGTGATAATGAAGGAGTTTAGGCAGAGGTTGGTATGGGCCTGGGGTTTTTTTTTTGCTGCTTGATTCTGTTGGCCCGTATGTCCCCGGAATCCCGATAGGCTGCTGAGCCTGTCATCAGGTTTTCCAGGGACCGGACCAAAAGAACTTGACACACAACCATGCCCTGGATGGTGAAAAACCCACCCAGGCGGGACTCGAACCCGCGACTCTCGGTTTAGCAGGCGAGGACTTTACCCCGCCGCCACCGGGGCCGGCCGGATTTGAAGAAGGTTAGGGCCAGATCACGTTAATCTATGGAAATAACTTGTCCTGTAGGTATATAAATTGTGTCGGTATTCAGGTAGCGTTTGGTTATTGAAGAGGGGAAAAAAGAAAGACCCCAGAAGTATTTCCTTCGGGAGTCGAGAGGTAGCCGCTTCAGGTCAACAAAGTATTTGGTCGCATGTATAGAGCTGTAGTCACCCATTCTTGAGATTGAATGATCAGTAGTGTATTTTACCTATGTTCGCGTATGAGGCTGGCTTTTATCGTGTCCATATAGTCGTTCGCACGAGGCATCGCGGGAATCAATTGGAAACGTTCGTTCTTTGGTTTCACAACACTCCGCGGGTCAAGCCGAGCGAGAGCCAAGGGAGAGAAGCGGACGGATACCCCCACATCACTGACACCGTCCCCCACTCCGGGATAAAAAAAAGGCGGCGGCGAAGCTTTGGTGAAGAGGAGGGTTTTGAATTTTATTAAAGAGTCTGTCCGCGTTTCGTCCGCGCGGTCCAAGAGGAGAGGAAGGACTCGGTCGTCACGTCGACCGATGCTGCACCCGTGCCAATAAAATGGGGTGGACCACGCTCTCTCCCTCTGAAGTTTTCTCCCCTCTCACACAACTCTCCTAACCCTTCTTTTCCCTTTCCTCTTTTCAATTTCCCCCCGCCATCCCCTTTGGTCGCCGCCCAGAGGACACAGACACAATGATGGATCGCCCTTCCGAAAGACGGGAGGCATTTCCCGGGACATTTATTCTCCCGCCCTTCTCCTCTCTCGTTTAAAATTGAAAAAAAAGAAACGAGGAACCCGCAAGCGGCGCAGTTTGTTCTGTTTGTTCGCTCTTCCACTCCCGACTCTCCTCTCTCTATGGTGTCCGCTATTCAGGAAGGCCTCGGTATTATCGAGCCTGGACAATGAAGGAATTTCGACGTCGCACCTCGTAAAATTGAAACAAAAAACCTTTTTAGGTATTTTGAGCGAAATATCACTTCACCTTGAAATCAATGAATTTGGTCTTATTTTAACCTTTTGAGTAATTAGTTTTTTTTTTCATTTTTCCCTGACCCTAGGAGTGAGTTTTTTTTAAATAATGACATTACTTCCGATTACAATTTTATTACCTTGAACTTAAGTTTGTTTAGTAAGCAATCAATGAAAACAAGAAGATCATGCATTACCCAAGCAAAACAACATAGATATAACAATTTCACCGAGTAAGATCCTAAAGATTGTGGTATGAGAAAAAAAATACTAACTTAGGACGGGAATAAAACCAGCTTTGAATGCAATAACATCCGTCAATGGAACTAACTACATGTGATATGCACGTACTCAAGGCTGATAGTTGTAGAATAATGGAATATGTGGCAGGACTCTTCAGACACGCACGTACTCAGGGCTAACAGTAGTAAAATAATGGAATGGACTCTTCAGACACTTTATAGTAATAATTGGGCTCACCAGCCAACAGGATAGATGGAACAACATGTTACAATTCATATGAATGAGCGGCGTGAAAGTATGCCTTTACTGCTCCAGCGAAAATTTGAAAGGCGTACACGTACGATCATACTCTGGATGTCCAGGAGGCACGGGGACGTAAATGAACGTTCGTATCGCTCAAAAGGTTAAAGAAAAATATCTCATCCTTTCAAAAATGCCAAAATATCAGTTCCTTACCAAACCACCTACCGAGATTTTTGAGGAAAAATGGTGCGTGTATGTAGTCCAGAGAGACTTTATTTTTTTTAAATGAGAAATTTCTAGCGCCTAGATCCCAACCAAAAATTTGCGGTGTGTACTTTGTGTGTTTCCTCAACTCTATTTAAAAATTAATCAAAATGTTACCGCGGTATTTAATTTTCGATCGCCGACAATGGGGGAATACTGACGTCTTAAATCTCGGGAAATTCCTATGATGCCGTTCATAGATTAAGATAGAGGTATGGGAATAAAATTGTAATGAAGTATAGCCTAAAATCCAGTATACTTGTTGCGAAGGCTTCCATGGTTTTGTAGTTATTCAGATTTGTCCGAGTTCTTCCCGCGTTCCAGCTTATTGGTGGACAAGCGATTCACAGGCATTTCGGTCGGCATCATCAGGTCCGAAAGTTCGAGAAATTTATTTTCTAGATTTAGTGGACGACGTTTTGGTAGAACGCCATGAGAGAAATTTATATACTTATTGAATTCTTAGCCAATTAAATATAGTTCTGTATTAGTTTAGATACGCTGACGGTATTTTTATACCGTGGAACAGGACAGAGCGCCTATCAAACGACTTAACTGGAGTTCAGAATTCAATATTTCTTTTGACTTTCACAGTCGCGGATGAACCTATGTGGTGGATGAAAACTCGATTAGTAAAAACGATAATTCCTTCCTTTTGTGGCACAATGGAATGGTCCAACCCTTTAGCTTTCTTCCTTTGGCGGTAAATTGTGTAGTGAATGTCCCGTAGGTGATTATTTTCCCAACATCATTTCCCGAAGCCCATTACCTACGTCACGGTTGAACGCGTCACAATCGTTTTAAGTTCCCATTGTTCCGATTTACCCCCTTCTTTCTCCACACATATTGTCCCGGGAACTCTTCTTGTAGGTGCTTAACGACACTCTCTGTGGATTGGTTCTTCATATTTGATGACCTTCGCATTATGGAGGGCTGAAGAATTTCTCATAGCGGTTGCCTGAGTATCATAGTGAGACGAGCATGGAATTATAGTTGCCTGTCACGACGAAAATATGAAAAAAAACTTATTGGCTATTGCCGATCTGGTTGAAGAGCAGTTTCCTTGTAGGTCTCCATGATAGACAGTGTATATTTCTATAATTTCCATCGCTAAAATAAACGGCGTGGAATGAGATGCAAAACTTTATGTAGAAGACTACAAAAAGTCTTGTTTCACTTTATGTAGTCGACTACATGAAGTCACTCTTCACTTTATGTAGTGGTCTACATAAAGTCTTAACTTATAGTGTAAAATCCTTAGTTTCCTAAGATATTTAAATCCGGGTCTCATCGAAGATGTTTCATGCTAATATGCTGCATGCATTGTTAATATCTCATGGTTTCAGTGACCCCGAATAATTTTGACGTAGTGTTTTTTCGTGGTGATTGTTTTCGTAGTATTTATGTTCTCCATTTTGATGTCATCAAGCTGTAAATGGTGTTGATGAGATTTTTACGCGTGAAGAAGGCTCTGGCTTTAGGGTCACTTATTCCAGATTTTCTGAAAATTTGAATTTTGCACCTTTAGACTAGGTTTTGTAGACCGACGCGAATATTAAAAGGATTTCTACGCTGATTTCAATGCAATTCAGACTTGTAAGTGAAGAATTTAACTAGGGCTCATATGAAGATTGCTCCGATTATAGCAGAAAAAACGACAATTTGGACTAGGGAGCATATTCGAGCTTTTAACCAAAACTGTTTATAAGGAGCGTAAAGTCCTGGGAAATTAGCTAAAAATGAAATATCGGCATCTTACCGCCTATTTTTTTAAAGTCATTAGCAAATTATTGTGACTACCGTGACGTAACTGAAGTCAAAACGTGGCAGTTCCATGCAAATGGCGCTGCAGTCAGTCCCTCTACGGCTGGACAAATATTGTCTTAAAAAAAACATTCGTGGAATTTTCTGCATATTTTGTACCCTATTTTTGGTTTCCAATAGGTAAGCTTTTTAATCTGCGAAAGCAGGTTTTTATTAACTGACGAAATTAAAACGTGAAACTTGGATTTTGTGTTGACTCACATAGTCAAGCTATGGCCACCTTAAGATAGTTTGAGTGAGATAGTTCCCTTGTCATAATGGAGACCATTATCGAAGTATACGTGTTGCTTTCAGCAGTTGTGGGAAGCATGAATTAAATATTCCATTATTAAAGGTTCAAATGCATCTTACCCGATTTCGGGTAAGTTATGGACGTAAATCATCATAAAATCCAATTAGTGCGTCGGCCTGTAAGCACTAAAGGAAAATCGGAGTTAACAAAGATGGCGGACAGGCCACGCCCACTTTTCAGCCTCTAGCATTAGATAGCAAGTACCCTTTCGATCTACCTAAATGGTTGGAGCCAATCGGCAACAGTGTGACATGTGTTATCCTTCGGACTCACGGGCCAGGCCAGTCGCGGCGGCAGACAGCGTGGAGGCTCGTGCGTTAAAAGGGACGCGCGGTCACGAGGTCGAAAGCTCAGTAGGATGCTTCCATTGAACTCTTTTCGCCTGGTCGCACGCACTCCCGACTCGTAGGCTGCGCGCGTACTCACACAAAACATATTCATACGTCATTGCTCATTCCAAGTCATTTCTCCTAATCGGTCCCGTCCATGCAAGGCTGTTCTCGTCTGAAGTGGAGGGCGGGTGGAGTGCATATTTGGGAGGCAACGCGAAGATAAAGGATGGGGCAACATACTCTGTAAATGCTGGACTAAATGGTTTCCCTTCTCATTATGAGGCCTTTAGGGGGCAAATATATCTAACGAAGGGGGCAGGGCGGAATTAGAAAGTACCAAATTGATGAAACCTAAAGAAAATGTTACATACTTACCCATCTCGCAATTCTTTTCGCTGAAAACCACAGTGAAGTTACTGAAAAATTCCTGAAATTCCTATGAAATTGTCTTGCTTTTATCATTTCCTCTTTCATGTGCTATCCTTCAATAACTACTTACGCTACATTTATTCATTTCTTCTTCCACGCTCTCTTATTTTTAAGACTGCAAATATATCTTCTCTATAGAATATATTCCACCACACTTATCCACGAATTTTTCGCACTACCCCTTTCTCTTACACCATTCACTTCCTCATCGCATATCAGTTTAGCTATTCGATTCTCGTCCATTCTCTCGTATACATCTGAAATATATTAAATACCGTGCAAGCCATCATTAGGCAGTGTGGCACGGGGTGATTCCACTCTCACTTTAGTTCAAATCAGAACCGCGCACTTTCCCCCGGCCGTAAGGAGCCAAATGCAGTCAGGATTACAATGCGCGGTCAGACCATAAACTAGGAGAGTACGTACTACGTAGACGAACATGCTACCATGCAGTACACTATTTAAGATATAACTACTGGTTTGTATTATTAATGCGAGTGATAAATAGTACCAGAAGGTACTAAATAATGCCGGATACTACATGCAGGGTGAGTTGTTAATAATGATATCAAGTAATTTAGCAAAAGCACAAAGTGTACTCTACCTGTTGACGTTCAAAGTGTCATAGAACTGATCAATCGCAACCAAGATGTTCCCTTATTGTTTGTAGAAAGAATGACATTCTAAACCTATCGATTCTGCTCTCTAATTCTTTAATCTTATGCCTGTGATCATTTCTGCCATAATAGTTTGGCTCTAGCAAAATATGTTGAACGTCCGGCAAAGAAAAGTCTACATTAAACTTATGTAAAAGATTTAATCTGTATTTTTCCCTTCGATCAGATAAAGGTTCCCAACCAAATTCCCTCTGCAATTCAGTATCACTGCTAAGTTTCTCGTAAGTATTTATAGCAAATCTTGCTACTCTCCACTGTCTTCGATCTATGTCTGAAACAAGTGCTACTTCTCACGGGTGCCATATGCCAGCGGCATACTCCAAGTGAGGTCTCATGAGAGAAAAATAGCATCACTCCTTCACTTTCTCGATACATTTTCCGAGCATTCTTTTCAATAGATCCCAATTAACGACTTTTTCTCTCGACATGGCCTAGCCAACGAAGTACGCTCTTTTCATACATGGTCATCATTAGAGCATCCATTCCGCATTCATTTATGACTTGCTCATGCCTCAAACTATCTCTCCGAACCGTACAGCTAACTTCGCTTCGACTCACCGTTTGCGCTCAATTCAGCCTTTTTTAATGTTCATATTGGCTTCCAAATTATTAATCATATATTATATAGTGGAAAAGATACGATTAAGTGTACATTCTGCGATTCCGCAAGGATAATATGACTTTATGAAACTTCTTCATTCGTGATTCTCTCCGTTTTTCTGTTCTTCATCGCTTTTCGATAACGCCGCATTTCCCTTGCCTCCAATCAATGGCAAGCATCTATCACCAATGTTTGTTTATATTACTGTCTTCGGCGATGATTGTTCGGGTTTTCCACCGGGTCAGGTTCTCCATTTCGATACGAGTCGTTCATCGAAACGTCGGCAGAAATGGAGAACCTGACCCGGTGGAAAACCCGAACAATCTTCAACGACATAGTTCGCCGGGAAAACCTTCGATCATTCTTCCTGTCTTCGGGTTTCAGTTTTTTATTGTGACATTTTGCAAGCTAAGCTTCATACATCTCTCAGTTTCAGCAACTTATGACCATGTTTCAAGCTTGGTATTTACCCTATCCCGTCCTTTTACGCAAGTTATATACCAGAATACTAATTGGTAAGTTTTTGGACCGTACTTATCCTAACGTCCTAATTTAGTGCATATCGTTCCGTTTTACCTCCCATAGGTGATCCGCCATTCGACCCCTCTTAAAGTTCTCATATCGTTTTCCTCTTCTTATTTCGTCCAAAATTCCTACCCTCTTCCTCATTGTTCTCACCTCTATTATTCTGTTCAACATGCTCTCTCCTGTCTGAAGGTCCTCCATCCGTCTCTTCTGCCTCCTCCGAACCTCCGCAACCAGCTTCCTCTCTTCCAACCATATCCAATACTTCCTCGTACGTCCTTCTCGCCACCCATCTCACCTTCTCCGTCCTTCTCCAAGCCCAATCTTAAACGCCCCGAATCTACGTACATTCTTCCTTCGTAATGGCTATTCTCCGACTCTTGCAGTGCCACGTTTTATATCAGGTTTTTTTACAAGCCTTTTCTTAACGCCTCCACTCATCCCCCCTTATCAATTCTCTCCTTTTTGAAAACGCTTCTTAGCCATGGCAATTCTACATCTTAAGTCCCAACTACTAAACACATTCTCCTCCAAAATACTACCCAGATACGTCAACTGCTCAACTTGCTCAATTTTGTGCCCTCCCACCCTTTTATTCATCCCCGCTTTCTTGTTTCTTGAGACTCTTATCTCATAAGGGATCGTGCATAAACTACGTTACCGTTTTGTTGATTTTTTACCCCCTCCCTGCCCTTAGATGACAACTGTAGTATTATTTCTACCCCCTCCCCCCGACGTGTAACGTTGTCTCTACAAATGAAGCTTTCAATTCAAATATATTTTCTCGATTATTGAGTGAATGTTTTTTTAGGGATAGGTTGAAATGAGACAAATAAAGTAGCCGAACTAGATATAATAGAACTATTTAATCTCGATTGGAAGACGTAATATTCGTTTTTAAATTCTAAAAATCAACCATGAATCACATGAAGTTTGAAATAAACTAGAATTCATAACGATCCTCAATGAACAATGTTCCCTTATCCCTCCATGAGCCAATATCGTGGATTATAGTAGTTTGATTGGAAAACTCTTGAGAGGGCTGCACTGTAACAGCTGCGTTACTTTTAGAGTTCCACAAAGATGGTTATTTCCGACGGATGTAGTGAACCCCTCACCCTCCCTCTCGTTACCCGCTTCAGATTTTTAGGCGACCCCCTCCCCCCCGAAGTTGGTAACGTAGTTTATGCGCGACCACTAACTAGTGATAAAAAAATTACACCAGTTTGTTGTCTCATTTTTCTAAACCGTCGACCAGGGTTGGCAACCTTGGAGAATATAACAGCTCGTTTGGTTCGGCTAAAAAGGGTCAGCGGGTCCCTAGGGGAGTTCACACGGACCGATTGGTGTAACGCGTGTGATGGCAAGACTGGTTGGGAGAAGTGAGTGGGAGGGAGTGTCGATGTAACGCTTGAGGGCATGTATGGGTAATCAACTCCGGCCGTGAAGACTTTTTAAGACCACATCATCCAATCGTCTTCCTTGACGGCGTCTTTGTCGCCCACTCCGGGGCTGCTTTCATTCGTTCCGCGTTCTTGCCGGATTGATAGGTAAATTTTTGGGCTGACCTTGTCTCAATGCACATCACTTATTGCGTCATTGCGCCAATCACACTACTCCGCCGACTGTCTCCACTTAAGGTGATTGTAGTGTGGATCGTGAGTCATTGAGGGCACATTTTAGTAACTTTTTTGAAGTTCGTCGAAGAAAACTCATGGACCACATTCACTTAAGTACATCAATTTTAGTGGACCACTCTTATCTTAAGCACACTGTTAAAAACTTTCTTGTGTGGTATTTCGAGTAACAGTACCTTTTTTCCGGAGAGATACTGCTTTTAATCGATACTCGGTGGTGAATTTTGATGGTAAAATAAAATTTCTCCGCAGAAACTTCTTTCTTTCTAATTAAATTTATATTGTAATCTAATATTACAATAAAACCATTGCGTGTATATTTTCTTAATGAATCGTCTTCATCATAGTGCTAATAAGTCATTTTTATTGCATTTCCTTCCACCTCTTTGGGCGTAATCTCTCTTCGTATCGACGCCGATGAATCTTCTTCGACCCCCACCCCCCGTGCCAATCATCCTTGTGGTGGCTTGTAGGGTAATGAGTAGAATTACAAGTATGTATAGGTCGGAAATAACTATCCTTGTTTAAATATCAATGATGAAAGAATTATGCTTTCAATGTTTCGTCTGATTAAAAGCAGTGTTATGTATTGGGTATAAGGCGCGTAGTTCGAAATTTAAGCAAAAATCGTATGTAAATCTGTGTTTTTGAAGTGAAAACTTCTTATGTCGCGTTGAGCACTTTTGTAGATGGGTAAAAGACATTGGACTCGCGTCACCGTCACCGTCACCGCTACTACATATATGTATAATTATGTATATTCTGTATATACACAGTATACTCGCTATATACACAGTACTTGTGGATGGGTAAAAACCATTGGACTCGCATCACCGTCACCGTCACCATCACCGCTACTAAATATATGTGTAATTGTATATTCTGTATATACACTTTTGTGGATGGGTAAAAGCCATTGGACTCGCGTCACCGTCACTGCTGCTAAATATATGTATAATTGTATATTCTGTATATACACAGTATACTCGCTATATACACAGTACTTGTGGATGGGTACAAACCATTGGACTCGCATCACCGTCACCGTCACCATCACCGCTACTAAATATATGTGTAATTGTATATTCTGTATATACACTTTTGTGGATGGGTAAAAGCCATTGGACTCGCGTCACCGTCACCGTCACTGCTGCTAAATATATGTATAATTGTATATTCTGTATATACACAGTATACTCGCTATATACACAGTACTTGTGGATGGGTAAAAACCATTGGACTCGCGTCACCGTCACCCATACCCTTATGAGTGACTCGCGTCACTCATATGGGTAATGATGAAATAATTGACATTCCAAATTTTAACTTTGTTGCAAGTTTCAGAAGAAATAATCGTCCAGCAGGAGGAGTAGCTATTTATCAAAATATGAACACAGTTCATTATTGCTCAAATTATATGGATGTGCATGCGAAATTCACCAGCATGTTTAATACTACTTCTTCTGATATTGGCGATATGTGTTTATGTCGTTGCCACTCTGAGAATAATCAGTTCATTATTATGGTTGCCATTTATATTTCACCGGATAAGTCATTAAGGGCGATACGAGACTTCTTGTATGAAAATTTATTCATTTATTCTCATGATGCATCTGCATTCCTTGAACAAAAAATTGGGAAAAGATTTGATGATTTGCCAATGATTTTGAGTGGAGATTTCAACATAAACTTTGCAGACGATAAAAATCTACCATTGATTGAATTTTTAAATAGTAAGTTTGGTTTAACGATGTCTAATGATCGTAATATTGGCACAACGAAATATAAAACTACTATTGATGCAGTATTTACAAGACATTTAAGCAAATTCGAATCAAAATTATTCGTTTCTTATTTTAGTTACCATAAGCCTATTGTATCAGTTTTAGATATTGTCAATGATGATGGCGGTGATGATGAAAGAGTTGTTGAAATAATGGATGAAAGTTGATTATTCTGAAGTGTACAATTTTCATGTAAAATAATTGTGTACAATAGCGCAATAAATGAATATTTAATTTATTATATACATGAAACTACTTTCTACTGATTAATAAAACACTTCATTAGAAATTATTCCCTACATTCAAGAATGCTCACGTTATTTCAAGTTTTCACTTCTGTCGGCACTCCCGGAGTGCCTCTATTTTTTTTTATTCATCATAATGCCTTGATTTTAATCAACAACGATTAGAATCATATCAAACGTTTTATTTCGCGTTATGAAGACAATCTGAACATATGTGATCGAATTATTTCGAAATATATGTCTAGGACCATAAGGTTACCTGTAAAAATAATATTAAATTTCCAAGAAACCAAATGGGCAATATGTAATTTCTTTCGCTCATATCGATACATATTAGTAATGAGTTCGCGTAAGCGAATTTTCTCGCAAATCTGTACGTAAAGGAAAATCCTTCCAACCACCTCAATGGGGGCTCACATGGATCTGGAACGGGCACGCAGAAGAGAACTATTATGGTAGAAATGATAACTGGCGTAAGATTGAGGAAATAGACTGCCGAACCGATAGATATAAAATATCATTTTTCCATGTGCATACAATAAGGGACCATAATAGTTGCGAACGATCAGTTCTAGGATACTTTGACCCTGACGAGGTAAAATAGGTTTTTGGACCTGTGCTAAATATCTGAACATCATTATTAGCTACTGACCTCGCTTGCAGTTTCCGGCATGATATAGCTCTTGCATGATTTAGTACCTTGTAGAACTAATTATCTGTCGCAGTAATTATCAGCAGTAGTCGTATCCTAAGTAGTGTACCGCAGGGTAGCATGTTCGCCCACGTAACACTCTCCTAGTTTCTGGTCTGTCCGTGCACTGTTGTCCTACTGCTTTTGGCCTGCGCCTGGCATTCTGCGGGAACGTGCGCAGTTCGGATTTCAGCTGGAATGAGGACTTTATGCCTGGTGTAGAATCACCCCGTGCCATACACCGTAATGGTGGCTTGCACGGTACTTCATGAATGTAGATAAAGATAGTAACCAAATCTAACCAAACACACGCAAGGGGGCTGCGGACATGCGTAGTGGACGGAAGAGAGGACAAGGAGAAATAGCAAAAAGGATGAAAAATAGTTGGAGAGCGAGGAAATGGGCAGAAAAATAAACGCGTTGGTTTATTGAACCTTAAAAGTGGTGAGATAAGAAAATGAGATAAATTGCCAGGCTGGAGTAATAAATCCCGGCGGTCCAAAATAATGCGGAGAAGGTTATATCGTGGCTTTGTGAGCCTGAAAATATTTTCGATAAAATTCCAAATTTATACCTGTTTAATTGGTTCAAAAAGTCTTGTTTTCGTGAAAATTGGTTCATATTCTTATTCCATGGCGCTATAGCCCAAAACGGGCCTTGGCCTCCTCAATTTTCTTCCTCCATTCCTCTCTATCCTCTGCCAATCTTCTCCAGTTCCTCACCCCAAGCAGTTTATGTGCATCCTTGCTGACTTTAATCTTCCCACCGAGCTCTGGGTTTCTCTTCCCTCCCATCTGTCCAGTGAACACACTCTTAGTTAGTTGCCCTCTCCTCCGGCATCCGCAGGATATGCCCTGCCCATTGGAGTCTCAATAGTTTGCTGTGGGTAGAAATGGTGGCTTCTTTATATAGGCTATTCTTTATATATTTCGTTGCTATGACGGATTCTCCATGCTCCTTCTGTGTTCAGAGGCCCGTATATTCTCCGCAGTACTTTTCTCTCAACAATCTGTCCAACAACTCCGCAGATTTGACTGTCATTGTCCAAGATTCACCACCGTAAGACAGTACTGCACGGATGAGTGCTTTATGTAATCGAATCTTGGTTGTCCTGTGCACATGTCTAGAATCTTCTAGAAATTGGTTTATATTAGAGGGAAAAAAGTCGTTTTCCTCTGTTTGTCTCCCATGTAATTTCATGCGCCGTAATGCACCGTGTGATTTCAAGTTCGATTTTCGAGAAAAATTTTGTCGAATGGGAACAATTTGTTTTCCATATCAGAGAGAGGGCAGTTTTTTCTCTGATTACCTATACTGTGAACAACACAAAATTTACGTCTTTTTGAGGTGGAATCAACTTTAGGACGCCAGAGTTTGGGGCCATTAAAATGTTTCATGCAAATTGGGTAATTTCGTGCGGACCAGACTCGAGCAAACGCTACCATTTTATTAAAGCCAAAATAATCCTTATCTCCAACGGGGTTGAACCTTAAGGTCACGAGTTCTGCGAATAGGGGACGCTTCTCCGAAAAAAAAGTTGTCGAAGCGTTTCCTTTGGCCACAGTTACGGTCCACCGGGTTGCTCCCGACTGACAGCGTTAATTTGATTCGAGACCCCGCCCGTTTGTGACACAACAAGGCTCTTTATGGAAGCTAGCGAACCATTTCGTCTCTCTCAATTTTCCGAACCAATCTCGAGACTCCACCCTCTTTCTGCTGCGGTAGGTTCTCCTGGAATCTCGACATCTCAGAACCCCTGCTACCTAGCCCAATATTAAGGGCACAACCTTGATGATGGCATAAATTGTGTCGAGACCTAGGTCGGCGAGGTGCAATGAAATTGGGGCAAAGGAAGGGAAGAAACGTAATGTATACGTACTAGGCGTGTTAAGGTAGTTTGAGCTAAATGTCATTTCACCTATAAATCAATGAATTTGGTTTCATTTCAAAGGAATACATCTCATCCCTCCAAAATACCAACATGTCAGCCCCTTATCGAACTACTTTCCGAGATTTTTGACATAATAATCCCAGCTCTTTTTCGCGGGAAATGGTACGTGTATGCACTCTAGAAAGACTTTATTAAAAAATGAAGAATTTATAATCCCTAGATCTCGTCAAAAACTTAAGTGTGTAGTTTGTATGTTTCCTCAGCTTTTTTTGAAAATAAATCATGAAGTCACCGTAGTAATTTTTTCTGAATCATAAACAAACCTTCCTTTGTAAGAGAGTTTTGAACGTATCTCGCGAAAAAAATGAGTCAAGTTTAAGAAATTTGTAGATATTTTTATGTTATTACGTTTAATTTCAGTGGTATAAAAGTATATGATTTCTCTATTAATACGACAATATTCACTGCATGCTTCCAGCTGCCTCTGAAATTAAAACGTAAAATTCGTATATAGTCCTCGTTCTGACTAGAAAATTAAGCACATTAATGGCGGATTTATGTACGTTGCGACGATCTGTATCGAAGGAAGAACACAATCGATATTGAACGACCTTGCTGTATTAGGATAATGCAGTGCCTCTACCCTGTTGTAGAAGTGGGAACCACAATGGTGCGATAAGAGGGAGAAAAGATAGCGAACGACACCCTTAAGGTAGCTCTGGCCTCTGGGTCACTTATTCCGGATTTTCTAAAAAACTTGAACACATATTTTGCATCTTGAAAATGCGTATTACTATCTGAGATGAAAATAAAATAAATCTTCTAGGTTTGTTTCACTGTATTTCAGTCTTGAAAGTGGAGCTGTTAACATGAGCTCCAAATTAGATTGCTAAGATTACAGCAGTAAAATATTGAAAGAGAAAACATATTTAAACTTTTTATCAAAACTGTCTATAAGAAGCATAAAGTCATGGGAAACTGAATAAAAATTAAATGTAGACATATTTATGAAAGTAATAAGCGTCATAACAAAAATTGTTTCCTGCAAAATGGGGAGGTTTAATTTTTGCTCGCTCTTGGGAAATAAGATTTTGCCACCAACATATGAACGGTGATGTGATCCTTTATTTAGGATTGGATATTTGGGGAGGCGACCGACGGCTAAGGTCATTTGCGCCATAGGGGATAGGTAAGGGAGGGGATAGGTAAGGGTGGATAGAAACTCGGCGTCGGCATTTGCCTACTCTGAAAGATAGGCTCCAAGGGGACCACGGCTTAACGTCTCATCCGACAGACGGAGTACTCCACTTGAAGTGGACTCCACAAGACACTCAAGTAGGGATCGGGTTCCTCTGAAAAACATTCGCCTCCGGAGGGATTTGAACCCTGGCCGCCCGTGATAGGCGAATACTCTAGCCACTACACCAACCCGATCCCCCAGCCTTTATGTAAAGTGTGGTATTTTTCCTATTAGTACATTTCCCTTTTCTGTACATTTTCACTCTTTTTGTGTTCTTGTCATAAATGTGCACCAGCATTTAAGTTATTGAAATTAACTGAATGTAACACCGATCTGACCACTTCCATTGAACAGTGAGCCAGCAATCCGAAAATGAGACTATAGTCCCAACGGGTGCCTATATTCCTTATTTTCTGTCATTTTTCATCTTTTTGTTTAATAATATTCGTTGGATCTTAAGGAATAAAAATTATTTATCGTCACGTGAGTAACATTCCCCTCCGAGTCCTCGGCAAGCATCGGCATAATGGCCGAGGACTCGAAAGGGGTTGGGCAGTACTCGTAGCCACGTACGACGCCCATCGGACGTGTGGCTAAGCTGCGGTTGGGTCGTGCGTACGGAGTAGACGGAGGGACCCAAGTAATACGGCCTTCTGCATGCGAGCTGCAAGTGACTCCGCCTGTGCCACGCAGGACGGAATGCACTTGATGTTCTCGAGCAGCGAGCCCTTAACTCCACCGAGCACACCTATGATGAGGATAGCCAGTTTAACAGAGTGTCCTGGGTACATTTACCGAATGTCAAAAAGCAGGTCTTGATATTTCGTCCGTTTCTCCGCCTCCTTTGCACCCGTGTTCGTTTCAGTCGGGGCCGAAAACTCTATCACGAACATGGAGCGTGAGAGGTGGTCGAGGAGAACGATATCAGGCTTGGTCGCCTCTAACTGCCTGATGGTGGAGAAGGAGTAATTCATCCAGATGGTACATATGTCGTTCTCCACGACGGACTCAACAACTCCAGGGGAATAGGGCAGCACAGGAGTATCGTCGATGCCAAAATGGTGTCGTAGATGAAAATATAACACCCGCAGGGCCGCATTGTGCCCAGCAATATACGCTGACTTGGCGTAATAACTATAGCCGGAGAGAAGGTGAATCTGAGTCTCCGGCTGGGCTCGGCACGCCCTGCATCTCGTGTCTGCAACCTCCGTCTTGGATGTAATGCTGCGGTACACGAGTGTGTTTATGACACCATCCTGGCATGCGAGGACGAAACCCTCGGTCTCTGACTTAAGACCAGCAGAGCGGAGGGAGGCAAACGTCAGCTCCTTCGATAGCCCATGCTTCTCCATGTTTCGATATAAACATCCATACACGGGCTTATCGGTATGCGCCTTGAGCAAGGTTTTCTGCTCGGCCTTTTTTCATTATTATTATTATTATTATTTACTGCCGTAATTGAAGTCAATCCTACGACTGGAAAAATGTGTTTTCATTAAAAATATTCTCGTGGAATAATTTGCGTACCGAGTAGGTACTGTAATTTATTAATATGTTACCCATTTAATTATCCCATATTTCCCATACCCCATACTATAATATTTACCCATTTATTAATAATTTCAATAGATAACCCATTACAAACTACCTTAACGCCATGCACAATTTGATAAGTGAAAGGTTAGGAGCGAAAAGGGATCGAAGGGAGTTTCTGTTGTGCAGTGGCAGGGACTTATAGGACGGGGCCTCCTCCTCGCTCCTCTGTGGTGGGGGAGGAGGCGGGGATAGTTTGGTGGGAGGGGGAGGAACAAATGTCAGGGGAGGGGGAAGACTGGTGGAGGGGTGTGCGTGGGATGGGGAGGTCACGCCCTAACAGCCCACTTCCGGCTGCCGTCCGCATGGGAGAGTTCGGCACCGCTCCCCCGTTCCCCCCTCCGCCACCCTCTCCTCTTTCCCTGCGTGTGCGTACTCCCATCAACTCGCCGCTTTATGCGGCTCCGACATGACTCAGTGAGTCAAGAGAAATACTGTGCACACATTTTTGTTTATTCAATCTAAATATCCCGTTTTCGCTAATGAAATGGCAAGCTAAGCGAACAATTTTTTCTATCAAGTGCTGACAAATCGCCATCTCTTTAAGATTACAAGTTCTCACGCGTGCTGGTGGTGCGAGGAATTGGAAGAGAGCACTTCCAATACTCTCCGCGGATGTCCAGCCATACTTAGGACTCGGAGGAGGTATCTGGGCTCACCATTTTTGGAGCCCTACGAAGTAGGGAAAATTCCTGTATGTGACCCGGTCGCCTTAAGCGAGGAACTCACACTCTACGGGTAACCAATCATAACTTTCTCGACCAATATAATATAGATAATAATAAGATTCTTGAATATTTGGTCATTCATTTGAAAATTGTGTATTATTAAATTTCTCTCTAATTATTTATTTAATTATATATTTTTGCACAATTTTAATTGATGTATGTTAGTTTGATTGTTGGTTGTTTACATGGTTCTTAACTGTTTGGAGTTATTTACTTTGTTATTGTCCAACAATAAGCCCAATGGTAGTTTTTTTTCTTTTTCTTGTAAATTTTCGATTCTTCAACTTTTGCACAAATATTTGTATAATTACCTCGCTGTATGTCTCTTTGTTTTGTGTTGCAAAGCTCTAAGAATGCCAAGGTATTTGGCGAAACGTTGGTTATGAGTTAAATACATAAATGACCAAGTATTCAAGAATTTTATTATCATCTACGGGCAACCACCGATAGGGTGGCTGTCACTATGGACCAACCCGGTCGAAGTGCATTAGAGACTTATAGTAGTAACGCCACCATAAACATTTAATCTAATCTAAACAATTTTTCACGTTCGCATGATTTTAAAAAAAGGCCACCATTCTTGGGTCACGTGATTCCGTCCCCCAAACAGCTTAATACGTGTTTTCTAATTGGCTGCATTTCCAACTGTAAACTGCGATATTGCCTTGGGCGATCTCTTGAAATACGTTAATTTAGACAATTTTAGACTAGTATAGACTAGTTTAGACGTATCTACGTCATTATCTAGCCACCAGGTGACTTGATAATTACATTGATAACTTGATAACGTCACTTCGTCCCTAGATAATAGCGCATGTGACCTCAGTTGTCTGTCGTCTCCTTAAAATAACCGGCCGATGATAATCTCGTACTTTTTCGGATCGATTTGAGGTTTCTTACAGTTCTTTTTCGCACCGGATAAGGTTTCATGAATATTTTAGTTAATGGTAATTTCGAACCTTTTCTGCGCGGTGAAGGAGGTCAAAAACCTTTAAATATTGTACCTCTTATCGCCTTATCGCACCGGATCTTTATTGACACAGGGCGTACAAGGATAGATCTAGTACGATGAGACACTTTGCCGAACAGATAGGTACAAAAGTCGCCACAGGCCGTTCTGGTGCCATCCGGCATACTCTCCTAGATGACAATTGCACCAATGTGGGCAGCGCGAGAATCTTTTACTATGTTTTTGTCAAGTCTTTCAACGTCGCCTATTACCCGCTCTGCTTATTTCGAATAGTCTCTCGGCTCCACAATCTCGAATGAGAGACTTACCTTTTCGTCTCCATACTCGTAATTTTCGCGTTTGCGAGCTACTTTTCTCCCCCCCCCCCTCCCCTTCCTCGGTGTCCTTTTGCGCTTGGTGTGCCTGAATCCACTGTGCTGAATCCACTGTGCATCTGAGCGGGTGAGGAAAACGTGCGGCCGCGGCGGTTCGCCTGTTCATTCTCTCAAACTGCCGAGCCGAATGTTCCCTTCGGAAACCCGCCAAAAAAATCTAAATCTCCACAGCGAACGCGACCTTGCAGAGCCACCCTAGATGTTTCTCAGCTGCGGATGATGGCCTTTCGTTCGCTCTCGTGTTTCGGGGGAAAGAGACAGGAGAATGGATTCCAAAGAAAGAGGGGGAATGGTGCCGAGAAGCACATTAAGATGATTGGACGCTGGACTTAAAAATTTTCTATTCTCCAGTCGCACGCTCATTTTTTTAGCTTTTCATGTTCTTCGTGGATAAGCTGTGGGTATTATTGAATCTTTTCCGTGCAGTGTATGAAAATTCAGTACTCAGGGTAGAACAGCCGTATCATTGCTTAATTTTCTTCTGTGGGGTAAACATATATCAAAGATAAATAAGCATAGGATCTACTAAACCATTGTCAAACTCATTGAGGTTGATAGAGAAAGGGCTAACTGTGATGGCCAAATGCTAAAAGCTGTAACGTGGGCTTGGCCTCACCGCCATTTTTCTTAACTGCGATTTTCATTTAGCGCTTACGGGCTGACGCACTAATTTTGCAATTTTACTATATTTTCAATCGATAAATTTCTATAAATCAGTGTAAATATACCACAGTTATAAGCATTCTCCTTAAATACAATTTTATATCTATTAAAATTAATAATAATCCTAATTCCCGGTGAAAACGGTGCTAAAATCGAGTAGAATCCATAGCACAAATTAGCCAATGCATGTTTCCAGAGTTACCTTCCTTATTTCAAACAGATGGTGGACATTCTAGCTTTATGTCCACTAATTCGACCAATCCGCCATCATCATCTCCAAAGGGAAGTAAAGAAAGAGCAGGGATAGCCAATATGGTTGTTATTTTGGTTGTCAGGCTATAGTGTGATGACGTAATGTCCTCTCCATCTACCACAATGGTCAAGCCCATAATAACACGTAGTAGTGAAGTCTGGTCATTAAAAGAAAAATCAGAAAGAACCCTCAGAATGGCATAAATGGATTTTAGGAGAAGTGACTATCTCGACGGGATCAAGTTAGGAACGGTAGAGTTATAGATTTTATGAATCATATTATCGATGAAATAACAGGGAAGCAGCAGGAATGGTATGAACATGTCCAACGAATGAAAAAAAGAGGCCATGAAAACATATCCTGCTGTGACCCTATATTGGGAAAAGGGAAAGAGGAAGACACAGGAAGCGCTGGATGGAAGGCATTAGAAGAAAGATGAGAAAGAGAGCTGTAGAAGTGGAGAAACCGATTGACCGAGGAAAACGGAGATTGGAAATCGGTAGACGCCTTTGAGCTTTATAAAAAAAATACATAGGTACATATACAAACTGTCGGCAAATTCGTGAAAATTTGAATCGCGGTCCAGGTGTCAGTGAGGTAAAGTCCTCGCCAGTTAACCCGCGTTAAGGATCGCGGTTTCGAGCCCAGTGTGGTTGATATTTCAAAACCAGATATACCAGAATTTTTGGTTATTCCACGCCTGGTCACAGGGCACATTAGGCCGTTTCCGAGTCGATGGCGAATAAACATATTAAAGTAGTTCATAAATTTACTTGGTGAACTGAGAACAAATGGAAATGAAACAGCAGCGATGGTGCACTACGTAAGAAATGGCGCTGGAGTCTGATCCCATGTTTACCAAAAATTCAATAATCTCAGTAATATTCATTGACTTTACTTTATATTTTTAGTAAGCTGGTGAAGTTTTTCCTCATGGGAGACTGAATTTTCCTCACACGAACAAAATGATGGAATCTGGCTGTCACAAGAGGACATTTCCGCATTGAAAAGACAGCATCGCCTATCTGGCAATAGAGAAACTTTTCAGGAGACGCAAAATAATGCGCGCTTTTCTTACAAGAAAAACATTGAACGTAAAGCCATGACGTGTGGTTTTTCTATACGCTGAGATGTCACCTGAACTACTTTTATAAACTTTGCGCTAGCTCTCGATGCAGCAATGGAAACTTAACGAAAACTGTGACATTTTGTTCCTCCAAAATAGTTTGAGCGAAATATCAGTTTACCTAGAAATAAATGAATTCGGTGTCACTTTAGAGAAAAATATCTTACTCTTCCAAGGATACTAAAATATGAGCTCCATACCGAAATACTTTCCGAGATTTTTGACGAAAAATTCCGGCCATTTTACGTAGGAAATGGTTCGTCTATCAACTCCTTAGAGGTCTTATTTTTAAAATGTGGAATTTACGACGCCCTTTAATCTTGTCAAAAAAAATAAATGTGCTTACTTATAGACTATTTATAAAAATAAATCATATTGTCGCCGCAGTCATTTTTTCAGCTTCGCAAAAAACCTTTCGTTGTGACTGAGTTTTAAACGTACCGCGTTAAAAAATGAGCCAAATTAAAGACTTATGTAGATATTTCCATTTATTTCTTAGATTTCATTTATTGCTTAGAACTTCAATCGTATGAAATTATATCGTTGCACCATTGCGGCTGCTGAAATTTAAACATATAATTCGAATTTGGTCTCCATTACGACTACGGAACAATCTCGCTCAAACTGCCTTGACGACGAATGGACCACAGCTGTCCATTAGAAAACAGGTTTTATTGTATGCACCTAGTATTTTTGAAAGTGCATTGTGTAAAGCTTGGAAATCCTGCCCTCTATTGATACGTAATCACTATCGATCTATTATCCGTCTCTCCTCCTCTGCTGCAGCGGTGCGGAACGTCATCTACCCAGGGCGGAGGGACCGCTGACGGATAAGCTGCACCTTATGCGTGGGAAACTCGTGTTGCGGCGAACAGAAGCTACACCCGAAAGGGAAATGTTTCAATTTGTCTCGCTTTAACGCATTCACGCATGAAATTGTACTTTTCTACCCTTAGGTTCAAACTCCCCTTCCGAGGACTCATAACGGCTACTTCAGGGATGCTACTAACAATACTGACGTAGTCGTTGTAACTTGCTACAGGCCTGGAAAATTCACCGAAATTGAAAATTTGCCTGAAAAACCGGAAAAAGTCGTGGGAAATAGGAGGTTAGCCCGTAAAAATTGCTTTTTCTTTGGTCGAAGTCTGCTTGCCCCGTAATTATTTGGGAAATAACCCCGGACACTGGAAAATTATACGCAAGAATGAAAATACAGTTTAAATAATCAAATTCAGCGATTAAACGCATCGATAATCTTACAATGCTACTTCACAAGCAGTGTCAAGGTGTTGGAAGTTGATATACTTGATTTTTTTAAAGTCACTTCGATCTTACTCACCGTATTTATCGGCATTTAACACGCAATATTTTTGCGAATATTTAGGCCTGAAATGCATCCTGCGTGTTATACGCTCACATAATGTTTTTTACTTTACCTTAATTTTATAAAAAGGGTCATATTAATTTTTTGGTATTTCATGGTGTTTTATGTATATTTATAGTACATATCAATAAACATGGGCATTGATTTATCCAAAATATTCAGCTTCCAAGTCTTTTATTTTAAATTTAAGTTTGTCGATTAAAATTTTCTTAATTTTCTTAAAATTAGGGTGCGTGTTATACGCCGATAAATACGGTACTTCCTGAAGTGGTGAACCTGACGGAGAGGACACCGCTCATCGTGCAATGAACACGGAGTATTGGAGAACTCGCCTATTATAAACGTAAGGTTATCCACCCTCGGACTTTGAACTTAAGTCAATGCGCAGGTGTTTCATCATCATTCATTGGTCGTTCAATCCAAGATTGGTTGACTGTAGCCCTCCATCCTTGCCTATCTAACTTTAGTTCCCTTACATCCTGGATGTTCTCCTTACTTACTTCCTTCTTCATTTGTCGTAAGTGTTTATCCCATGGTCTTCCTCTTGGGAGGCTATCTATGTGTATAACATGCAGGATGAATTTCAGGCCTAACTATTCAGGAAAAAAATTGCGTGTTATTTGCCGATAAATACGGTGAGTAAGATCGAAGTGACTTCAAAAAAAATCTAGTATATCTCCTTACAACGCCTTGACACTGGTTGTGAAGTAGCACGGTAAGATTATCGATGCGTTTAATCGTTGAATTTAATTATTTAAACAATATTTTCATTCTTGCGTATAATTTTTCAGTGTCCGGGGTTATTTCCCAAATGCAATGTTAAAGCAATGCCCATGTAGCAATTGACTGCTGACCAGGGACACGAGCTCGAGCAGCAATATTGAAGAGTGCGAGGAATACTCGCTGCATGGCAACGATTGAACGACCGTTAGAAGATTGGAGTTACGAGTTGCGAGACAGAGAGTCATGAGCTGCGATGAATTCTCAGCAACAGTTAGCAGCAGTACACTGGTTAAGTCTACTGGTCTACTCGTTAGTGTTATTAATGCGTTTGATAAATAGCACTACAAGGTACTAAATCAACAAAAGCTAAATCATGACGGTAATTTCCATACATAATGAGTTGTTAATTGTGATGGTAACAAATTTAGAACAAGTAAAAAACCAGTCGGGGTCAACCTTGTGAGGGTCAAAATATCTTAGAACTGATCTGTCGCAACTAATATCGTCCCTTATTGTACGTGGAACAAATGACTTTCTAAATCTATCGGTTCTGCAGTCTATTGACATAATCGTCTGCCTGTGATCGCTTTTACCGTAATATTTTGACTCTAGCTATATTCAGAGGGATATGTTTTTGAGTGAAACACTTTTAGAATCGCCCCTGTATGCTGGTGCATGAGAATGCTTATCCGAGCTTTCTCATCCCCTCATCTTACGGCCAGAGCCTCGACCAGCCGGGTAACGTCCTCCATGATCTACACTGTATTGATTTTTATAGAGGCGCCTGACAGCCTGCGTGTATTTAGGACAATGAATCCTCGTTGATAACTCGGTGCCGACGGTGGGATTACGCTCAACGGATTCCGAGGGCCATGCTGGCTGCCAGGCGTTGCTTCCACGAAGGGAATAAAATTGAAATTCTGCCCCGTTGAAAATGTCTTTGTTTTCCGGCTGTCTCTACACCATGCTAATCCTCTACTCCTATGCCTCGTGATATGAGGCATTGGGGATTGCTCCAAAATTTACTGCCGGTGTAGCCAGATCGTTCCGCGATTATATGGCAATACTACGCGGTAGATAATGCTGTCATTAAATTTAGGACGTCCCCGGATATAAAATCAGCGACCGCTACGCCTGCTTGATAGCAGGGGGAGTGGTGATAAGGCTATGTCGACGGCAATGAAGATATTTATTCTAACAACGAGGGTTGCTGAAAAAATAACGGGAAATAACGTAAAAAAATACTTTAGAATTCTAATTCCTCATTGGTCCATGTATCCTTATAAATAATCTCATCATCTGGAGAAACATTTATTCCCAGGGTGTTTCTACTTCACCATACAGGCCTGGAGTGCTTCTCTGGGTTGCATCTCCCTTTCCTGTGGTGAATTCTCATTAATGTCGTCAATGGCGTCAAGACGACGTTTTTGAAGCACTGATTTTAACTGAGGATATCTTTAAAAAAAAGTCACACAGAAGTAGGCCAGGTGAGAAGGGAGGCTGAGACAGGAGAGCCATTCGATTTTTTGCAAAAATCTCACGAATTTACAAGGATTAGTGGTGGGCGCGAAGTCGTGGTCGAGGAAGGTGGTTCTGCTCGGCTTCTATCAAACGAGGAACCAACTTTGCTGCTACTCAAAGCATATTCAATTTCTCGGTCAAATTCTCTTGACATTACCCAATGAAGTTTAAAACTTTCCATGGAGTTCTTTAGCAGTCTGACGACGGTTGGCGCGCAACAGATCCTCGATTTTCTGAGTGATACTGCCATCAGCAGACGTCGGAGGCCCTCCTGGTTGAGGATCGTCTTGAGCTGACTGACGACCAATTTTTTATAAGGTTAAATATTCATATCGATGCGTACGACCAAGAGCAATGTCTTTGTAGGCCTTTTTCAAAATTTCTAAGGTTTCGGCGAAAAACGATCTAAGTTACATGCAAAATTTAATGTTGCTGCATGGATCCCCGAAACTCGGGCAATGAAAAAATGACCAAGGAGACCAAAACAGTCTCCACTTTTTTTTATGATGGATATTAAATAAAATTTTAACAAGTAGAAAACCATGGCTACTCGGGAGGAAGTGAAGAATGTAGCGCTGCCAACGCTAGTACTATCATCGCTACCTTCGTTATCTGTTACTATCCGTTACCTCACTGTAAAAAATGCCCATTATTTATTGAAAAGCCCTCTTAAATTAAAGATTGAGAAGTGGAAACAATTTTGGTTATTTCATTTCGCGGATTTCCTTGCATTTTATCAACGTCTTATTAATTAAAGGATACGAAAGGAAAGCTTCAACTGTGGGTGATTGCCATTTTAAAATACACGAGAAGAATTCCGTTTTAGTGGGTATGTTTCCCATTGCTTACTCTAATTAGGGGATGGAAATAATTGTACCGCCTTGCAGTTACTAGAAATCGTATTTTTGCTGTATTCCAGGTAATTCTGACCTTTAAGAAAGCTTACTCAAAGGTGACATAATGATTAGTCTTTTAATAGGAGTCTGGTATGAAAGGTTTAACGAAATATAAGCTGTCTCGTTTATATTTCCAGAATTAATACTTTAAGTCAAAAGATTTAAATTTTATTCGTGGTAGAGAAGTCCCTATAGAGCTTTATGTAACTTATTGTTATATCACGTTGATTAATTATTTTTTGTTAATTTGATCAGTGTTTCCCTTCATTTGTCCGTAAATGTGGGCAATAACTTTATCGGGGTTCATCTCTAAAAACTTTTACAAAAATGGTGGCCTTCTTCAAAATTGTCATCTAAAGATTCACCGGCGTGCATATTTTACGAAATAATTTTTCAAGTAAGTCTAAAATTATTATACGACCACATATTATTAAAATAAATCTTTTTTTCGATGACAATCGCATTACATCAACATCTATGTAATACCCTGCGAGCCACCACGAGGATGTGTGGCAGGGGGTGAAGATCACCAAACATGCACTATTGCCATTGAAGTAGGATATTTAAGGGAGATATGCTAGAGAACAGGGTCACATGCAGCTAGATGGTTAGTATCTACATAATAAGAAAGGGATTATTGGTTGTTATTACATGCATCATGCACTACAGACTACTCTAACTATATTTCATTTACCTATCCCTTTGCTACGCAGCATATTGTTCTCTCTTATGGTTGGCGGGAATAATGACATTTTAAATCTATCGGAACGACAATCTATCTCTCTAATCTTGTTAATCTGATCAAATCTAGCATAATACGCAGGGGTTCTCAATATATATCGAACGTCATCTGTGAACAATTGGGTTTCGAATTTACTTAAAAGGTTCAACCTTAAAAGGTTTAATTTTCATTACTGGAAGTAATGAAAATTAATAGGAGAATAACATTTCGAATAATTTCCCCTTCAAGCAAGTCAGGACTTCTAGTTTCGGCGCGGTATTCAAAATTTCGGCCTTGCCGCTTTAAAAATGTGTTTTTTTTTCAAATAGGCTTGACAACTTAATATTTGTTAGAAACCAAGATGATAATGTGAACGGTATCATTAATCTTTTACGAGAAAATCTGTTCGCAATTAATACTCGCTTCAAAATATTTCACGTGCCCTGCGGTCATGTCTTATAATGGCATTGAATTGCCAAGTATCCACATCGGCGTGGTGCCACTTTTTACTACTCTTATCTATAGGTATCACTAATGAGAACACATGCGCAGAGTTAAACGCAAATCTGCGCATAGAAAATCGCACCAACCACCTGAAGACGGCTTAGAATTTTTCGGGTTCTATCCACGTTGCAGCATGTTATTATGCAGCCGAGATATAAATGGCTCTGGTCCCTCAAATCTCCTGAAAATTTGGACCTGATATTGCCGACTGGAATATCGGCGAAACGGTCCTCCTCGAGCATGCTGCAGCGGGGGGAGAACCCGGAAAGTTCATAAATGACATGAAAAGCCGGGAAGCCTTTGTAGTACTTTTAGGTGGCTTTGTCCTCAGGGTCACTTATTTCAGAAACTATGAAACTTATATGTAGTATCTTTATCTGTGTATCTACGATATTAGAAGCTGCGGATATCTTTATGCTAAAATTAATATTTTCGAAGTTCGTTTTTAAAACTGATATGAGAAAAAAATAGTTTCCGGACTAGTTTTACTGCGATTGAATTTGACAGTGGGGTTGAATTATCACTTGCATTCACCTTTTTTTTAAGTATTCCACCGGTGAAGGTAAGTTTTGATGAAAGTCAAGGAATCTCTTCCAGAAAATTTTTTACACTTTCAGGGACCTTACTACAGTGTAGAAATTAAGTTTCACTTACGTGTACCACACTATTGGTATGCCACAAATGCTTCAGAAACTACTAAATTAATCTATGATACAACTAAGTAAACGAGATACAAGAGTCATGCAGGAGTAATGCGAATCGTGATATTAGCACTCCATGGCAGATTAAAAGACAAGCATTGGGGAACACATCAATCAATCAGCTACACTACCTGCCAACCTACTTCGAAGCCTTAATGCAGCCATTATGGTCTCTTATCGATCGCGGTAAATACGACATGTTGAACGTGCAATCTTTTTGTCTAACTTTATTCTACATCTGCATCTACGTAATACCCTGCGAGCCATCACGAGGGTGTGTGGCAGGGGTTGAAGATCACCAAACATGCACTATTGACATGCAACTAGGATATTTAAGGAAGAAATGCTAGAGAACAGGGTCACATGCAGCTAGATATCGATAGAAAGATATTCTAATGGTCTGATCTACCGTAGTATGTTGGAGTTCGTAAGATATCGATAACTTCGTCGGGAAATAAATTGGTTTTGAATTAACGTAATAGATTGAGTCCTCTTTATAATCTAAGGCCTGAAAGCGATTCCCATCCCAGTTGTTGCAACAGGTCAGGAACACTAACATGACTGTCGTAACGGCCTTTCACGTATCCTGCTGATCTTCTGTGCACGCGCTCCTACTAAATTCTCCAACTAAGTTCCCAACATGATGATGGGCAACCCATCTTCTACATCTACATCTACGTCATACCCTGCAAACCACCCAAAGGGTGTGTGGCAGGGGGTGCTTCCACACCAGGCATGCATGAATGATACGGTAGAACACCGAAATTACATTGAAACCAGCGTACCACGCATGCAACGCGCCTATTTAAAATCTACTTACCAAAACATTCTATCGTCAGTCGTTCCAACATGCAAGGGGTACAAAGACTACTGCTAATGATTCAAAATATCATGCATAAATAAGAACATCAATATTTACATCATGCATTAATAAGAACGTAGAGGGTATAAAAAGAAAGATCTACAGTCTAGCTAATATCACTATTCGCACTATTCATGAGACGATCACAGCTGTTATGGTCCCGAATGGTACATGGAAAAAATGACATTTTATACCTTTCGGTTCAACAATCTATCCCTCTAATTTTATTGGCACGATCTTCTCAGCGAAACCAGCATTTTTAAATCTTAAATATGTGCACTACATTATTTGTTTTGACTCACAATGTTAGGCCAAATTCAAGTTTAACACTTGGACTCCCCGACATTTTGGTGCTGCATAGGTATTCGTTACACTCTTCGCTTTAGAATCACCCTTCCTCTCAACGGACTCGCACCACTGCCTTCGTGGGATGCAAATGACCCCGGTCTCCGAGAGCGTCTCCCTGGGCGCGCGCAGGGGGAAGAAAATGTCAAAAAAGAATAGTGCGACGTTAAGGGAGACGGATGCCAGCTGAGAGACGGTTGGGGGATGAGAAGAATACCAATGGGGTGTACTACTAAGCAGCCCACTCCTCCCTTCCCGCCTCCTCTTGTGACTCATGCATCTCCTATTCCGAGTCTCATTGGGGGGGGGTGGTGGGGGGGGGGGGGAAGGATGGGGATAGACGCTGTCTCTCTTCGAACCGAAGAAAGAATCCTCGGGGCCGTGTCACTCGAGAAAAGTTTTCAAACAACTCCTACTGTGACGCATAAAGCCTGAATGACACTATCATTTCAAGATGCCACCAATACTGATGCTGATGGAGACGGC
Organism: Ceriagrion tenellum; assembly: GCA_963169105.1. Lineage (NCBI taxonomy): Eukaryota > Metazoa > Arthropoda > Insecta > Odonata > Coenagrionidae > Ceriagrion > Ceriagrion tenellum. The sequence goes on along the minus strand of OY720641.1, from coordinate 49,275,816 downwards.
TTATTGTTAGTGGTGTAACTGGCTAACGTACCTGACATGCAATTGGGAGATCCAGGTTCGCATCCCGGTCAAGTCAAATGAAATTGTTAAGGCAAATTTCAACCCTTGGTTTCTACTCAAGAACTTAAAAATGAAAGTACCCTGAAAGTGCCCTAAAGAAAAGTTCCCTGCGTTTGCAGGGTAATAAGCAGATGTAGATGTAGATTTGAAGTGTGCTACACGGTGCGCGGGGTCTGAAAGGAATGTCTAGCAATTGAGCTGTAATGTTCCGAAGTGAGCAGCGCTTCAAATAAAATTGGAATAGGAAGTTTATCTGTACTTAATGATGCAAATATCTACTCGACTGAATTCTGTCGTAGCTATTAACTAAATTTTCAGAATTCATCCGTTAATTAATCAGAACTGGGATGGGAATCGCTTTTCGATCGCCGATGAAAAATTACCCCTACAATAATCCTTTTTTTTCATTTCGAGTTTGGCCTGTTGTTGACCGCGAAAAACAACTTGCTTTCTTGGATGCTTTCCGTCTCTCCCCTCGGAATTTCTCCGTTCTTTCGCACTGCTACCTCCCTCTTTCTCCTGACCAGGTGTTTTCGGCCTGTTTCATTTGTTTTTTTTCTTGGAAACCATTTAAATCCATTGACCTTCTAACGAAAAACCTGATTCCCGACAGCTCCAGGGATGGTTGCCAACTTCGTCCACATCGTTATTTGTTTGATCAAATCATTTTGCTCTTGTCTCTGAACTGATGATGCAGCCGAATATTCTATCGATTGCGCACTTGTGTGGTATTTGGATATAACAGTAATACGAAGAATCATTGAGGAAAGAGATTTTTGAAATAGTCCAATGATAAGAAACATACGATCACTATGTTTCCTATCATTGGAATATTTCAAAAATCTCTCTCAATGATTCACGTAAATGATGCGTGGGAGTGTTTATAAAAGGAGTGATTATGGAATGTGCTGAAAATGCATGTGGAAAAGGAGTGGTAGGAAGAACTAAAGGTGATGCTTGGTGGAATGAAGAAGTGAAAATTGCAGTCAGAGAAAAGAAAGAGGCGTACAAGAATATGATTGCTGCCAAATATGAGGAAGAGAGTACTAAGGCATGTGAGATTTACAGAAAGAAAGAGAATGAATGCAAAATCACTGTGAAAGAGAGCAAAGAAAGAATTCGTGCGGATGAAGCTAACAAAATGCAGAGTGATTTTGAAGGTAATCAAAAGCTGTTTTGGAAGTTGGTAAAAAGGGCTAAGATTGGTGAAGGTAGGGGAATGAATGCGGTAGAGAACAAAAGTGGAGAGATCATGTGGGATGAGAACAATATTAGGGACTGCTGGAGGGAGTATTTTGAAGAATTGTACAATAATATTGCAGGCATTGCGAAGAATCATTGAGGAAAGAGATTTTTGAAATATTCCAATGATACCAATTAACGGGCGAAGCGGATCCTGGTTTGCCAAAGACGCGACAACTTTAATATTAAAAATGGTTTGGGGTTTCTACAAAATTTTCAAATAAACATTATGAAGATGTGTGCATAAAGCCTCAGTCTTCTCTGTCGCATTTAATCTTTCTGGGAATCATTGTGATCTTGTCCGCTTCTTTGCCTAGCTCTTCATTTTTCTCTTATGTCACTGTTCTATATTTTTCTGACTTGGGATATTTATATTTCTCTTTCTTCTCAAATGCTCTCATTTCCATTGATAATTAGTATTGTTACAATATTCCAGGTTGTCCTCGAAACGGGGTTTTGAATGCTGTAATATTTCCGCGTCCGTTTCGCCGTAAAATCCTCATCCAATCAGAAGCTGGACACAGACTGTGTTTCCGTTTGGGTTTCCCATCCGTCAACTTTTAAGTGTAAAAATAGCCGGCGGGCGCGTCTTTTAGGATGCAGCCGCGAGGAATGCAGTTCCGGTGCGGGAACAGTAGTGCGCAGACGGCGCGGCGGACAGCGCCCCTAGGAATAGCAACGGAAACCCTCCTCCTGTTTGAATCGAACCTCGTGATCACATCCGAACAATGCACAGGTGCCATGGCAAGAATAGCAACCCTCAAGAGTATCTACGGTGAGGTGTTTACGCCTGTGGGGCGCCCTTAATAAAACTCTGTATACAAGTCTCTCAGGTTGCGGAAATCTGCCCTTGCGAGGCGGATTCAGCACGGTGAATTCGATAGAAAGATTGAACTTCCTCTGTCCTCCTCGCCATTGCCTATTACCTATCCGTGAGGTCAGGATCGCATCTGCATATGTTTTCGCTCTCGTAGCCAATAGGGGTTTTTTTCTGCTTCCCGAACAAATTTTATTACGGAAATTTGTTAAACGTTATTGATAAAATACTGAATATGTTGATTAGGGATCATTTAACTTCGGCACTTTGGTGATGTAAAATGGCTTATTGAATATCAAAAGTGAACTTAAGATTACAAGAGTTTCATTTTAAAAGTTTTTGGCGGATTCGCAATTTTTTCTTCGTTTTGTAAAGATATGACTTATTTAATAACTTATCCAATACTACTCTGAATTTTCCTCGTCTGTTAATTCATATTGATTGGCTAAATGTATCCGAATACTGGTTCCATTTCTTCTTCCGGGATTCAGCCGCGTCGTTATGTTTTCAACGTGTCTCCTCCTAAGCTGGAGTCGTATTTAGATGGAAGATCGAATATTTTTTCCAATGCTATGAAGGACTGATGCTTAAGTCTAAAAATTTCCTGATCCTCGTTGTTTGGTTATGATAGGAGATATTTATAATAGTTCTATTAGGGAAGTCCACCGGGTGAGAGACTCCATGAGAGCCGACGTTTCGATGGCCGAGTCGTCCATCGTCTTCATGTGTAAACACTGAATTAAGTACACGAGCTGGTCATTTGTCTGAAAACAACTTTTTTATGTAGTAATTTAGTCTCCAAGTGGTTCATTGCGCATCCGCCATCTTGGATACTTATGGAACTCATTACTCCAAACCATAAGTTATGAAACCAATAAATTTATCGAATGTTTCTGCAACACTTATTGAAGGTTGCTATGGCTAATGGGTCCTATAACTTTATAGAATACATATGTGTCGTTTCTCCAACTGGCCATTAGACTGACGGACTTCGACTGTCTTCACCACCGCAAGCGTTAAATATATGATATGGCTTTCATGCCTCGATCGACATAAGTACATACTTTGACAAGAGCACGCCAAGTGTGTGGTCGTCCATCGCCATGCACGCTTGGTTTCCAGCGAAGCTTAGGTTGCAGACATCCCCTTTCTCGTCGTGTCTTTCGCTTCTTTCTCTTCAGCAATTACTATCCCTTTCACCGACCAATGGGTAGAAATTTCTTACCGGACGCCGGACGTGATTCCTTCTCGTGTTACGGCGAGCGTGTAGGCACGCCAGCCTCTTGTGTTACAGCAGGGCTGAGTGCGCACGGGACCTTTGGCGGTCACTTCCGCATTTCCCGCGGGCATGTTCGAATCGTGAACTAGCTACAAGCTCATGTAAGCTCGGGCGTAATTATGTCGCATCTCTTGCACTGCTTTACCGGAAATCTGACGTGCATCCCTTGCAGTTGTGGTAGCATTACTTTTTTTGTGCTCAGGCGCACCAATGTCGCGATCATGTCAAACCGAGATTTCCGTGTTTTCTGATATTTTTTTCACAGCGTGGTGACGACAGTCACGACGAGATCTGTGCAATGACTGTTGCCGTAGATTCAATGACTTGAGTAGTACGCTGGAAAAAAAGAGCTGTCAGGTTTATATGCCATGAATGCATTTAAGAATCCTACAACTTTGGCTTGCCAATTGATAATTTTCCGTAAAATATGTCATTAGATAAGCTGCACGAAGTATATGTATTTTGATCTAAATTAAGCATTAAGTATTTCTAACAACGAAACAAGAACCACTGTCTCACCTCGTATACATGGATAACCAAACTCGGTGTCTTTTGGCAAACACTGATTATCTCTGCATGTCATTAAATCTCTTACTTTATGTTTTATCACAATTGGGGGTCATTTGTTGGCAAATGAAGAACTTAACGGACAAATTCCACTTACAAACTCACCAGGCCAAAAGGGGACACTGTCCTTTAGTATTTAAGATAATTTACGATAGTTTACGATTTCTGTGCTACTTTCCTCCCAAAATATGAAGCCAAAGTGGATACATGCAAATAATAATTGTTATTGTGTACAAATGGAACCATCGGAAGGAACAAATAGATGCTTTTCCACCCAAAATACGGGGAACAACACACTTCGACATTACGAGAGAGCATGTTCGAGCTTTTCATTAAAACAGTTTATAGGCAGCGAAGAGTCCAGAAAAATTGAAACAAATAAAATAAATTTAGACTTTTATTACCAATTTTTATTATTAATTAGCGATTTACTACTCCAATTGAGGATGAAATGTGGTAATTCCATGCTGCTGTCGGCTGCTATGGCTTGACAGATATGGTCATTAAAAATATATTCGTTGAAAAAACTGCATTTTTTGTACCTCAGTTTTAAATAATTATATGTTTTGACTCAGTTAGGTCACAGGCAACTTAAACCAACATCAAGGTTACTACGCATATTTCGCGTATTTATTTTGGTTTTTAATAAGTAACCCATTTAATCAGAGAGAAAGCAGGATTTTTTGAATCGAATAAATAAAAATGTGTTACTTAGTACTCGTTTTGACTCGCATAGTCAAGCCAGAGCCACCTTAAGCGTACGAAAGATTATACGAAGATAATACGCACATACGTAAAAAAATACTTAGGCATTATGAAGCCCATGTTGGAACGTTCCACTCATTGGAAGCTCCGGGCGTGGTTTTAGTGAACACCCGATGAACTCAGCGAAAAGTTTTTTCGGCCAAGGACCCGGACGTTTTCTATCGCTCCGTCTGACCAACGGCGTCTCCTCCCAACCTTTTCTGTCCTCAAAATAACTTGTGGAGACAGCGGTCGTACCCAGATGGCTAGACCGTCGTCAAACCGCAAGTGACGGGCCCTAAATCTTTCCGAACACTCACTTTTTGCTGCAAAACATGACATTATTCCTTTCAGAGGGTTCAAAGGCCTTTTCTCTCTTCCTAATGGCCCTAAAATGTGCCTTTAAAGTAGTTGTTCAGTCTGGTTGGTAAACTCTATTCGTCGGCCTACTCTCTTTGCGTTGGTCGAGTTTCTAGATCCCTTGACTGTTATCGCCCAGCGGAATCGGCAAACTGACGTGTGATTCCATAGATTTCATGCTACACGATCACTCGATAAATTCCGATTAGTTATCATCGCAAGCGGACGAAGTGTGACGACTGGAAAATCCCGGAACGATGCAATCAAGTGATAAAATTAATACGTATTTTTTATGCGATATTTATAGCAGAATTAAAGAAAGAACATTCAAGATTGTTCCAGTGTCGTAAATAGAGCAGGGCCTCGATTACCCTAGTCCGAATTTTCCGAATTTCCTTATTATCAGAAGGTACAGATCTTTTTGTCGTGGCTCGATCAAGCGACAGTTTAAAGTGGTAGGAGCGTGCATCGTCAGTGGTTGAGTGCATATTTTGATAAATTTTTAAGTAACTCGAACAAAATTCTTGGACCACACTTCACTCATATACAACTAATTATACGTTGGAAATAACCATATATATCTTGTAACATAAAGGATACAAGAATAATATGTTTCAATTTTCGTCTCACATGAAGCATTGTTTTGACTTGGGTTTTCAATGCGGTATCGAAATTTAAGCGAAAATCGTACGTAAATATGTTTTTTTTATTCGACTTCATACCTTGATACTTATCAGGATCCATTATAACGATATGTAAGGTAGGTTTTCGCGTTAAGGTGAAAATCTGTACTTATGTAATCGGATTATTTCGAAATATACGTCAAGTGATTTAAGGCAACGTGTTAAAACGGCATTAAGGTGCCAAGGAACTAAATCGGAAACATGCTTCTTTTTTATATGCTTTTATTTAGCTAGCTTTACCCTGGGTACATGGATCCATGGTTACCACTTCATTTTAACCTATATAGTTACCACTTCATTTATCATTTATTCAGATATTCAGAGGCGTGGCAGAGAGTTCAAGTGAATTTTCCTCTAGTAAAGAGTCGTAGTTTTTTTTAGCCGTAGTTAATAAAATGTTTATAAAACAACTAGTTTAAAAAAAAGAACTTTTAAGCTTGCTTTCCTAAAAGGAGATAATAAAATCTAAAAACAGATATATCTTCACGTCGCGCTAAAAAAATATTTTCTCGAGTGAATGAAAATTTAGCGTAGAAATGGAAATAATTAAATTCAATTCGAGGAAATTAGCCACACAATGATAAGACCACAGCGAAAAGCATGAGGAACGACCTCATTTATATTTTGCACCTTAACTTAAGTTATTCTTGAGTGGACTTTTCTTGAAGACATGGAGAAAAACTGGATATGATGAGGTTCGCTGATGATATTGCACTACTGGCTGAGAGCGAAAAGGATCTGAGCGAGGTACTTGAGGCAATGGAGGACATCCTAACAGCAGGATATAATATGAACATTAATGTAGATAAGACCAAAGTACTTAAGGTTAGCAAGTATGGGGGACAAGCTAAAGTGTATTTAAGGGACAGGCGATTAGAGAACGTAGAGGAGTTTACCTACCTGGGAAGCAAAATAACAGCCGATGGAAGGAGCAAAAGAGACTTATTAAGTAGAATTCACCAGGCAAAGAAGGCGTTTTATCAAAAAAGGAAACTCCTAACATCCAGAAATATCTGCCTAGACCTAAGAAAACGCCTTCTTCAAACTTATGTGTGGAGCATATTTTTATATGGAAGTGAGACCTGGACGTTGTCGTCTTCTTTTATTTATTGAGCGATATTAGGCCTGTACAGTCCTCTCTTCCATATAACTCATTTCACAAACACCCATGTCCTGGGCAGATAATTTTCTACCCAGGCGGGACTCGAACCCGCGACCCTCGGGTTAGCAGGCAGGGACTTTACCCCGCCGCCACCGGGGCCGACGTTGGGCAAGGCAGAAGAGAGGAGGGTGGAAGCATTCCAGATGTGGTGTTTCAGAAGGATGTTAAAGATTCCCTGGGTGGACAAAATCAGTAACGAGGAGGTTCTCAAACGTGTGGGGGAGTCTCCTTGTCTGCTGAAACTACTGAAAAAGAGAAGAAATATCTGGATCGGGCACCAACTAAGGCACGAAACATTGCTGGCCACCATCTTAGAAGGCACTGTAGAGGGAGCCAACTGCCGGGGCAGGCCTAGGTTGGAGTTTATGGGCCAAATAATGAAGGAGTTAGGCTGCTCCACTTATGTGCAGTTGAAAAGAATGGCACAGGACCGAAGAGTATGGAGAACTGCCGCCAACCAACCTTTGGGTTGATGACTTAAGAAGAAGAAGAACTTAAGTTCATTTAAAGATTTTCTAGAAATTGTATATTGAAGTTAAGAATAAAACCACTTAGTTTTTTTCTACCAATATATTGGTGGAAAAAAACTAAGTGGTCTCATTCTTAACATGAATCATAATTTCTACAAAGTGAATTCGCCAACCATTGATTTTATGTAATTGAAGCTTCATATTCCATAAAATACCAATATAATCTTCATTTTTAATTAAATTTATATTGATATCGAATATGAAAGAGCGACCCACGCTTTTCGTTGTGGTCATCTCATTGTGTGGCTAATTTCCTTGAATTGAATTAAATTATTTCCAGTACCAGGCTAAATTTTCATTCACTTGAGAAAATATTGTTATTTCTTTTTTAGTGCGATGTTCAGATATTTCTGTTTTTAGATATTTATACATGTTTTTAGAAAACCATGCCAAAAAATTCTATTTTTGTTTTAATCTGTACATATTACTAATGAGTACGCGTATGAAAACCTTCAGGCAAATCTCAACATAAAAAAATCGCTTCAACCACCATAAGCTCTAACTAAACTAACTTCAGAATTCGGAAATCAGTTCCATACACAAATCACGAGCGATGCACAGAAATATTTTTTCCCAGTCATGTCAAAAAATGATGCACGAGAAAGGAGAGTACTTCCTAATTTGTTTCAGTTATCCATAGCACATGTTTTTCATTATGCTTGGCTGAGGAACTCTATCGATATAATATCGATATAATAATATAGATGGCTGAGACTTACCTTTACAATCATATTTTCGTATTCGTGGGGATTTCGTCTCGTGAACGAATATACTTGTGATTTTTCCAACGTTTCTGTGTAATGCAAACGAACTATGCGGCACGAGGTCTCGCACACGGTTGCGAACGTGCATCAGGATGCTGGATCCGGTGACGGTAGTTTGAGCGAGATAGTTTCCTAGTCATAATAGAGACCATATTCGAATTATATGTTTTAATTTAGCAGCTGTAAGAAGCATAAATTTAATATTGGATTATTAATGGTACAATCACACACTTTTACTCAGCTGAAGTTGTAAGTAATTAAATAAAATATGTACATAATTTGACTCATTTTTTTCACGCGATGTATTTAAAACTCCTTCACAACGGAAGGTTTTTTTGCGATGCCGATAAAGTTACTACGGTGGCAATATGATTTATTTTGAAAAATAGTCAATAAATCGTAAATCGCACTGGTAATTTTTTGACAATATCTAGGTGTTAGGAATTCCTCATTTTTTAAATATGGTCTCTCTGGAGTGCATGAACGTCCCATTTCCCATGTAAAAGAGCTAGTATTATTTGGCAAATATCTCGGAAAGTGTTACAGTATGTAAATTCCCTCCCTCTCTTTATTTCGGCATTTTTGAAAGAGGGAGATATTTTTCTTTAAAATGAGACTAAATTCATTGATTTCTAGATGAAATAATATTCTGCTTTAACTACCTTGAGAATGTAAAGAAAATACTGACATGTTCCACATGAACTGCAGGCTTGTATTTTGCATAATAGAGGTGAATCAGAATAAAATGGAAGAAAACAGCTTTTTGTGTTATTTTGGAATATTTAGACGCCACGTTCTAAAAGAAATAAAATGGCAAATGGTATCAATGGTTTAAACGCTGAGCACTGTTGCACTTAATACTCACGATTCCGGAAATCTTTCTTCAACTGAGACTGGAATGGAACTTTGTTCAACTCTTCTTACCTGAAAAAAGATGGAGATTAAACTGAATTAGTATTCGAGGTACATAATCACAAGCCATAATTTGAAGATTATATTTGGCACGCAGTCAAATTATTTCATTAAGAGTTTTGTAACGCGAGGTGGATTTGAATGGCGATATTAATACATATAACTTAAAAATTCACGAGTCTCAGATTCACTCGGTAAGCACCCATCGAAACGCAGAAGGCCGGACTTTGGTACATTCTATGGGGGTGAAAAATGTGGTGTGGAGAAGGGTGGAGTAGGAACAGTGGACGGAGAGGAGGACTATCGAGGAAGTGCTTGAGATGGTGGGCGAGGAAGGGAAAATTCTGAAGGAATTCCTGGATAGGCAGGTTAGGTGGCTGGAGGATGTAATAAGGGGCGTGGAGTTGCTCCAGATTGTGATTGAGGTAAGGATGTTGGGCAAGTGGGGAAGAGGAAGGAAGATATGTAATAGGTTTCATGCACGAGATGAAGAAGGGTAGATCGTATGCTGAGGCGAAAAAGGATATACTTGAGCGAGATAGGCCCCTGAGAGTGTAGAAAACCGGGAGGAGATTCTCTAACAATCAACAAAACCTATCTTAACCGGTAGAATATTTTTTAAAATGAGAGTCTTGGGAGGAAATAATTCATAAGGCAGGATACATCCTGAAACTAACGAAAGAAAGACTACAATTGTGAAATATATTGTGTCAATAGACGACAAGCATGAAAAGTACTCCCTCTTGAATCTCTAATTTTGTTTCCTTAACAATGGTAACATAAAAAGAATTTTTAAACCAAAGAGTTGCATTACTGATCGCAAACGTCTGCATGTCGTGAAACGTGAAATTGGAAAATACTATACCAGCGTCGAAGACAAAGCCAGCGAATATCAATAGCGAATAAAGTCTCTTCGCGCAATTTTGTTCATTTGGCACCAAAGTTGTTTTGCTCATCAATTTGAGCATAGATTATATACATGTACATCTGCTTATTACCCTGCAAGCCACCACAAGGGTGTTTGGCAGGGGGCGACTTATTACCAACATGAGCTACAGTGAAGAAATTTACTTTCACCAGCAAGCACCACACTCTCGGCATACTACAAATGCTACAGAAACTACTAAAATAATCTATAGTATAATTATGAAACCTTGACGCAAGAGTGTCACAAAACATGGTGTTAGCACTGCTTGTCAGGTTTAGATACATGCATTAGGGTGCATATGAATTAATCAGCTACTTTACCTGTCAACTAACCTAATTCATCGTCTTAACGCATCCATTATGGTCTCTTATTGATCGCGGGAAAAACGACATTTTAAACCTTTCTGTTCTACAATCCTTTTCCCTTATTTTATTCTCATGATCTGATGTACCGAATCATGTCGGAGTTCGTAAGATATTAAAAACTTCGTCTGAAAACAAATCGGTTTAAAATATACATAAAAGATTGAGTCTAATTTTCAATCGACGTTCTGCGATCGATTCTCATCCAAGTTGTTGCAGGAGGTCAGTAACACTATCGAGACTATCATAACGGCCTTTCACGTATCTTGCTGATCTTCTCAGCACCCGTTCTCTGTTTTGAAGCCTACCCCACGGGGATCCCAAACACTTGCAGCGTATAAATACCCTACCGTACCGAAAATCGTTTACCACATCGCGTTTTCATATCGATACACTATTCCCATCTCGCTGAATCGATCACGAGTAGTATCAAAAGGCAGCGCGTATCGACCCTGCGTTGACTGGCAGTCGTGGTGTCTCATATGTTTTTTCGATTTGGCGCGAAAGTGGTTGCGCTTTTCGCTCGGCGTTCGTCTTCGCGACGAGTGTCTCGAACGTGGGCGCCAAAAATATTTTTAGATTCCGACGACTGATTGAAGGCAGGAATCGGTCCGAAGAGGCGAGACGTAGTGTTCGGGGCGGAGTCAAAGACCCGCGGGCAAAATATAGAGGCAGGGAAAGGAGAGAGAGTGTCTCGGAGAGATCTAAAAAGGGATGATTTTTCCATATCTACACATACCAACTTGCGATCCGCCTAAATAGTGTGTGGCATGGCGTTTAAAGAAAACAGCCGCGGAGCAAACAACCCTCTCACTAGAGGTTCCCAAAGTTAGCGTTACCGCTCCCCAGTGGGGGGTGTGTTTGAAACCACTCGGAATGGTTTGAAATCACGGAGGGTTCGAGATTTTGATGCATTCAAACCACTCGTAAAAGACCTCACGCCGTCAGCACGAGCGAGTTTTTCTCGCGGGAATGTCATTGATGGAGTTGAACATCGCGATTATAGAGCCAATAAACAATTGACTATGTATTCGTCGAGGGGTGTCCAGTCTCACCATGTGAGTTCCGAAGAAGGTTCCTTTTCCGCGCAAGGGGGCGTGGTTCGACGTCACATCGACGCCTAATCGGGACTTACAATTAGTCATTTTTCGTCTCTTAGGTGGTAAGTTTTATTTGGACAGGAGTATACATAGGAAGATTTACGAGGAGGTGAGGGAACTAGCATTAGATAGGGAAGGGTGGAGGGCTGTAGTCAATCAATTTCAGGATTGAGTGACCAATAATGAAACAATTCGCGGCAGGCCTGCATTTGTGCACGAATATATCCGACGCTTAAGATATCTATCCGAGGAGTTATAGCTCACGCAAGTCTCTAACCGTTTGTCGTTGAACCACGTGGCTCCTTAGTTACATACTCGGAATCATTCCGAGCAATTTCAAACACAACCCCCCTGCAGGGCGTTGCTTTGATCTTGCGAGTTGAGATAAGAAACAAGGGGGCGGTCACCTCAGAGCCCTGACTATACATAAAATATCCATACATACTGGTCCTAAATAAATGTGCAATCAATTGGATCTGAAATGAGCATTTATTTAATCGCAGCTGTTTTGACTGTTTTTATAATCCTACTGAATTGGCCATGAAGTTCTTGAAGAAAAATAACAGGTGGAATCCATCATTAACTATTCAGTTTTCACCGGTAACCTTGCGTTATTTCAATTAGCTGATAATATTTTCTCACCAATAACTGCTAACTCACTTCACCAGTAACTGGTGAACTTTCTGGTCAGAGATCAATTTTAACATGAACTAATTAATTATTTAGCTAGAAACTGGTAATAGTTTATTAAAAAATTGTAATAGCCGCAATTTAGTCATTGATCAGTTCTGGGTTCGATTTTGTATGGGACAAGTAGAAAGATTTAGCTACTGGAAAAATTTTCCTGGCTGACCCTATGCACGAAACAATCTTCCTCTCCCTTTTCGCAGTAGTTTGAAAGTTCCGTAACCCATGTCCTAAAATCGTCCACTGCGTAGCGCCAAGAATTTTTGCTAGAACTATACCAAGTCTAAGGATGAATTAAGGAATGGTCGCAACTATTTTGAAGGTTCATTTTCAGAATTTCTTGATACCACCATTTCCTTTTCATGACGTCTCCATCGAGTTCCTTCGTCTTATGTCTCCTTGTGTCGCTCGAACTTTCGTTTCCCTCCCTTTCTCTGCCGCGGTCATCCATATCAGTCTCGCTGCCACTATCTTCAACGTTCCAGTCTATATGACTTATTTTTTACTTTCGCTGCTAGCTTAGATGAACTTAAGATAAATGATTAATCAATAAAAGCCTTTAGGAAATGCAATCTTTTCTAGCACATCAACGTGGGAACGTGTACTAGTTTGATCTTTTTCATCAGCCTCACCAGTGCCTAATGCTGATGATTTTTGCCACGCTAAAAGAACTTTTGCTGTCTACCTACAGCTACATTCCCTCATTACCCTGCAAGCCACCACAAGGGTGTTTGACTGGGGGTGACTTATCACCAATATGAATAACAGTGAAGAAATTTACGTTCACTAACAAGCACCACACTATCGGTAAGCTAAGATTTCTACAGAAACTACTAGAATAATCTGTAGTGTAACTTTGTTAGCGAGACGAAAGAGTCATTCAGGGAACATGCAAATAATGGTGTCAGCACTACTCGACATATTTTGAAACATGCATTCGGGGGCGTATGAATTAATCAGCCAGACTACCTGTCAACTAACCACGTCATAGTCTAAACGCAGCCATTATGGTCTCTTATCGATCGCGAAAAAACGACGTCTTAAACCTTTCTGTTCTACAATCTATTTCCCATATTTTATTCTCATGATCTGATCTACCATAGTATGTTGAATTCGTAAGATATCGAAATCTTCATCTGAAAAACCTAAGTAACGCATACAAGTATTCACTTCAAAATCAGTCTGATTTCGTGTATCTCTTATAGAGAGCATAACGTGATTTTTAAGGCCCATAAATACGTTTCAACGTGAATTTTGTGAGCTTAAAAGTCTTTTCTACGATAAATGTCTATAAAATGTCCTTTCCTTGGCGTTATTGGCAACGGAAATTGTTACATGCCGCATTGGAACAAGACCCAAGACATAGCCATTTCGACGAATTTCCGGCATTCGATTCGGAAAAAATAAACGACAGGAATAGAAATGGCGTGGGCATATACATATATAAACATCCCGTTCATTTAAGGCCCCCGGGGAAGAAGTGCATAAAAACGCTCCGAGCTGCTATCTTATAGTCGAAACGAGATTTGGCGCGCTTTTATCCTGCCGCCGCGCGCAAATAAAACAAAAACGCATTGCGTCGCCCCATTTTCGTCATTCTGGCACGTCACGAGACTGCCAGAAATAACACTACACAATTCAGCCTTCAAAACTTTTGAAGAAAACCCACGCGAGCATTTTTTTTGAAAGCACTGAAACATTTTCGGGGTCTGTTTGTTGATAGGTCGGAGTCCATTGAACAAACAAGTTGTGATGCATACATGATACATTCGTTTGTACAATAAAATGCACCGTGTAAAGCGGCCTTTAGAAAACCAATCTTCGGATTGATGACAGCTGATGATTTTTTTGTATTGCATGTATTACAAAATAATTATTAACATAATTTACTCATAATTTTGTTGATTTTACAGATATGAGTATTTTAATGTAAATATTTTAGTATTCGGACCTTATATTATGGCAAACTTCTTGCGTAAATGACCACTTAAAAGGCTTGCATCCCATTCGATTTTGACCGCCTGGAGGGAACCGACTACCACTGTCATCGACCAAATATTTAAACGCTAATGGAAGCACCGATATCGTCTAGCTTGGGCGAGCTTTAACAGCATTGAGAGACCATCGTCTTTAACAGGCACCGCTCAACCTAAATTCTCCGAAAGATTTTTGGCGGAGTGCTTTTCGGGTTGTTTGTTGAGACAGAGCTTATGTGTATGTGAGACAGAGCTTATATGAAGTGTAAGAGAGCGGGAATTCGGTATCCATGCAAGTCGGAGAAGAGTGGGACAGCAAACTCAACTTAAATGTTTAAACCTGAAATTGTATTTGGCAATGGGAGGAACGCTCTCTTATTCCTAGTGTTTGTTTTGGTTTCTTTGAAAGACTAGGGTCAGAGACTGGAAACTCGCCAAGTTGGATGGCCCGCTCTGGGCGCTTATTTTAATAAAATGTTTAATTTAATACTTGATCAAATATTTTATCAAATATGTAATCAAATTTTTAGTTAAATTCAAATGATTGGTTCCATATTATATTGTTAAATTTTCAATTAATTTAATTTATTGCTTTAAATCATTAAATATTTAATTGACTTTAGTATTTGATAATAAATAACGCTCTTGATGAATTAGAGATTACGTTTTTACTGTTTTTCCTGAGCAATTTTTGCCATTATTTGTGCCGTGCTTCATTGTAAATGCACGATTCTCATGGTTCCGCCATTTTCCGTGGCCCACCAATCAAAAAACCGAGGTTTCCTGTCTCTGACTTGAGGGTGTCTAGTTTCTTATCCGCGCCCTCTCCAATCATTTTATTGCTAAAACTATAGGGTATAATTCTGCGCATGTAGCATGCAATTAAGTATTTTGTGCACATCCTTCATGGCATTCCATCTTGAAGTAGGCAAGTCACTGACAAGTAGTAGCCTTCATTCGTCATTCCTGACTGATGTACCCCTCCCAGTGGTCCCCACCCGGAGATCCGACTGTGGGACTATTTACCTCCGGAATATATTGCTGGGAGGAATACCATCATGTCATATATTTAATGCAGGGCTGCATCTTCTATGGAGACTAATGCGGTGGTTTCCCAGTTGCCTTCCACATCGCAGTACCCGGGCCGATTCCGTGAACTTCACTCTCGTCCGAAGCTGTGGCTGTTGGTACCGGTCCGATCTTCTTGATCTGCGCTATCAAAGCCTTCTTCTGAGACTGCTGCCTCTCAGTAGTTCATCTACATCTACGTAATACCCTGCGAGCCACCACGAGGGTGTGTGGCGGGTGGTGAAGATCACCAAACATGCACTATTGACATGCAAGTAGAATATTTAAGGGAGACATGCTAGAGAACAGGGTCACATGGAGCTAGGTGATTAGTATCTACATAATAAGAACGGGATTTTTGGTTGTTATTACATGCATCATGCACTACAGACTACTCTAACTATATTTCATCTACCTACCCCTTTGCTACGCTGCCTATTGTTCTCTCTTATGGTACGAGGGAAAAATGACATTTTAAATCTATCGGTACGAGAATCTATCTCTCTAATCTTGTTAATATGATCAAACCTAGCATAATACGCAGGGGTTCTCAATATATATCTAACGTCATCTGTGAACAACTCTGTTTCGAATTTACTTAAAATGTTTAACCTAAATTTTAACCTGCGTTCTGATAGTAATTCCCATCCTAGTTCTTCTATTAAGCTCGTAACACTTATACAATTATCATAACGGCCTTTAACAAACCTAGCAGATCTCCTTTGCACGCGCTTTAATTCTTTTATCATACCTTCCTCGCACGGATCCCATATACTAGCGGCATATTCTAAATGAGGCCTGACAAGTGTAAGTGTAGTTGGGTCAAATTCTAGCAGTGTGCAAAAGTTGGTTGGCCAGACAGAAAAAAATTTCCGTCGCTTGGTCTCGAATCTGCGACCCTAGGTACCTGACTCGAACAACCTACCACTGGTCCAAAACATACCTGGGAAAATGTGTCTCTTTGAATAAAATTTCTCCATAATGACCCACCCTAACATTAGCTAAACAGTTCCATTGCATTTATGCATTGCTTCTGGCACACTTTACAATTCTTTTAATTTCATCTGAGTTTTCTACCAGCTAATTGGTGGGTTTTTGGACAGTTTCTATCCTTCTTGCAAATCGTTCCGTTTTGGCTCCCAAGGGTGACCCGCCATTAAATCCCTCTTAAACTCCTCATGTCGTCTCCCTCTTCTTATTTCGTCCAGAATTCCTATCCTCTTCCCCACTGTTCTCCCCTCGATTTATCTCTTCAACATTCCCCTCCTTTCAAGACGTCCGCCATCTATCCAATTCTTTAGACTCGTTAAATTCCTTCTCTTCAAAATCTCTTCCAACCGAGTCATCTATGACTCTCTCGGTCTGCCGCTTCCTTATACGCCATTCACTCCACTATCATAAGTTTTTTTCGTCCGTCCGTCCGTTACTGGAGCACCCAACTCTCGCTCGCGAATTCATCCTACTTGTCGTTTTTGTGTGGAAATGTGTTTCCACACTTTTACGTGTATTTCCACGCTTTACACAAAAGTGCGGAAATTGTACAAGTGTTTATTTTCTAATATGGAAATCCATAAAAGTATATAATTGCACCATTTATACTGCAATATTTTTATTTATGCTTCCTACAGCTGCTGAAAATAAAGCTTAAAAGTCAAATATGGCCTCTATTATGACTATCCCGCTCAAGCTACCTTAACAGAACTTCTACATCATTTTTTGATTTTCGTCTCTCCGGTTGAGATTCAACGGACATGTCAGCTAGTATCTCATGTATTTGATGTATATACTCTGTGATATTTGGACTTCCGCGAAAATGAATGGTCGAAGGTAGAGGCTGAGAAATTTCTTTCGCGAAGAAACTTCTTCGCTCATCACTGGTTTGGAGTGTTCTCTCGCAATCTTCTGCGTGTACAGGAACCGCAGGGGCAAAGAAAGTGACACCGTGGCCGTCTGCCTGAGCGGAATTCTCATATCGAGTTTCCCGAGCTATGGCGCTCACGGGCGGAGGAGGAAACTGTAGCCGCCCACTCATCGTCGTTTCTTGCGGACGCGTTGCCAGAGAAGAACGATTAACACCGAAGAGTAACTAAAGAGAGGTCGAATTGGTTGCCCCGCTTGCTATTTCATCCATTGATTGTTGCGCGCATCCGCCGTATTCTTAGCCAATCCTCAAGCCCCAAGCAGTTTATATGGCTGGGGTTAATATTGGGTCTTTGTAATTAACTGTTAATATTGGGGTTAATATTGGGTCGTGGAATATTACAAAGTTTTTCATTTTTCATTTACGAATGGGTCTTTCTTTCTATTGGGATTAACTTCTGACAGCATTTAGTATTCCAATAGAACTGAGAAAGAGATTTGCTAAATGTTTTATATGAAGTGAGTGTGGTGACTTACGGCAACGAAACATGGACGGTCGAAAAGAAAGAAGAAAAGTTTCGAAATGTGGTTGTGGAGAAAAATGCTTAAGGTGAAGTGGACGGATAGAATGAGAAATGAGGAAGTACTAATGACAATAGGAGAAGAAAGAAAACTACAGAGGGAAATAAAAAAGAGGAAGACAGCTTGAATGGGACATATATTACGCCAAAATTGTCTTTTTAGAAGAATAATTGAAGGAGAATTAGAAGGAAAGCGAGGAAGGGGAAGAAGAAGAAATGGAATGCTCGAAGACATAAAAGATGGCCGAAGTTACAGGCAAATGAAAGAAGATGCTCAGGACCAACTGCAATGGAGGGCATCCAGTTGAAACCTGCCAGCAGACAGATTCCACTTCGGAGAAGAATATTGGGTCGTGGAGTGGAGTGGGGCTTACATTTTGATAATTTTTTAAAGTATGTCGAAAAACTTCTCGGACAATATATCATTCAAAAGGACCAGTTTAAGCGTCAGAGCTCACCTTTCAGGTAGTGGAATGTATACGAGAAATATATTTTCAATTTCTTTCCCTAATTGAAGCATGTTACGACCAAATTTTTCAGCGCGGAATTCGAAGTGTCAACGAAATTATACAGAATTGTGTTCGTTTCGGTAATCGGGCGCGGCGTGAGATCTTGCCATTTGTTAGCAAGAATTAAAATTATTACAAATGCAAAGTGACGATTAGGACATGATTTTTACGAATGTTATTCGATTATTACGAAATATATGTCAGGTGCCATATCGGCTACATGTAAAATAAGCATTTAATTGCCAATAAATCGAACCGGTGTGGCGATGGTTACTTCAATTTTATCTTTAGATATCACTAATTAAAACGGAATGCAAAGTTTCACTTAAATCTTTCCATGAAGAAATATCCTTTCAACCGCCTAAAAATTATTTTCTGAGCGCCCAGTGACTTTTGAAGATATCAAGTTGGAGGTGGGGCAAGAGTAAAAATACATAAATTTATTCATGTTGGCCTAAAAAAAAAGCAAAAATATATTTTGGCAAGTAAAGAATTAAATTCCAACTAGGTAACCCGTGCGAAGATTTCGCACTTTCACGCTATCAGGGAATAAGTATGTTAAGGAAACGGTGTAATTGGGTTTTAAATAGAGAAGAAGGTGTATCATAAAGTACTTTCTTTATACTTGTTTTCTTGCAAAAATATACAAAACATATGAATACAATACAGGCAAGAGAGTTTGGTACCAGTAGAAACAATCATGACGTCTGTTACTGAATAATGGCACGCAATTTACAAAACTTCTTTAAATACAATATTAGAAGTAACAATGTTGTCGTCTGTAACTTTTTGGTTATGAGTTTCTTTAACACAAACATAAATATCACTGAAAGTGCGAACTTTAGAAAATGCTACATACAACTGTCCATGCGAAAAAACGGGTTCTGGCAAGTACAATCCGGCTCTCTGAAGAGTCTGACCCTGTGCTTTATTAATTGTCATTGCAAAGGCCACTTTGATTGGGAATTGTTTTCTTGTCATTTGGAAAGGCATGGTCGGATCCGAAGGGGTGAGTTTAATTCTCGGAATGATAACATTGAACGGGATGTATGCATGAGCAAGTTATGTTCATAAATGTTTACAAACTATTTTTGTAAGCGAATATCATATAAATATGAAATCAAAAAATTTAATTGCATTGACTTACCAGATGACCATTCACCAATGCACAATCACTATGTGCATTTCGTACTATTTTCATTGTAAACCTTTTTTTGAAGTTTAGAATAAAAAAAAGGTGTGGAGTCGATATACCTCGAGCGAGTAATCGACATGGAAAAATCGAAACTTTTAAGTCAAATTAATGGGTAAATAGTGAAATTTGAGATTAAGATTGTATTTTTCGTCAGAAGCCGGTGATTCAACGTTTAAAATGATACCTCATTTATCACTTTAGGTGCAGTATTAACGTAGCATATACGGAATGACAGAAAAAGACCTTTCTGTAATAATAGATATGATTGGATGAGAAAACTAGGAAATCTGCGAACGCAGCAATTTCTAAAGCCGACACAAAAATTTCTTCGTTCATATCTTGTCCACGTGAGGGAAATGTGAAGGAAATAATGCTTAACTACGTGATCAGTTTAAACCTAAACACATTTTCAAGCATTAAGCGCATCGCTTTCTCCTTCGTCAAATTGGCGACCATAATGTTTTGATTATACAGAAAAAAGTCAAAAAAAAGGCACGATTATCACGTTGGATATAGCTTTGGAGTATTGTTTTCTCTTTGAAAGCCGTTCTTTCAATATTCGCCAATACTTAATTATTTGTAGGATAAGATGGAACTTTCTTAGAACATGGCATTTCTTAGAACATGTATAAAGCAATGCATGGGCGTAGGAAAAGCGAAATTGGTTGGTAAGGATTAGGAATCATGGAGGAAACCATCATCTAACCATGGAAATTACTGACAGTAAAATGTTGATTCATATATATTTGAGCAAAACCTGCAACCATGGAAACTGTATTGGCAAGGTGGACATGCTTTCGAGCGGGTCAACAGGCTAATGGTCTTCAAATAGGATCAATCACGCGACCAAACAGTGGAGACTTAAAAAATTATGATCGGTCTAGCACAGAAGATATCGACCCGGAAATGAGTGAAAAAATGAGGGATGTGTTTCGGAAATGGCCGAGTCCAAACAAATGTTTTTCCGAAAAGGACTTCAAGGTCACAACGAAAACAATGCTATGCACGGAAAAACTTCATTCTTATCAGCTCCCATTCCTATCGCGAGCTTGTTATGATATTAATGCTTAACCTCCATGCGATCATTTATCAAGCGGTTTGGCTCACGCCGCAGGATTACAACTTCCACTCCCGGTCTGAAGCTCTCGCTTATTACCGAGTATATGGAAGAGGTGGAAGGAAAGGATGGGTAGGGAAGGTTAGCGAAACCACTGCCCCTTCGAGACCGACACCAATGAGGCGGATTGAGGTCAAAAGGACCTCAAGGGCCTCCGCCTCCCCGAAGTGCTCGTTTTAGTTTGGTTCCCCCAAACAACTGAGACGAGTAACCGTCGGCTCCGCTTTCGCTTGAGCCTACCGCACATCTCTGCGTACCGAGAGAGCCTGTTGCCCAAATATTTGGGATTAGGTATCCCTCTGATTCGCTTTATGGGTTGCCGTCGTGCGGTCTGCCGACTTACGTCATTGGAGTGAGGATCACCGGACCCAATGGAGGGTCAAAACGGACCAATTTTGGTCAAATGTGTGAGTACAACCCACTCCTCAATAGGTCCCGGCAACCCCTGCGATCATTTATCACTCAGAGGATTCCCTAAAACATTTTCTCTGCGCCCTAATGGGATCTCGGACATTTCGTGTGCCGGGCGTCACACCCGATTTCATCGCGGAAATCAGAATGCTTGTCCAAGGAAGCAAACATCGAGCAATTCATTGGAGGAGCCCATAAATCTCGTCCGTGCGTCTCTTCAAGAGCTTGCTTTTCTTCCTCATCTTTCCCCGTTTTCACATGAGGCCGTTGCTTTTAACAAATTTCCTTTACAACAGTATCTCCGTGTACTCGATCCTCCCAAGAACTTAGGCTCTCAAAGTAATATGAGTGAGTTAAGATTTTACGTAAAATTCGTTGAATTTGGCCTCATTATGAAGAAAAAAGATCATTCCTTTACAGTTATAACAGTATATCAGCATCTTCACAGTTTTATTTTCGACATATTTCCCAAAAATACGAGCGATCTTTCATGGAAAATGTATTATCAGAATGTAGTTCCAATGCCTTCTTAACTCTTTTAAAAATAAATGAATAATTCACATAAGTTTTTTTGACAGAATATTAATGTACTTGACTCATAATTTGCACGTGTGCTAAATATCTTAACACTATTATTAGTTATTAACCTCGCATGTAATTTCCGGCATGATATACTCTTGCATCATTTGCTTGTAGTGCTATTTATCTGTCGCATTAATAATACTAACCATTAGTCGTATCTTAAGCAGTGTATTGCATGGTAGCATGTTCGTACACGTAGCACCCTCCCGGTTTCTGGTCCGACCGCGACCTATTATGCGGAAGAACGTGCGCGGTTCTCATTTCAGCTGGGATGAGTGTTGCATGCCTATTGTGGAACCACCCCGTGCCACACCCCGTAGTGGTGGCTTGCGCGGTATTAAGTAGATGTACATGTATTTTCCACGCCGCATACTTAAAACGCTTTCAGAACCGAATTTTTGCGATTTTGTAAAAGGTATTTCAGTGATGGATTGATTATTTACAGTAGTTAAGAAAGTGCACGAACTGCGCACTGTTATATTTCATACCTCTGAGTCAGGATATCCTCACTTATATTTTTGAAAAATGCCTCTGCCTCGCTGGAGCGTATTGACGTTCCAAGGAAAACGGCCAGTAATTTATAGGAAAACGTCTTGAAAAAGAGTACGGTAGGTTGCTAATAAACATAGAAGCGGTTACATATAATTATTTATCGTTAGGCTTAATGTTTATGAAGAGATATCTTGCTCGAGTTGCATTATTAAATATTCCCTCGCCTACGTTCCAGGTTTCCGACAATATCTCTTGCCTTTCCATTCATATTCAATGTCTTTTTGCCCACGTAATGTTCATGTCTGAGTTCCTGAGGAGCACTACCCTTTTTTTCAAATTAATAAAATAGCTATCTCCACCGATAACATCAACACGCCATTTCGATCGATTACGTTTAAAAAAAACCCATTTTTGAGCTGCCAGATGAGAGAGGACGTTAACGAGTTATCTGGGGCGCAGGCAGCGCCAATTACTCGCACGTGCCGTCGCGTGGAAACTCGTCTCGCGCGACAATGGCCTTTGTAAAAGTTAAGAGAGATGTGGAAGACAAGACATAAACTGTCCCCTTCTTTGGAGGAGGAGTCTCCTTTTCTTCCCTCCCTCCACTCAACGCGGACGTTATGTATAGGCCCCCCTCGCTCGTCAAAAGAATTCCTACGCGTTCGATTCGAGGCAATTTGTCCACTTCCTGGCGCGCGCGCGAACTAGCCCGTCGCCCACCCACTTTAAAAAAATAAAGAAAATGACCACTCCTCCTCTGCCTGCTTCTTGGAGCACGTGGGAGGGATGGGAGGCCATTTAAGCCCACAAGTTTCCCTTTCAATTTCGATTCACCACTCCGAATTATCCCAACCCCGTATGAAACAAACATTTGCACAGTGATTTGCGAAAGTTATAGTACAAATTGAGTGGAGTCACAAACCAGCCATAAATATGATAAGTAAAGTATAAAATAAGTTCAAGAGGCCCTATATTTTATGGCCAAAAAAGTATGCTGAGTTTAAGGGAAACCTATTAAGCGAGAAATATTGAGTGATATAGTTTTTAAAAGTAAAATAAGTACTTTCGAAGAGAGAAAAATCCCCGATTCTATTCCTGTAAGGAGGCACGTACTTTGGTATATACCATTGTGGTAGATGGAAATGGCATTACGTCACCAAGAAGCTTCATTTACAAAATTCAGTGGCCACAATGAAGGACAAGAGGACCGAAGTATCATGGAGATATTTTTTTGGAAATACTGCGTAAAGAAATCGATGAATGTATTAATAAAATACAAAGTTTAGCAGCACGCTTCGTTAAAAGCTGCTACGAGCGAACATATAGTGTCTCACAACTTTTTGAAGGATTAAGGTGGGAGCCCCTAGAGACTCAGAGGCTACACGCTAGGCTTAGGTTGTTTGAGAAATTCAGAACTGGTGTGTTTCAGAGCGCCACAGAGAATATTATCATGGCGCCTCACTACATCTCTAAGTCCGACAGAAGCGATTAAATAAGAGAGGTACACTGCCGAACAGATATGTACAAAAACTCGTTCTTTCTGCGCACAATAAACGATCACAATAAAAGCTGAGCTCTAATAAATACACTCCAATAATAGATACACGTCGCCATTTCCCCCCCAGAACATTATCCCTTACATATTTACACGACTGGTGTCCTAAAACCCCCTGCCACACGCCAATGCGGCGGCTCGCAGGGTAGTATGTAGACCTAGACCAAACTGTAGCCTGACAACCGAAATAACGACCATATTGGTTTTCCCTGCCTTTTCCTTACTTTCCTTGGGATTTATTCCTTTCCCGCCCCACATATATCCATCCCTCTTCTCCCACCAATGAGGTATCGGTTTCCCCGTTGAAGCTCAATTGTGAGGAACAGGAGCACAAATGTTTTTTTAGGTAATCTATATAAAAAAAGCGATGGGCGAATGGGAGTCGTAACTCAAATGTTTGGCACGATCACCAGAGGCTATCTCAAACGATTCCTTCCATTCAACTATGGAGGTTCTGCTATGGTGTTTACGTCGTTCGCATGATAGCTTCGCTTTTTTTAGTCTCTCAAGAAGTGGTTAGGGAAAAAATCTAACAATGGAGTGAATAAATGTTTACAGATTATCCACAAACACGCAGCTTTTTCTGTAGAGATGACCTATATTTCTTGAAATTTTTGATGATGACCTATATTATCGACATCGCAGTGAAAATATAAACATTTGGCCATTAACAAATTTGCGCTAAGAATTCTCAGATGGATGTAACAGCAGCTTTCTTTTCACTTTAAAGCTAACCATTCCCAGTTACATGGACATCATTGCCATGTGATAGGCTTAGGATTGGTCCACAGTGACAATCAAGTGTATACTTTACTATGCCTTCAGCTTATGAATTTTATATAGAATGTTAGGCCCGAATATTCCTCTAAAATATCATGGACTCTATCGAAGCCTCCTTACGAGTGGCATTCATAACCAATAAAATCGTAAAATATTCGATAATGCTTTTAATCAAATAATAGTTGTAACAGTGGGCATTACTTTTTCATCTAGTACCCACCTTTAATATTTTTACCCCTTCAAAGCTTCTTACGTCCAGCCGATACTTTGGAAGGCCGTGAAGTACCTTAATACCCTTGCATTTATTCTATCTATCCCTCGTCACTGTGAACTTGAAACATGGCAGTACAAATATTCCTTTTCGCCATGTCAGGACATTTAAATTTTAATTTTTTCAAGATTATTGGTATAGCAATTTTCTGTTTCCAGAATTAACTCTCAAAAAGATCCCTTTTCTGATAATATTCGTAGGATGTCATCAATGGTTTTCATACCATGCTCACCTCGACCCCGTCCTTAAAATATGCCTGATCCGTTATTAGTTATTATATCATCATTTCCAAACCAATTTATTTTCAGAAGAAGTTAACAATATCTGACAAACTCCAACACATTACGGTCGGTCATTAGAATAAAATAAGGGAAATAGATTGGAGAACAGAAAGGTTTAAAATGTCGTTTTTCCCGCGATCGATAAGAGACCTTAATGGCCGCGTGAAGACTTTGAAGTCGGTTAGTTGACAGGTAGTGTAGCTGATTAATTCATATGTCCACTAATACCTGTTTCAAAATCTGCCGAGTAGTCCTAACACCATGATTTGAATGTTCCTTGCATGACTCTTTGAGTCATGTTTACTTAGTTACATTATAGATTAATTTAGTAGTTTTTGTAGCATATTTAGCATACCCATAGTGTGTTGCATGTTGGTGAAAGTTAATTTCTTTACTATAGTTTATGTTGGTAATAAATCGCCCCCTGCAAAACACCCTCGCGGTGGCTTGCAGGGTAATAAGTAGATGTAGATTAATAACTTAAACTGTTCTGATTTTCAAGGATTGGCATAATATCATAGTTCAGTGGGAGATGGCTACCTGCTTGATTAGGTGGCCACATGATTTATTTTAAAAATAGTTGAGAAAAAATAGAAAATACGGACTATTAATATTTTGACGAGATATAGGAGTTCCTTGTTTTTCAAATAATGTCTCTCTGTAGTGCACAAACGCACCACTTTCCAAGTAAAATGGCTCGTATATTTCGTCAAATATTTATTTCGGAAAGTATTTCAGTAAGGGGCTGATATTTTGGTATCTTTGGAAGGGTGAGATGTTTTTCTTTAAATGAGATCAAATTCATTGACTTCTACGTCCAATGATATTTCGCAGTAGAGATATCACAGTATATACAGCATGGAAATACAGTATGGCACGATTTTTGTAAGGGTTTCTATACGCCTCTACTCAGACCCTCCATCAAATTCAATCTTTTTTGGTAATGCTTCTTTATCCATGGAAATTCTACATACGTATATGTTTATATATAAGGGTGGGAGGGTAAAAATAGAGCAAGTTTACGTATCTGATTAGTATTTTGGAGGAGTTTGGGTTTAAATATAGGGACATAAGATGCAGAATGTCTATGGCTAAAGAAGCATTTTCAAAAAGGAGGGAATTTGTTCGGGGTGTCTGGTAGAGATGTAAAGAAAAGGCTGGTGAAAACTGCAATGGAATGTGGCTCCGGATGAGTCGGAGACTTGAAGAGAGAATGTATCTAGACTTGTGGCGTTTGAGATGTGGGTGTGAAGAAGTATGGAGAGGGTGGGCTGGGTGGCTAGAAATACAAGCGAGAAAGTTACGGATATTTGATTTATTTTAAGTGTTCAAAAAGGCCAGTGCCAGCTTTCATAATGAACAAATTAACATAAAATCAGAAAATTCAACAAAAATAAAATATAGAATAGAACATCGATAAAAAAATCGAACTCAGCAAACAGCATTAAATATTAAACAAAACCATTACTAATAAGGGGAGGGGGGTGGGAATTATGGTGTATCGGTGAAATATTTTTTGAGGTGGTTGCTGAACGTTCGGAAGGGTGCGGATGGATCTATATGGTTGTGGAGGAGAGAAAACTAGTGGCGGAGGTTGAGAGGAGGCAGAAGCGATGGATGAAGGACGTTTTGAAAAGAGATAAGAGTGTTGAAGAGGATATTAGAGGAGAGAACAATGGGGAAGCGTGGAGGCGTACCGAAGAGGGTAGGAATTCTGGACAAAATAAGAAAAGGAAGACAGTATGAGGAATCCAAAAGGGATCTAATGGCGAATCGCCCATGAGAGGGTTAACGGGACGATATGCCAGAAATTATGACGTAAGGATAAGTACTGATCAAAACCTCCCAATCAGACTGGAAGAATACTCAAAGTCATACTATCGGCAAATGCAGTACAATATAAGATACTGTTTCTGGCGTAACTTGGTGGAAATCCGTATTGTTCTTCATAATAAAAAGTTAACTTGGTCGAATTTCACACTTAATTTTTTCTCAATGACCCAGGTTTCGGCATATCATACCAAGAGGACAACACAATTTCTTTAATGGTTTCTTTACGTCTCTACTCAGGCCCCCCATCAAATTAACTCCTTTTTGAAAATGCTTCTTTAGCCATGGATATTCTACATATGTATATGCAAGGGTGGTTGGGTACAAAATAGAGCAAGTGGAGCAGTTTACGTATCTGGGTAGTATTTAGGAGTGGTGTGGGTTTAATGATTGGGACATAAGATGTAGGATTGCCATGGCTAAATAAGCATTTTCAAAAGGGGTGAATTTGTTGGGGGGTCTGAGCAGAGACGGAAAGAAACCCCTAGAAAAATCGTGTCATCCTTTAAATGGGCATGATATGCCGAAACATGGGTCGGTGATAATTAAGTGTGGTAAATGAAGTGTAGAATCAGGCTGAGATGAATTTTCATTCTGAGTAAAGCAGTTCGGAATAAACTGTAAATATGGTTCAGGACTGATCCATGGTTTTAATGAAAATGACTTGTTTCCATTAGTTAACGCCTGAATATAGTGCTTATGAAGATAAACTCTCAAAAAAAGTTCATTCGTGGTGAATAAAGCCTTTGTGATGTTTGGTACGTGGAATACGTTTTAGGCGACGGCAGGGAATAATTCCAAGCCCTTCCGTTCCTTCTTCCGACCCATGTTACCGCTCCCAAAGAGCCCGTCACGTCCCCTTTGGCGACCTCCGGCCCCGTTTCCTTTACTCCGATCCGTTTATATCTCTCTCCTCCCCTTCAAATGTCACCACCGCGTCCGGGGCCTTTCTTCCAACCGTTTCCATCCACGCTTGCCTTTCCTTTCCCGTCCGTCCCCCTTCGCTGTGTAACAAGGGTGTCCGCCTTCTTTATAGTACCGCACTACCCCCCCACCCTCCAACCTTAACCCTTCCCCCCTTTTACAGTTCTCCTGAGTAGGGTTGCCAACTACTGGGGGCCTCATACTGAAAAGGACGATGCCGCGGGCGTAACTTGAGGGCCAGAGAGAAATCATAACCCTAAATGTAGTTTTGGCGAAATATCATATCTCCTATAAATCAATGAATTTGGTATTTAAAAAGATCTCACCCTTCCAAAGATACAAAAATATTAGCCCCTTACCAAACCAAATTGAAAACATCTTCACGTTTTGTACCTAATTTTTTCTATTAGCATAGGATCGCATTCATCGATAGAAGTTTTTTTTTTAATTTAATAACTCAAATGAATAGTTGGAATTCCTTATTTGTGTTGACGTATACAGTCCCGGCTGAAGTTCCTGAATGGACACAACTCGATTGATGATTGATAGGTGACTCGATTGGCTAGAGATTTGAAGAAAATTATCCACAATTCAGGGTGTCTTCCGTAAAATTTGGTAAAGTTGGCAACCCTATCCATGGGCCATGTGCGACCCCGACCCTCTGTAATAAAAAAAAAATTCTCGCCTTCTGTTTATATCCCAAGCCTCACATTTGTAGCTCCCATAAAACCTAGAGCCATTTCTAGGTCTTCTACCGATATGAAGTAAAGAGAAGGTTAGCATCTGTCCTGTATATATCTTCATCTACATATTACTCTGCTAGCTACCTCAAGGGTGTTTAGTAGGGGTGAGTTATCACTAACATGGACTGTAGTGTAAAAGTTTCTTTCACCAACATGCACAATGCTGAAGGTATGCTACCAATGCTGGAGAGACTATTGAATTAATTGATAAATGCAACTACGTGAACGAGATGCGAAATTCATGCAGGGAACGTTCAAAACATAATGTCAGCATTACTCGGTAGATTTAGAAACATGCATCAGGGAGCACATCAATTAATCAGCTACACTAGTCGACTTACTTACTTGAAGGTCTCATTGGTCCCCATTATGGTGTCTTATCGATCGCGGGAAAAATGACATTTTAAACCTATCTGTTCTGCAGTCTATTTCCTTAGTTTTATTCTCGTGATCTGATCTACCGTGGAATGTTGGAGTTCGTAACATATTAAGAACTTCATCAAAAAATAAATTGGTTTTGAATTTACGTAAAAGATTGAGTCTAATTTTCAATCAAGAGTCTGAAAGCGATTCCCATCCAAGTTGTTGGAAGTGGTCTGTGACACAAACTAGACTATCATAACGGCCTTTCCCGTATCTTTCTGATTTCCTCTGCACGAGTTCAAATTCTGTTTGTTTTCTACCTCATGAGGAGCCCAAACACTGGCAGCATATTCCAAGTGGGGTCTAACAAGGGAGAAGTCGCTGATTCCCCTGACCTTATTGTCGCATTTTCCAAGTACTCTTTTGACAAATCTCAATTTACCATTAGCTTGACCTGTTGTTTCCCGAGTATGTTTGCTCCACGAGAGATCATTAGTTAGTTTAACTCCGAGGTATTTAAACGATTCTATCTCCAACTGGATATTTTTTACGTGGTAACTGTACTGAGGGGAGTTTTACCTTTTCCAGAAATTCATTACTACACATTTTTTTTCAAATTTAATTCCACGTATCGCACCACGCTTGAATTACCTTGAGGTCCTTCTTAGCGCTTCCTTATCATTATTGCTACGGATTTCTGTTGCACCTTAGAGTCATCTGCATTTCTGCTTGAAGCGGGGTAGGGGAATAGAATGGGCTTTATGGAATGTGGATGGAGAGAAGTAGAACGTGAGCTGAGATGAACAAGGACATTGTGCAAGGGAAAAGGGCCGACCCCGGTGAAAAAACTGGAGGATTATCAATGTCTTCCATTTAAACTTCATTCCAGTTTTAATATGTTAAGAATTTCAGCATACTACGGTAGAAAATATCATGAAAAAAATTATTAAAATAGACTGCAGAACAGACGGGTATAAATGTCATTTTCCCGCGATCAATGAGAGACAATAATGACTGTCTGTGAGACTTTGAAGTAGGTTGTTCGATATGTAGTCTTGCTCCCTAATGCTTGTTTTTTAATGTGCCATGTGGTACTAATATCACGATTCGCATGACTCCTGCATGACTCGGGTATGTCGTTCATGTAGTTGCATTATACATTATTTCCATAGTTTCAGTAGCATTCCTGTAGTGTAGTGCATGTTGGTGACTACTCACCCCCTACCAAAGACCCGAAGACGCAATTACGCGGATTGCACGAGGAAGCGAAATTTTTTTTACAGGTTTTGGAAATAAAGATGGATAACTTACGCGAGAAAATACGATATTCGGACGCATTTTTAAGATACGGATAAAACTCAATATTTTCCGAAAGAAAAAATAGGCACTTCACTGACAAAAATTATCACAAACCTCCCTCATGAGCCAATCAAGCAAACATCTTACCCACCGAATTCTGTGCAACCACACATTACCCTTCTCACACCGCCCCATTTTGCCTTTAAAATATTCTTCCAATCGTCTCTATCTCTGACACCACTTAACCCTTCCTGTATTTAACTCCTTCCTTGCGACCCCTTCCGCCTCTGCAGCCACGTCCCTTTTTAGATACGGATGTGTCATGCAATGGGCATAGGCGTCGTTTGCCGGGGCTAATTGCCCTAAGTGGCCGTGTGGCGCGACATGATTCAGGCCGCGTGGTTGGATCAACGCGGAGGCTCGTGTCACTGCTTCTTGCTTGACGGGACCAGGTTCGTAGACCGGGGGGATTGTAATTTAATCTCCACTCAGAATGGTGTTCAGTACTCCGACCGTTGGATGGGACGTCTTCCCTTCAAATCCTCGATCAGGTGGCCTGACAATATTGTAACGACTACCTTATAAAACCTGGCTATAATATGCGTGAAAATTATTTCATAGGGTACACTAAACCCTTATATTTCGTGGTCTCATTGAACGTCTGTGTATTTATATATTCTTTGTTACCAAACGATATGATGTATGAGGATACATTCCATGTATTTGATCAAAATATGTCGAGATGGTTGTTATGTTCAGAGGAAAAACGTGCATACTCACGTTTAATTAATGTGAGCTCGGTCATCTTGGAAAAAAAGTAAATTTTTATGTTTTTTTCAACCCTTGTCGTATCATGTTGCGATGTAAGTTCTTTTGCTTAAAACTTCATTTCTACTTAGAAAGGAAAAATTATGCTAAGCTTGAAAACGCATGCGCCAGAGATGAAGACCGTGTCAACTTATAGGTATCCTTCATCGGCGTCTTAAACGGCTCCATGAGTTGCTAACTACATGCTTATATAAATTTATTTGGCATTAAGAATGGTCAGCCTTGCACGTTATGATCTCAGTTTCAGACGCGGTTTTCGATTTCGGGCGAAATATATATTTAAATACGTTTTTTGCACCTTTGACTCGACGTGACACCTTGATATTTGCTATCCACTGTAAAAATGATACGAAATGTATCATATCCTCTTTAGAAAAAAACCCGTTCGTATACAGTCCAATAATTAGGGCGAAAAGCGTATACCCAGGTTATCCTTGACCAAACGCTCCCTCCACTTCCGCCTCTCCTCCCTGATAAATTCTCTTCCTACCAACATTGATCCGTTTTTGCTTTCATCCAACACTAACACAACGCGCTCTTTCTCATTTCGCTAGCAATACTTAATCGCTTCTCTCCGCTGGGCCCTTAAAAAAAATATTAATAAATTGTTATTGATCTTAGTTTTGTTTGAATTGTGTCTATCTTCTGTGTTTGTGATATTGGGCCACTGTAAATTGGCAAGTATGCTGTATGTGGACAAATTAAGTAAATAAATAAATAAATATAGTATACAATCGCTAGCAAAAAAATTAAAATTGTGAAGTGCAACTATTTTCACTTTCATCCATAATTATTCATCACTAAATGTTTTATTTGTAGTTTAGTGTTTTATGGGGCAGAAACATGGACAGTCAGGAGGAAAGAGGAGAAATATCTAGCACCCACCAATTGTAAATTACCGTCATTACCACCTGGTCTTCTCATTACATTCATGATCACATCGTATGGTCCTTATTGACTCACGTTTACCCTTGATTCGGCCATGGTATACGGTGTAGGTGTCTCGCCTTAACCATAAACACTTTGTTCTCCAGGAAAAAAATGCCGCCCCGAGGCACAGGCTGCGTCGCCCAATTGTGGTAGATTGCCTACGTGGATACCCTCAAAGAAACGCCTGTATGCGCACGCTATAGGAAGACAGGTTACATCCGGGGGCCACAACAAGATTATTATGGGTTTGTGGGGAACCTTAAGGAGTAAAATTACAGTGGGGGTTCCAAGGAACTATTACGACCTCAAGGCAAGACGTGGAGGATAACAGGATGGGATCGTCTGTGAGACGTAAGGGGGAGAGAGGGAGAAAAAATAATTAAAACTCTCTGAAGATGGCACTGGGAGGAAATGAACCGGATATTTCATGGCCTCGGGAACGGTCGTCTGCCGTAGACTCATGTGCTCCAGTTTAAAAAAAAGACGCCGTCCCTAAGAAATGGATAGGATAACCTTTTACTTTGCGCTGGAAATGAACCGCAGTGCTTTTTATTGTTTTGAACTTCCGAATTGTAACACAAGAATTGAAGCGAGGAAGATTTTTATCAAAACTAATAGTCGAAGCAGGAAGGAGAAGATGCGGTGGATGGAAACGAAGAAGAACAAGGATGTTCTAAGTGTGGTGAGCGAGGAGAAGAAACTTCTGGAAGAAATCAGAAATAGGCAGAGTATGTGGCTGGAGGAAGTAATAAGGGGCGACGGGTTACTCAAGACCGTGGTAGGGCGAAGAATGTTGGGCAAGCGGGGAAGGCGAAGGAAGATACACAATAGGTTTCATGCAGAAGGATGAAGAAGGGTAGATCGTATGCAGAGGCGAAAAAAGAAATAATAGAGATAAATAGGACCTCGGAAGTTTAGAAAGCCGGGGGATTTTCTCTAACTTACAACAAAATCTATCTTTTATCGGTAAAATACTTATTAAAAATATTAGGAGCATGCTCTTATAAGTGGCAATGAAGTCTGGATGATAAAAGCTTCAAAGGAAAAGAGATTGGCAGGTAGGGAGAAGTGGCGTTACCGAAGAATGGTGAAGATGGAATGTATGGAGAGAATCATCTACGAAGAAATTGATAATTACATGATGATGACCCGATGTGTCGAAACTAGTGGTGCCAAAAGAAAAAAATGTGGATTAAAAGAAAATTTTCTTGGAAACTGTTTGATTCCATCAATTTATTTTAAGGTACTTCTAGTTTCGACGCAGCGGTGTCATCTTCAGGTACCTGACAACTTGGTGGAATCAAACAAAGTTTTCTTTTTCGTTATTCATAATGAATTTCCACAAAGTTGAGCCTGAAACCACTGACTTTTCTTCTTTGCGACTTTTCTGACGAAAAAGTCCCTACTAATAAAACGTTCGCGATTAAAAGACAACTGCTGTGCGCAAAGAAGATAGGGCTACATACTAGGAAACAGTATGTGAAAACATTCGTGTGGAGCGTGGCACTTTAAGGATCAAAACCATAGACCATTGGAAAAGCTGACCAGAACAGGCTAGAAGCCTTCAAAAATTGGTGCTGGATGAGGATGGTGAAAATAAAATGGACGGGCAAAATAAGAAAATGATGAAGATTACAGAGGAGTAGAATAGGAAAGGACGACATGGAACCATCTACCAGTAAGTGAGGGAACTAGAATTTGATAGGGGAGGGTTGAGGGCTGCAGTCAAACCACTCGTAGGATTGAACGACCAATGAGTGAATGAAACGAAAAAGTTGTCCAACGAAGAGTTGGGGAATAAAAAAGTAGGTAAATTGAAAACTCCCCAGAAGAAGAAGACGAGAAAAACTTATAGGGCATTCTTTGAAACACAATGGCCTATCAAATGCGATAATCGTGGGATAAATAATTAGGAGGAATTACACAGGAAGTCCAAGATTTGAATACATCTGGCAATTCATGAAGACAGTCAATGTGATCTATCATGTCGGAGCGGAACGGTTGGCTGAGAAGTGAATGAAGTGGAGAGCTGCAACAAACAAATCTCCGGATTGATCACTGCTGATTATGGTGATATTAGAATCAATCATATTTCGAGGTGATGTAAGTTTACCAAAGTGACACATTTTACTTTCCCGCAAGAAAGATTGGGAGCCAATTGAATTATGGACTCTGGATTAAAAGACAAGTTCTTCTTAGAAGACTAAAACAATTTCAAATCCCATCGCTATTAGGCACATAAGTAATATTATTCTAGCTCAACAATTTTCTCAAAATATAATAAGGGTCTCCAGTCCTTTTTATCCTTAAATTTGCACATAATGAAAGCAGTAATGTATTTAAATAAGTATAAATTTCACGTGAAATTATAAAAAAATATATAAACGTACACCATCTGCCTGTAATGATTTTTTTCACAAATCGCAATAGCCGCTGCTGCTGATGCAAACGTAACCAGGAATATTGAATCAAACGCTTTCAAAACGAGCAGCAAAATTGAGACGAAATATTTTTTATACCTCTAATTTTTTATGATAAAATGATGAATTACCTAGTTTTCCGCATAAGATTTATTCCATTCTTCCGGCCCGTGTTTCATTATGAAGGAATTCCACCAAGTTACTGCGATTTCCATTTATTCTCTCATTTATTAATAAAGCATTATTACTCTTTTTCCTAATTTATTAAGAAATTAAGAAATAGCCTATAATGTGTGGTAGCACTGAAGAAGCATATACATACACATCACGCCGTTCCCTTCCGAGGTAGGCAGTGTCACCAAGTTTCACTCATAAATACATATTTGTACACCTAACTCTGCTTCAATAATTTCTTCCATACTGACCTATCCTTGCGAACCTCTTCTGCTTCATTTACCCCCATACACTGTTTCGTACACGCCCTCCTGTTTTGAAGGCTCCTAATATTCCTCCTCCTAAGAATTTCCTCAACCACATTCAACCACAACTTTCTCGACCTACCTCTATATATGGAATTATGAAAAGATAGCGCTGAGGTTATAACATCAATCATTTCAAAGTATCATCTTATGAAGGAAAACAATTAATAGACAGTTATGAGATTCTGTTTGCAGAAACGTTTTCCGATATACCAATCCAGTTCTATAATGTAAGTTTTATTCCTAGGCTTCATCCGTTCTCTCATAGGGAGAGCCGTTTATGAGCCAATGGCAGAAATCAGCGGCGAAGAAATCACAAATAAAAAAGATTAGACCCTCAACGTGTCTCATTCGTTCATTTGCTACCCTTATTGTATTCAGCAAACAGACGCGGAAGCCCTCTCTCCCTTGACCTCTCTCAGAATATCATGTCAGTAATCCACTTAGCAAAGCTATAGGAAATGTATATGGCTGCAGTTAACCGAATATGCAGTTCGGAGAAGTACAGATACTGTATTCCGCGAATCCTGGCGTTGGGTGTGATTTATGTCTCACGGCTTGGAAAACTTCGTCCTTTTGCTATTGATTTTAATGGGCTACTTCACTGCCTCTAAATCGTGCATTTTAACCATTTAAGCTGCGGTTGTATTCAAAGCATACGTGAGTGCGATTAGAATGAGGTTACAAGGTTAGGATAATGTTACAAGGGTGCTCCGACAGCTAAGATCAATTCTCGCATTATCCATCGAAGATTTCATCCCATCAAATGCCTCGACGATGAATTCGAAGAGCAGTGGAACTTTCAACGAAATAACATTACAGAAACCGCTTGCTAATGATCACCCAAATATTTTGTGAATCGCGTTTTTAAAAAAATCATTCATCTGGACTGGAATTCGAACCCAGACTCCTGGATATCGCACCAATGGCACTTTTTTCTCGCTTCCTTTTGCCATCATGCCCTTAATGTGGACATTTATTCAGTTAAATCGATGAATTAAATTGGTTGGGGAGGTAATCGTGGGTGGGCTTCTGGAGACAATTTGTGCCTATGTAAGCGATTTATTTTTCGGTGTATGTCCAGGGCCATGAAAATACGTGTAAAAATAGCATATAATCGCCAGAAACCATATC
This sequence comes from Ceriagrion tenellum, assembly GCA_963169105.1. Classification (NCBI taxonomy): domain Eukaryota; kingdom Metazoa; phylum Arthropoda; class Insecta; order Odonata; family Coenagrionidae; genus Ceriagrion; species Ceriagrion tenellum. The sequence continues at coordinate 49,239,991 of OY720641.1, read as the reverse complement.
ACTAACGTACATTTTTTTCACTATTATCAATTTCTGGTTTTAGTAAGTACTCGTTTGCAGAGTTTCTCGCAACTCTATACAAAAAACGAAAATCGATCAAACCACCTCAATGAGTAGCTTTTAGCTAGTTTTGGGCTGCTTGCGAAAGGATTGAAGGATAGATGTGGAGATTATAAGGCGCACATTGGAGTAGTATGTGGAGCATATATTTGAATGAGCGTTTGTCATGAAAAAAGATAATTTCAGTGCACTAATGTCCTCCCGACGCAGTTATATGGCAGCGAAACCTGGATATAGCATTGGAGTAGGCTAAATTCAGTAGGAATGACTACCTTAGAAGTGTTAGCGAGTAAAGTAAAGAAGGATAGGGTTGAGGATGAGTGATTGATGAAAGAATGTGAGTTATACGCTTCAGTAATTGACATGTACGGAAGGAGGCTGGGTTTGGCCATATCGAGAGGTTGGATAAGGGTCGAATAGTCAGATTGAAAGATTGATTGATAGAGATGGACCCCGTAAGTCCTGGGTGAGTGTATAAGAAGAGACGCTAAGGAGGAGAAATATTAGGAGTCTTAGTAATAGGAGATAGGACTCAAATCCAAGATAGATTCAAAAGATGGACACAAAGAAGATAGGACTACATACTAGGAAACAGTATGCGAACACATTCGTGTGGAGCGTGGCACTCTGTGGATCGGAAGCGTAGATCGTTGGAAAAGTAGACCAGAATAGACTAGAAGCCTTGGCAACTTGGTGCTGGAAAAGTATGCTGAAGAAAAAATGGACGGAAAAAATAAAAAGTGAAGTTTACTTGTATTGGTTGTCTAGGGTTGTATTTGAACCGCTAGAGATAATCCCGAGCACGTAACTAAGGAGTCACGTGGTACAACAACAAATGGGTCGAGATTATGGTGTTTTCGAACCATTCGTAAATATCTCACGCACCCTTAAGAATCGAGTATTTCTCGCGGAATTTAGTATATGGATTTTTATAGCACGAATAGAGACACGATAAACAACATATCAGACACTTAATAAGCCATCCGAGCGTGTAAAACTCACCTAAATCTCTGACCGTTCGTTGTTGTGCCACGTGACTCCTTAGTCACGAGATCGAGATTATCTCGAATGGTTCAAACAAAATCACCCAGAGGAAGACCCAGGAATAAGTTCATGGACCTAATAAAGAGGGAAGTATTTAAGTAGAGCTATCAGGAGGTGAGGGAACTAGCAGCAGATAGGGAAGGGTGAGAAGCTGCAGTCAACCCATTTTATGATTGAACGACCAATTAATGAATAATAGGGGAGCGTGTACAATGCAATTATCATTCAAATATTCTGCCGGTTAAGGTACGTTTTGTTGAATTTATTTCAGTTGAAATTACAGAGAATCTTCTCCCGGTGTCCTATACTTTCAGGGGCCTATCTCGCTCTAGTATGTCCTTTTTCGCCTCACCATACGATCTACCCTTCTTCATCTCGTGCATGAAACCTATTCTCTTTCTTCCTCTTCCCCGCTTACCCAACATCTTCCCTCTGGATCACACTCTTGAACAACCCCCTTATTACATCCTCCAGCCACTAAACCTACCTTTCCAGGAATTCATTCAGAATTTTCCTTCCTCGCCCACCATCGTTTCCAGCACTTCCTCCCACCAGCTCACCAGCACTTCCTCGTTTATCTTCCTCTCCGTCCACCTCACCTTCTTCATCCTTCTCCACACCCACATCTCAAATGCCTGCAGCTTATTATCGTCCTCCTTTCTGAGGGTCCACGTTTCTGCACCATACAACGCCACGCTCCATATCACGCTCATTGCCAGCCTCTTCTTCGCATCCTTACGAAAGGTCCTCGTAATCAGCTCCCTTCTATTACTAAATGCCAATACGGGAGCGTGATACAAGTGGAAGAGGTATAGAAGGATAGGCCATTTAGAAGGGAGTTGTCAAAAGGATGCCCGTTTTTGGTGCTAATTGCCATAACTCCGACTTTGCCAACACTGAAAGGGAATGCCTTGAAGGTTATTCATGTGGATAGCCGTTGTTATTTCCCTGCGGACCGCTTAGAGAAGCTATCATCGCCGAGTCGATCTGCCGTTGAGTTCTTGATCTTTATCGATATACATATACGTGGGAGATGTTCCGACCCGAGTATAGCACAGCCCCGCCACTGTGAGTCGGTTCCGCTCCTCCGGGACGGCGTCGGAACGTCTGGAAGTCGTCACTCCGCCGGGCTTTTAAGGGAGTCGTCGCTGAAACTGGGTCAAGCAGATCCGCAAACGGAGCGGAGGAAAAGTTTAGGCGAAAAAAAATAGAAGGATATGCGCGTCGCTGTTGGGGCTCGAAAATCGCCGGATTCATCTCGCACAGAACGCCCCTGGAGATGAAAATGAAAAAATAAAAAATAAATAAATCAAGTGAGCTCTATGGGTGGTTTTTTTTTCTGTTCTCTCGAGAAATGGTGAGACACAATACGCTCTCGTCTATCTCCGAAATGGCTTCATCAGCGAAGACTGAAGATCGAAGAAGAGCGTACATTAAACCGTGCGAAACTAAAGAATGGACGTGGGGACGTTTCAACAATCACTACGTTTACTAATCACAACGACATACGTTTACTAAGCGATTTCAGATTGACATGACAGGATCAGCTTGGTATAGTAAACTTAACGGGCTAGTGGGATCGATCTGAGAGTGGGCCAACTTGGCCCGCTTTATCAGTCAGTCTGAGATTTCAGATCGATCTGAACCAGCGGGACTGTGGCGCTCCTCGTTATTCTTTTATTTGCTATTGGGAAATAAAATATAACCGCTATTGTTCAAGGCGTGTGTTGCAACAACTTGTAACAAGAATGCAGTAGGTGACATCAACGATATCGTATTATAATATATTAATATTCTGTGATGCGTAAAAGTTTCACGTTAATAAATTTGTGATGGAGTACCACAAAGGTAACGAAGATCGAGCTTTATTGATACATCGACGCTTGGATATATCGAAGGATCTCGAGGTTAGAAGCAAAATATTCCTATGTAGTAAGCAGGTTGGATAAAAGTAAAGCGTCATTTTGAAGGATAAGCAAAAAAGAGTCTCCATTGCTGTTTACACTTTCCCAATAGTGTCAAAACCCCGTAGGTTTTCTAATTTTGCTTGAAACTAACTGTTCGCTTTTCACTTGTCCATTGCTATTCCTGGTCAGCCATTGTGGAAAAATGCGGGCAGTCGGTATAAAGTGATATCTCAGCAAGTGTTGCCGAATTTATACCGTTATCAATTTATATTTCGTACCCTGACCTCTCGAAGTGTGGCTAATGACTGACACATACTATATTAATATTGCACACCGCATTCGGAAGATTGTTTCAATCACCTGCGCCAGTTCTTTGTCTACTTCCCGTTGAACTTCAACGGACTTCAAGTGATTTTATACACTTTCCGCAAATTCATCCGGATACATCTACATACTACCCTGCGTGCCGCCGCATGGGCGTGTGACAGTGGGTGTTAGGTCTCCAGCCGTGTAATGATGTAAGATTTTGGGAGGTGAAATGGTGACGTTTATTATGGGAGTGCATATAGTGGAGCTCAGTTTTTGTTGGGGTCGCTTATTGTGCGCGGAAAGAACGAGTTCTTGTACCTATATGTTCGGCAGTGTATCTCTCGCATTTTATCCCTTCTGTCAGACCTAGAGATGTAATGAGGCGTCATGATGATATTCTCTGTGTCGCTCTGAAACACACCAGTTAAGAGGTTCTCAAGCTAACTTAGCCCGGCGTGGTCCTTTCCTTTTCTACTCCTCTGTTATCTTCATCATTTCTTATTTTGGCCGTCCATTTTATCTTCAGCATCCTCCTCCAGCACAAGGTTTCGAAGGCTTATAGTCTTTTCTGGTCAGCTTTTCCAATGGCCCATGCTTCCCATCCATAGATTGCAACGCTCCACACAAATGTTTTCACATACTGTGTCCTAGTTTGTAATCCTGTCTTCTGACAGCTCAGAGAAGTCCTGATATCGCTCAATAAAGACGACATTATTGTTATTATTCTATCGTTGCACACCATGTAATTCGTTGTTGATTTGGAGAATCACTCGGTTGAATAGGTTACATTTTGTTGTTCATATAGGATTTGGGACGGATTCCCCTAAAAGTGGAGAGAATGAGATTGAATCGACATTAAATTACATTTTACGGCGGTTGCACCTTTGTACACTGCGAGTAGGTCCACACTGAGGCAAGGCGCCCTTCGTTTCCTCCTTTAATCTACAGACCGACGACAAATCGGCCGTGCGGGGCACGGAGATCGATTAGCGCACCACGGGAATGCAGGTGAAGGACGGTGCTCGAAGTAGGAGCTCGGTAATATTAAGAAAAAAGAAACAGATTTTTTTGTTCTTGTTTTTCCTCCCTTTGGCTGCTTGAACCTTCGTCTCACCAGATCCTCATTTGCTCCCCCGAGTCCTTGTGCATATCTGCTTTTTTTCCTCGCCCTCGTGCCGTCGTCTTATATGCGGGTAATGAGGAGAGAGAGAACTCGGCGTTGAAAAAGAAAAAGGATGGGAAGCGGACAGCCTCCCGAGATCTCGGGACATAACGTCTGCCCCCCACGCCCGCCCTCCCGAACACCAAAGAAAATATTTTTCCTCTTTCCTCCTGTCCTCACGTCGGCAAGTTTGAATTAAAAATAAAATATGTAGAGGAGGTGTTTCTTGGATCAAGCTCAAGAAAAAGGGTTTTTGCGGAGATTGGGTATTGTCGAGTATGTTTAGATTTTTTTCGGTTCGTAGTAGTAAGGTGTTAGTCTATCGTTCCGCGAGGATTTGCTCCTAATCAATTAGAAGTTAGTAGAGCTAACCGCGATTACTCAACGCTCTCGTTAAAAATTACTTGTGACATTTTTTTTATTGATAATGATCGAGGACACTTATTCGAGTAAGTAGAGAATTTAATTGCTTAGGTAGTTCGCATTGAAGAAAACGGACGTAGTAGCAAAGACTACGGAAGAGAATAGCATAATTATTCGAGCAAGTAGAGAATTTAATGCTTAGGTAGTTCGCATTGAAGAAAATGGACGTAGTAGCAAAGACGCACGGAAGAGGATAGCATACTTATTCTAGCAAGTAGAGAATTTAATTGCTTAGGTAGTTCACATTGAAGAAAACGGACGTAGTAGCAAAGACATACGGAAGAGAATAGCGCTAGCTAAGAAGGCGTTCAGTAATAGAAGGGAGCTGATGACGGGGACCTTGGGTAAGGATGTGAAGAAGAGGCTGGTGAGGAGTTGATATGGAGCGTAGCGTATGATGCAAAAACGTGGACCCTCAGAAAGGAGGTTGAGAATAGGCTGCAGGCATTTGAGATGTGGGCGTGGAGAAGGATGGAAATGGTGAGGTGGACGGATAGGAGGACTAGCGAGAAAGTGCTTGAGATGGTGGGCGAGGAAAGGAAAATTCTCAATGAAATTCGAGTTCGGAAGAGCGGAGGAGTGAATAAGGGACGAGGGATTGCTCAAGAATGCGATAGAGGGAAGGATGTTGGGCAAGCGGGGAAGGGGAAGAAAGGAAATAGGTTTCATGGACGAGATGAAGAAGGGTAGATCGTATGCTGAGGCGAAAAAGGATATATTAGAGCGAGATGGGCCCATGAAAGTGTAGAAAACCGGGGTGACTCTCTGACACTCAGCAAAACCTACCTTAACCGATAGAATTCTTGTTAAAAATAATCAAAGTTTATTCAACCAGTTTGAACCCATAATAAACCATTTTATGGAAACATTTCTCCATATATTTGGAAATTTTTGAGCAATGAGGATTATGGTAGCAGTCAAGAATGTGCTGAATCGATATGCGTCGCGTATACGTATTATCACGACTCGACGATATGATGAGATTTTCCACACAAGATGTTGGATCTTAAGGTGTTTTCACCGCGAATGTGCGAGTACAAATCAAATAAAAATAATATTGAGTAAATTGGAGTTGAAACCACGGCTAAAGCCATGACTATACATTCAAACCACTATTTCTGGCGTATGTTCCGCCATTTTTGGAAACATGCGGAATCGTTCTAATCATGTTTCAATTGACTTCTTGCTTTTCCATCCGTTGCAATACGTCCTAATCTACGCAAGGCAATTGGAAAGCACTCTTTTTTTTAATTGTACGGCAGAAGCATAATTACTTTACGCCAAAATCAGTCGTTAAATCACTCGTGGGCGATTTTATCAATAAACCACGCTTTATTAAGGAACTGATACGTTGGCATTTCTACTAGTATTATCGTGAGCCAGCATGTTTGCTCATGCAATTTATTCAGCTGATAGTTCATGCTATTGTAATTTTCTCCTAATAGGGTTGTGCACCACTTCCTTAAATACCCGAAAATCGGTCTTAAATCAAATTTTGGCGTATCAATACATCATACAACCAAATTTAAAATGCGAAAATAATTTTCTAGGCTTGAAAAACTCCTCAGAATTATGAAGAAAATAGCAGCGCCACTAAAACGGGTGGCCATGTCGGAAACTCACTGTGACGTCACATGGAAGTACGACATTACACTTTGGCTCGTAGATTGGACGCAAGACTCCCTTTGTTCTTGTTCTTTCATGAATCAACCTATGAAAAAATTCACCGTGGAACAAGTGCTCTAGACTGATCGCGGATAAAAAACGCTTCAAACGTGCATCACTATGACTCCTCATTTTATGGGAATTGTTATAATCCCATTTGGCATTTTTTCAATTTGGGCTAGTAAGCTTTTTTTACAGCGGTGATAACAGAAATATTTTTTTCTCCAGTGGTAGGGGGTGAACTGCTTTACCATCTACGATGCTACGATGATATTGATACATGAGTTGGGTTCATCAACCAAATCGGTATTATGCAATGTTTTTCGTTTTTATCTAAAAAGTACACCAGTAGCGAGAACACGCATGCTAGTTTTACACATCTGTGCGTAAATAAATATTGTTCCCACCACCTTCAGTTGAATATAAATGTATCCTACGTTGCTTTCGTTAAAGCACGTGTTACGTGGGTATTTCGTGAGGATTTTGGACCATACGTTGAAAGATTTTATGCTTGAAATACACAGAAAACGACGGAGGTCACTTTCTCCGTTGATAGCTGTTCCATGCGTGCAGAGAGTTTTACTCAGATGATGGGCTAGGTTTTGAAGCCGCCGACGATACTCGGAGGCTCCACGCTCGTCTAAGATTGCTTGAAAGATTCAGATCAGTTGAGTTTCAGCACTGCAAATGTTGATATAATTACAACACTATCTACGATGCTAGAGTAAGTATTGATACATGTGTTGGGTTCATCTTACGGCTGATTACATTTTATGAACAGGCATCCTAGGAACGTTAACGGCAATAAGATATTCCAATACATCGTTGTACAGTCATGAAGAAGTACCTAAATGGTTCTAGTTCAAGATAACTACAGCCCTACTCTATTTCATTCTCTACCTCGACATCCTTCCTACTACCTCCCTTTACAGCATTCTAAATGCCGAACCCTTTTTCCTTCATCTCCCAAGTCTGCCCAACAATTTTCTCCCTGATTACAACCCCTAACATCCCAATTCCTTTTCAACCCCTCCTCCGACAACTTACACTACCCTCGTTCGAATTTCCTTGAGCGATTCCCCTCCCCCACATTAACCCCCCACGGCAATGATATCACCATCCCATCTGGGAACTTTATCTTTTCAGGTTTTAATTGCTACTTAGCGTTTATAGTTTGAAAAATGGTAACCTCTCAGCAGCATTTTCATTTTTTTCCTTTTTATACGGAGGAGTAGAAAATGCTGTTTAAATGATCAGTCGTAGCTCTTTCACGCATATCATATCTGTAACGCGAAAATGATTTTTTACGCACAATTTCGGAAATAATCGCGTATCCAGTACATTCTTTGAAAATAATGTATCATATTGATTAAGGCATCACATATCTTGTGCCCGAGATGTGAAAAATAAACGATGCGAAGGGTGGACATGGTTCTATGAGCAGCTAAGAAGACAGGAACAAGACGTGCTTTGGGGTGATGAAATAGGGGAGGCAATTGAGGGAGGAGATTATGAGGAGGCTGTGCCTTGTGGATTGAGTGCATAATAGTAATTGAACGAGATTGGACTATGACGACCTTTTTAGGACGAAATACTCGGGGAAACAGAGAAAGGACAGGAAACAGGGTACACACATTCGTGGAAAAGATCCGTTCAAACTATATACAACAAAAATAACTCTATATGAGTGATATTACTAACTAAACCCACGAAATTCCGTGCGAACGAGCTCCAGTGTAGGTTTTGATGGTTTTATATGGCCTATCTTATAACAAAGCAGAGTTAGTGTATGGGCACATATTTTTCTATCAGCCCAATACTTCGATCGAGGCAGCTTTCACTCTAAGGGGAAAAGAAATAAAAATTATGAGAAAGGCCAATAAATAATTTCCTCGATAATTGTAGGTTTTAATGGATTTAAATGGTTTATCTACTGACATATGCAGGGTTTATGTTTTGAAAGCCCTATAAACAATTTCCTCAATAATAATGGGCTCATTGTAGGTTTAAATGGTACTATATCATCTAGCATATGCAGGGTTAACAATTACCTCAATATCAATTATCGCATTACAATTACCTCAATCATTCCCTATCGGTACAAGCCTTGTTGTTCTATTCAACATCTACATCTACATATTACCCTGCGAGCCGCCGCATGAGTGTGTGGCAGGGAGTGTTAGGACACCAGCCCTGTAATCTCTACGGGTTAAGTTATTGGAAGGTGATATGGCGACGTGTATTTTGTGGATATCATCAATTGTCATCATGCATTTTTTCATACAACCTCTCCTGTTCCTAGGACTCCTAATATTTCTCCTCTTTAGTGTCTCTTCTTCGACTTTCAACCATGAATCTCGCGGTCTCCCTCTTCCACAGATGCTATTCAGTCTACTATCATTCATTTGTTTCTCTATTCGACTCTCTCCCATTCTCTCGACATGGCCAAACCAACGAAGCTCACTCCTTTCTTATGTGTCTATTATCTGAGGCATCCAACCCACATTCTTTCATTGCCCACTTATTCCTAACCCTATCCATCCTACTTATCTCGCCAACGGTTTTCAGGCACTCCATTCCCACGGCAGCCAATATCTAGGTAATAGAAGAAGAAATCTGCTTTATTGCTTATGTGCACTACACGTGTTACATCTCTACAGACACGGTATTTTTAAAGCCGAGTCTCACAACACGTCATCTGGAGAGGCATCTCGAAAACTTGAGTGGCCGTGCTTACAAACAGCCCCACATTTCTTGTTGGAGGAGGAGTGGGTCTCCGAGACATTCGGCCTTTTTGCCTTCAGGGCGAGGCGGCTTGCGGGAGAGGGGCGGGGACTTCCCCAGCCGGCTGACCTGTCGTCTAGAGGACTTCTGTGGTGAGGCAGGAAGGATGCATTGTAATGGGAAAGGTCTAAGGATTTGGAGAGGCAAAATATGGAGGGAGAGTTGACGTTAATACACTTTAAAGGGAGAAAAAAAACCTGCCACAGCAATAGGGGTAATACTATGTCAAATCACGGCCGCACAAGAATTTTTTTTTTTGGATTGTCACGGATTATCTTAATTGTAAGTGATTCCACTGGGACTGTCAAGTCATGAGTCAAAACAAACACGAATCCCATCTTTTCAACTGAATAGCTTAAAAAAAAGGTTTTCTCCGATTGTAGGAAAAGAGAAATATTTGACGTGATGTGGAGGAATTACAGCATAATGATGAACACAAGAGGGAATTTCCAACAGGATAAACAATTATAATGCGACCTAGGGTTCGATGTACTGCATTATCTTGACACGTACAAAACATATGCGGCACAATTAACGAAACTAGGATATATTAAGCATAAAATAGAAAGACCCTCGGATGAAAGAGTAAAAGAGAAGTGCTACTTCGCTCTGGTTAGGTCACACCTCGAATATACCGCGAGCATTTAGGGAGCATGGGCAAGAAAATCAAAACAGAAGAATAAATAAAATATAAAGGAAAGCTGCGCGCTTCGTTAGAAACTGCAAAGAGTGAACACATAGTGCTTCTCATCAATTGGAGGGATTAGGTTGAGAGCCGCTAGAAACTCTGTGGCTACACGCTAGGCTTAGTTTGCTTGAGAAATTAGGAACAGTGCTTCAGTGCGACACAGAGAATATTATCATGACGCCTCACTACATCTATATCTACATCTACGTAATACCCTGCGAGCCACCATGAGGGTGTGTGGCAGGGGGAGAAGATCATCAAACATGCACTATTGACATGCAACTAGGATATTTAAGGGAGACATGCTAGAGAACAGGGTCACATGCAGCTAGGTGGTTAGTATCTACATAATAAGAAAGGGATTATTGGTTGTTATTACAAGCATCATGCACTACAAACTACTCTAACTATATTTCACCTACCTATCCCTTTGCGACGCTGCCTATTGTTCTCTCTTATGGTACGCGGGAAAAATGACATTTTAAATCTATCAGTACGACAATCTATCTCTCTAATCTTGTTAATATCATCAAACCTAGCATAATACGCAGGAGTTCTCAATATATATCGAACGTCATCTGTGAACAAGTGGGTTTCGAATTTACTTAAAAGGGTTAACGTAAATTTTAACCTGCGTTCTGATAGTAGGTCCGGCAGAAGCGTCTATAGGTCCGGCAGAAGCGACAAAATAAGAGATACATTGCCGAACTGATAGATATGAAAATTCTTTCTATCCCAGCACAATTAGTGGCTACGATGAAAACTGAGCTCCTATCAAAACACTCCCATTATACACTTCACCATTTCGCCTCCTATAACACTACCCTTTATACGGCTGGAGTCCTAACACTCCTGCCACAAGCCCATGCGGCGCCTTGCAGGGTAGTACATCTACATCTACGTAATACCCTGCGAGCCACCACGAGGGTGTGTGGCAGGGGGTGAAGATCACCAAATATGCGCTATTGCCATGCAAGTAGGATATTTAATAGGATAGGTATTATGTAGGATATTAATAGGATAGGTAGTATGTCGATGTAGAGCTTCTGGTGATTTCACATGTACTACATCAACTTCATGTGGTGATGATGTAGTACATCGAACCTAGGTCGCATTAAAATTATTCAGCCAATGGAGAATTTCTTATTCTGTTCCTCATTTCATTCATGATGTGTTTCGTAAAAAAAATAACACATCAAGGCACCAAAGATGCAGAGATTTCGATGAATAAATTTTTTAATAAACACTTTTTCCTGCCTCAACAGCCGGCTGTAGACTTCATTCAATATACCTTATTCATGCCACAGTGACGTTGATGAGGTTGAGGCGGCTGGAACGGTAATCGTGAATATCCTTGAATCGTGAATAATATGGTAAATTAAAGAGAATCTACAGCACTAAGAAGTTAATGTATGTTTCAAGAGTAACTTGCTATCCGTTTATTCGACCATTCCATCCGACTCTTCAAAGAATAGTGAGGAAAGAGGAGGTATAAACAAAATTGTTGTTATTACGGTTGTCAGGCTACAGTTTGATGACGTAATATCCTCTCCATCTACCTCGATGGCAATTCGCTTCCAACCTTTCCTTGTCCTCATTCCTTCCCTCCGATCCCTTCCTTTTCATGGATGGTGTCATTACATCCACTACCTTACGCCCCTTCGTGGGCTCGCTTTGCAACATTTAGGTGTGGATTGAGTTTCCCTGAACCGCGAGTGAATTCCCAGAGGGGTTCGTTACCCCAGAGAGAGAGAAAGAGAGGAACTGCAGGCATGGATTATTGGACTGGTTGGACACTAGGAGGGGTTTATTCGGGAATTTATTCACCAGGTGGGTTGTGTTTGAAATCGCTCAGTATGATTCCGAGTGCGTAACTAAGGAGGCACGTGGTACAACAACGAATGGTTGAAGATTTTGGTGGGTTTTACTCGCACGAATGGATAACTTAAGTGTTTGAGACAAGTGGTTTATTGGTCTTCTAATCGCGATATTAAGCTCCAGTATCAATATTCCCGCCTCCTTTTGGGGACTTTTCCCTCAATTTGCCTTCATCTATGTTCTTCACAGACCCATTGTGTCTCAGATCGTGTCCAATCCGTCTTGTTCTTCTTTTTTCTATAGAGGACCATGTGGAACACCATAGAATAAAGAACAAGATGGATTGGACACACCCTGAGACACAACGGGTTTGTGAGGAACATGATTGAAGGCAAAATAGAGGGAAAAGTCCCCAGAGGAAGACCCAGGAATTAGTTCACGGATCACATAAAGAGGAAAGTAAATTTGAAGAGATACCAGGAGGTTAAGGGAACTAGCATTAGAGAGGGAAGGGTGGAGGGCTGCAGTCAGCCAATCTTAGCATTGAACGACCTATGAATGAACAATATTCCTGTGAGAAAGACTCGATGGGGAAGACTGCGTGAGATTTTTACGATTGGTTTAAATATACCAAAATCTCGAACCATTGGTGACTGTGCCACGTGACTCCATAGATTCGTGCTCTAAATCATTCCAAGTGGTTTCTAAGTTCTAACACAACGCCCCAGGACCCCAGCCAGCCAGAATCCGGACGCTCGCCCTATTCACTATAGGGCCCCCGACGACCTCCGTCGCATCAAAAGCCGTGGTTTTTCCCCGCACGATTTGCCGCGAACTTATGGCGAGGCACGGAGTGACCTGCCCACACTGACTCGGGGTGCCACCGCTGCCGGGGAGGATGGTTTCTCGGAGAAGAAAAAAAGAAACGCAAGAGACGCTCTTTCTATCTCCTCATCACACACAAGGGAGCCGTGGGGGAACGCCGGGAATGCTATTGGTGTGGCACGTTGGAAGTGTGAGGTAGGGAGAAGGTAGAAGCGGGGAGATTTTTTTTGAGAGGCTGGGGCCGAGGAGAGTGCCTTGAGGGAGGCAGGATTGGAGAGCGTTAAGGGAGGGAGGGAAGGATTTGTACTCGGGGCTGAGGGATGAAAAGGATGAGGGGTAGTTGTGGCGGAGATGGCGGAGTTTTTTTGTCGGGTCAAGGAAAGGGGTAGATCGGTATGTTGGCGCTCTCGAGAGGTACGGGCCGAGTTCAAATCCACACCGAAAGAAAATGTTGGAAGATTAGAACCAAGGTTGAAAAATACATGAATACAAATAGTTTCTACTACATTTGTAGCGTAGCTACCTGTAGTACGTATGGTGTACGTTGGTGATATTACTATTCCTTACAGTTATTATCAGGTCTATGCTAATGCATTCAAATTCGTAGTTTCATTAATTCCACTAGGGAGCTCTGTAGTACAGAGCATGTTGGTGATAACTCACATCCGGACACACACCCTAGAAGCGGCTTGCAAGGTATTGTATAGATTTAGAAGAGTCGGATGTGGTATCGTGAGCAAAACAGGCAAGGCCATCAGAGAATAAGATACCCTAAAAAGTATGATTCAGATAAATTCTGTGAAAATGCCATATACATATGTCAGATAGAAAAATATTCGAATGTACGAAATTCCGCAGAGGAAAAATCACCCGCCTTGACGGGGACTCGAACCCGGATCCCTTGGTTTTCGGCCGAGCTCTTCAACCAGTTCAACCATCGAGACTCATGGATGCACTCTACATATTCAGGCTTCACTCCGTAGAAGTTAATGGTATCCGTACTTAAAGAATACAATTCGGTACTTTTCCACAGAATTTTATTTTGGATGGTACGACGCGTTTCACCGACTTGCGGTATCATCAGGTACAAAATTCACGCAATATCAGTGGGCTGTTCCCTGTGGATATTTGTGGGCTTTTGGGAACAAGGTGGTCTTGACTGCCGGGCAAGTGGCTAGTCCCGGTGTACCCAAAATCTGTAGAAAAATTACACTTCTCCACGTGTTTTTCACATTCTCCCATTGAAAACTATGTCATTTCAAGTTCAGTTAGCGAGTAAAATAGCTCGAAAAGGGGGAACTTTGTTGTTCATATCGGATAGAGGAAGTTTTTATTTCAGTTCTCAGAATAATATAAATTAACATTTAAGTCCTATCAAGGTGGAACCACCTTTATGTGTGCTTCCGGGGGGCGTTCCGCAGAAATGTGTTTATATAGTCTTTAGTTTCCTGAGTAAATTACCATGCAGCCGGAGGTGCGATGTTGCCAGTTGCCAACTTAAAGTACACATCAAAGAGTCTTCCAAACGCAAATATAGTTCCCTAAAGTAATTTGGTTCAAACGAAACTGTTTCAGGCGTTACTCTGTGGACATTTTGGATATTCATGATAAAAAGATGCACTTAGGTTAATTCCACACTAATTTATTAAATTAAAACCGACCCGGGTTTCAGCAACTAAGTGCCATTTTCGAGGTACAGCTGACTTAAGTGGCTGAGTATATATACAGTAAATGTAAAATGGTTGAGCATATATACAGTACCTTTACTGTATGTGTACTAAGCCACTCAAGTCAGCCGTACCTTGAAAATGGCACTTAGTTGCTGAAACCCGGGTCGGTTTTAATTTAATAAATTAGTGTGGAATTAACCAAGTTGTATATTTTCATCACGAATAATTTGGTTCAATTTAACGCGACTTTGGAAATGGTTGTCTACAAGACTTGGGGTCGTATTCATAGTCAGGTCTCAAGTCACGTCTTCGTCAAGATTGTCTTAATGTCGAAGAGCTATGATATACGAGCTATGGTTTCATATTCACGCAATTAGATGGTCTTGTCGAAGACGGTCTTGACGAAAATGAATTCAATTAAACATAGAGATATTGGTGAAGCCTACCTCATAAAAAAAGCCTTGAGACCGCCTTATTCGACGAATATGAAACAATAATCGAGCTTAAGCTGTCGATTGCGAACCATCGTCGTCAAGCAAATGCTTAAGTGGTGACTATGAAATCGGCCCTTGAGAGTTGAGCATACAGAGCGTTAGTTTGCTATCACCGTTCCCACAAGGCCCACGCTTACAGCTAAATGTGAAACGTTGTGTACGAGGTAAAGAAACGGGAAAACGGCTCTTTTTATTCATCAAACTATAAAGACTTTGATTAGCAAAAAGAGGCGTTCATTTGCCGGAGAAAGCAAAAGTCAGGAATTATGTGTAGAGAGTATTATAGCATCGTGTTTTTGTTAAAGCTATTTTATCGCCATAGGCTTATCGTCCGGAGGGCCCGAATTTGATTCTCAGTCCTTCTAATAAGATAACTGAACTGCGGCTGTTTGGACTGATGGCTCCAATCTCTTCGGGCCTAATTGCCTTCTGCAGCTGTTCTTACCCCCGTGCGTCACGCTTCCATTTAAGAATGTGATGAAGAAGGAAACATCAGACATGGTGAAAAAGAGAAGTAAATTGCTCGTCGTAGGTGGATTGAACAAGTCGCTAAGAGGCGATGGCATTATGAAGATCATTACTGAATGTCGGTGGCTGGGTAAGTGGGCAAGAGGAGAAAGATAAAACGAAATTTTTGAAATCGAAACTTGAGGTAGTTGGAGCGAAATATCTTTTCTCCTAGAAATCAATGAATTTGGTCTCGTTTTAACGAAATATATATCATCCTTCCTAAGATACCAAAACATCAGCCCCTTACCGAACTACTTTCCGAGGTTTTTGACAAATAATACCAACCCTTTTACCTGGGAAATGGAGGTTTACCCCTTCCAGAGAGACTTTATTTTTAAAAATGAGGCATTTCTAACACCTAGATCTCGTCAAAAAATTAACAGTGTGCAGTTTGCATGTTTTATCGGCTATTTTTGAAAATGTACCATATTGTCACCGCAGTAATTTCTTTTATAATCGAAATAAACCTTCTGTTGTGACGGACTTTTGAACGCTCCGCGTGAAAAAATGAGTCAAATGAAAGACTTATGTGAATATTTCTATTTGATTACCCACATTTTCAGTCATATAGAAGTATATCATTGTACAATAAATAATTTAAGATTTAATTCATGCTCTCAACAGCTGCTAAAATTAAAATGTATGATTCGAATGTGGTCTCAATTATGACAAGGGAACTATGTCGCTCAAACTACCTTAAGAAACTGGATAATGCAACAGTTATGTTGTGGTACAAGCACCTTTTTACTACCACCTTTCGTAGAGTCATTTACTTTTCGCGGTCTTTCTCGATTGTTACGTCGGAATTCGTTATTGTTGACGCTCGAAATTTCCGAATCCTCCTTGAATAAAGACTGTTTTACACGAAACTTACGTCAGCACTGCTACCTCTCTTGAAATCAGCTTCGAAAGCACGGAACCAACTTTGGAACTTGTTTCCAAGCAGCTTGTGTTTGCATCGTTTACACAATGCTAATTTCAGTGCGCGTTGGCGCTGTACCGACAGTAACTGAATTAAGTAATCTAAATTAACTGAGCCATATTATTTGGAAATATATTCTTTATTGCCAAAAAATATTTGAATAGGCTCCAGTCAACGAGTTTTGTTGAATATTTATGTTTAGACATAGTTATAAGGGCTCTGAAGTGCCATTAGATTTAAAATGGTCGAGTCCAACTCTATCTCCGGCGTTCTCTCGATACACATGATTCGCCAGCCTGCCTTTGCTGATCGGTCGTCGGATAAAAATTAACGCGATTCGGTTTAAGGATATAGTATTCAGTTCGATTTTCAGATCTTTCGTATGCAAAGTGTAAAAGGGCGTTAGGCTTCTGGATTTCGAATAAAATCAGGAGAGCTGTCGTAAAGCTATTTGGTTCAAACATTTATCGATACCTTTTGTTCTTGCTGCGTAGGATAGGTCCCTCAGAGCTTGAATAGACCCTTGCGAAATTATTGTTTTGAATATTTTAGGGATAACACCTCTGAAAAGACGGCGACGGGTGAACCTTGGATAATCTAACGGTGAGAACACATACATACGTATACAGCATGTAGACAGGAAAGGAATCGACGAACCTAGAAAAAAGAGTCGAAACACATTTATAACTTCACTCCCCCAGGCTTCACTTCGTAGAAGTATTTAATATTCGAATCCATATTGAAGGTATGAACTGTAATTTTCTACAGCTATAGATAACTTACACTTCATCGAAACGTATTTATACTTCCCGAACTTTCGGATCCTTCGGTCCTTCACCAAGGCGACACCAGAATGAACATAGTGAGTGCGTTTGTATGTTTATTACAGCCCGCCTCTATTCTGCTCTAATTTCTGCTCCGGATGTTAACATCTACATATCTTTTCAATCACTCTGTAACATATTCCATTTCAAGGTCTTCCCCTCTCCTGAGGTAGTTTGAGTGAGTTAGTTCCCTAGTCATACTGGAGACCATATTCGAATTATACCTTTTAATTTCAGCTGCTACGTGGAAGCATGAATTATATATTGCATTATTAAAGGAGCAATAATATAGTTTTTATTTGTCATAAATTGAAAGCAATTTCATGAAAATATCTAAATAAGTCTTTAACTTGACTCAAGTATTTCGTGCGGTACGTTTGAAACTCCTTCAAAACGGAAGGTTTTTTGTGATTATGAAGAATTTACTGCCGTGACAATATGATTAATTTTCAATAATAGTTGAGAAAACATACAAACTACAAATTGTTAATTTTTTGACGAGATTTAGATGTCAGAAATTCCTCATTTTTTTAAATAATATGTCTCTGGAGTGAATACAAGTACCATTTCCCATGTAAAAGGGCAGATATTTTTTTGGTAAATATTTCGGAAAGTAGTTCAGTAAGGGGCTGACATTTTCATCTACATCTACATACTACCCCGCAAGCCACCTCAAAAGGCGTGTGGCGGGGGGTGTTAGGACACCAGCCGTAAAAAAAAGAAAAAAATCCGCCTAGCATTTATTATAGTCCTTAATTGTTCGGGGGAAAAACGAATTCCCATACCTATCCGTTCGGCAAAATATCCCTCTTAATTTATCGATTCTGTCGGACCTGGAAATGTAATGTGGTTCTAATATGATGTTCTCCGTGTCGCTCTGAAAGATATCCATTCTCAATTGCTCAATCAATCTTAGCCTAGCGCGCAGCCTCCGAGTCTCTAGCGGCTCCCACCCTAAATCGTTCAAAATCCGTGTAACGCTTTCTGTTCGGCCGTAGCAGTTTTTGACGAATCGCGCAGCTTTCCTTTGTATTTTATTAAGTTAATGGACTAGGTCTTTCTCCGCCGGATCCCATATGCTCGCTGCATATTCAAGGTGTGACCGGACGAGTGCGAAATAGCACCTCTATTTCACTTTCTCATCCGAAAATCTTCCCACAACACGCTTGACAAATCCTAGCTTCTTCAGGGCTCTGCCACAAATATTTCTTATATGTGTCCCCCACGATAGGTTCGAAGTTATCGTAACTCCCAGGTATTTTACTTCATCTGTCGCATTTATGCTAACGCCATCCACATCATATACATGGGGATAGTTGGACGACCTACGCAAGAAATGAACCGCGGTGCATTTGCTCAGATTAAGTTATAGTCCCCACTCTTTGCTCCACGCATGAACGTTGTTTAAGTCCAATGACAGAATTTCAAAGTCAGAGTGATTACTAATTTCGCGGTATATGACAGCGTCGTCGTCAAATAAATGTATTTTACTGCTAATTCGGGAGCAAAGGTCGTTTATATATATAATGAACAAGAGTGGGCCAATAACGCTTCCTTGAGGGACACCTGATGTCACTTTAACTGTATCAGTGCTAATTCCGTCAAGAACTACTTTTCTTACGATCACTCAGAAAGTCACGTATCCAGTTTACTACTTGTTCGTTTAACCCGCAGGACTGTAATTTGTATAATAGTTTTCTGTGAGGTACCGTGTCGAAAGCTTTCTTAAAGTCTAGAAATAGTGCGTCAACTTGTCTTTTCGATTCACCAGATTTGAGAACGTCGTGAAGAAAGAGCGCGAGCTGTGTTTCGCATGATCTACCTTTTCGGAATCCGTGCTGACAATTATGCAGGAGGTTTCGACTGTCCAGAAAAGTCATAATATTGCTAACAACGATATGTTCGAGAATCTTGCCCGTAATCGATGTCAATGATATTGGTGTCATTGGGAGGGTGAGCTAGTTTTCTTTAAAATGAGACCAAATCCATTTATTTCTGGGTGGAATGATATTTCGCTAAAACTATCTTAACACACTTTTGTGCTACATTTCCCCTTGCATTATACTTTTAATATCCTCTGAGGTCTCCCAGTTCTGACTCTTTTGGGGGTTGGCTCCCAAGGACACCTTCGAAGCCTTCCCGAAAGATCATCGCACGGTTCAATCCTCCACTATTATGACCTTTTATGTGTTATTTCCCGGATTACGACCCTCATAAAAATTTGACGGGCTACTTCAAGGCGAGTTTCAAAAGCCTGGTATACCTTTCGGCCACTTGTGAACATCTCGGTCGAGCACGTTTCGGAAACGTGAGCTGGATGAAATGTTGGGTCCCACCGTTTCTTCGTGTTGGCCGCTTGATTGGCGGCTCAAGATTTGATTCTGATTCGCGGGCACGTATACCGTTGCCAAGGTCGTCTACGCTGGGTCGAAAAAAGAAAATTTCATGATGGCGAGCAATGGCGTACTTTTAATTGGCTGGTTATTCTGGGAGTCGAATTACGGCTGAGGTCATTGTAAGAACATTTGAGTAGCTTCATAACGGAGGGATTATTTTTGGGTTGGAGGAAGGTTGGAGAGAAACCCGGCGTCGGTAATACCCAACTCAAAACATGGGCATTGTAGCGGTGATATAAGAAAGTGAATTTCTCTTGTGAAGGAGGCTATCATCTCTAGGAGAGAGCTGATAGCGGGGTCCTTCTGTAAGGAATAAAAGTAAAGGTTGAGGAAGAGTTTAATTCAATGCGTGGCGTATTAAGGTAGATTTGGAGGGCATTAAGTCATCAAACGGTAGCTTTACCTACGAAAGAACAACCATATTGATAATCGCTGCTCTTGCCTTACTTTCCTTTGCATAGAACGACGGAATGGACGAATTAGCGGATGTACAGTAAGAATATCCACCATCTTTTTGTATGTAAGGAAAAAAACTCTTGAAACTTATAAGGGTTACTTAATGCTGGTGATTGTACTCGATCTTACGCCGGGAATTCGTATTATAATTAATTTAACTGGTAAAGAGTGTATGTAAGGGGAGTGCACAAAAATCATATGCATACTGATTGTTGGTAAATTTTCGATGGGAAAAATTGACATTTTTTAAAAATTAGCCCGTCAGCTGTACATCTACATCTACGTAATACCCTGCGAGCCACCACGAGGGTGTGTGGTAGGGGGTGAAGATCACCAAATATGCACTATTGATATGCAACTAGGATATTTAAGGGAGACATGCTAGAGAACAGGGTCACATGCAGCTAGGTGGTTAGTATCTACATAATAAGAAAGGGATTATTGGTTGTTATTACAAGCATCATGCACTACAAACTACTCTAACTATATTTCACCTACCTATCCCTTTGCGACGCTGCCTATTGTTCTCTCTTATGGTACGCGGGAAAAATGACATTTTAAATCTATCAGTACGACAATCTATCCCTCTAATCTTGTTAATCTCATCAAACCTAGCATAATACGCAGGGGTTCTCAATATATATCTAACGTCATCTGTGAACAAATCAGTCTCGAATTTACTTAAAAGGTTTAACCTAAATTTTAACCTGCGTTCTGATAGTAATTCCCATCCTAGTTCTTCTATTAAATTCGTAACACTTATACAATTATCATAACGGCCTTTAACAAATCTAACGGACCTCCTTTGCACGCGCTCTAATTCTTTTATCAAACCTTCCTCGTACGGCTCCCATATGCTAGCGGCATATTCTAAATGAGGCCTGACAAGTGTAAAGTAGCTTCTTTCTCGTACTCTCTTATCGCATTTGCCTAGAACCCTTTTTACGAATCCTAATCTACGGTTTGCTACACTAGTTATTTCCCTGATGTGTTTCCCCCATGACACGTCTTCAGTGATGGTGACGCCTAAGTATTTAATAGATTCTACGTTCGATAATTTCTTTTCTTTGATGCAATAATTATTCCGGGGAAAGCCATTCTTTTTCCAAAAGTTCATTATCGCGCATTTCTTCAAATTTAATTCTAGCTGCTAACTATCACACCGATTATCAATCGCATCTAAATCCTCAGCTAAAGACTGCCTGTCCTCTTCATTTCTAAATTCCTTATACCTTACTGCATCATCGGCAAATAGACGGAGTTTGCTATTTTTTACTGCTGTATTCAAGTCATTTACGTTAAGGTTACGAGAAGAAATAAAATTGGACCTATCACGCTTCCCTGGGGAACACCCTATGTAACTTTTACTTCGCCTGAGCTGACACCATCTAATACCACCCTTTGAACGCGTTCATGTAAGAAGTCTCCTACCCAGCCTGCTATATTTACTGTCTATCCCGTATGATGCTAACTTCGCGAGTAACTTACAGTGGGGAACCTTGTCAATCGCTTTTCTAAAGTCGAGATGTCTAAAGTCTGTAGATGCTCATGTAAAAATCGGGGATAGCTAGGATGGCGGGCAGGCTATGTATTAGTCAATCCTAATTCTCCTCAATTTTACTATAGTTTTAGCCGGGAATGCGGATTGTTATTATCATTATTAATTATTAGACTGCATATGTACGCTCGTAGCAGTTTTTAACGAAGCGCGCTGCTTTCATTTGTATTTTATTAATGTTTTTGGTTAAATCTTGAATAATGACCAGGGTCCTAAATGCTTGCGGCTTGTTCGAGGTGTGGCCTAACCAGAGCGGAGTAACATCTCTCTTTGACTTTTTCATTCGAGAACTTTCTTATAACAGGTTTAACAAAACCGAGTATCTTTAATGCTGTGCCACGTATGATTTGTGTGTGTAATCCCCACGATATATCAGAAGTTAAGGTAATTCCAAGATATTTACTGTATCTGAAGATTTTATGTTTACCCCACCCACAGTGTAGGTATGGCAGTAGAATCCATAAAATATCCATAAAAATAAAAAATATTGAATGCTGATTTCTGGAATGCTATCGACGGAAAACATGGTAAAATTGCGAAACCAGTGCGTCAGCCCGAAAGCGCTGAAGGAAAATCGGGGTTAGCAAAGATGCCGGGCAGGTTACGCCCACGTAATAGCTTTTAGTATTGGCCACCAAAGCAAGCGCACTGTCCATCTACCTCAATGGTGTGGTGTTATATTATGCAGAGATCCGGGCCACGGGAAAAATAATCTCCACTTAGCTGCAGGCGTTTGGGATGTGTGCGCGAAGGAGATTGGAAGAGGTGCGGTAGACGGGGAGAAAGAACTTAGACTCATAACTCAGAACCTAGACTCGGGGAGGAAGGACTCATTAGACTCAATATTTTATGTAAATTCAAAACCGATTTATTTTCAGACGAAGTTATCAATATCTTACAAACTCCAACATAGTACGGTAGATCAGATCATGAGAATAAAACCAGGGAAGTAGAATGTAGAACAGAAAGGTTTAAAATGTTGTTTTTCCTGCGATCGATAAGAGACCATAATGGATGAATTAAGACTTTGAATTAGGTTAGTTGACAGGTAGTGTAGCTCATTAAGTCGTATATAACCTAATGCATGTTTCTAAATCTGCTGAGTAGTGCTAACACCATGTTTTGCATTTTCCCGGCATAACTCTTCTTGTGTCACGTTTTCATAGTTACATTACAGATTATTACGGTAGTTTCTGTAGCATTTTAGTGCACCGATAGTGTGGTGCTTGTTGGTGAAAGTAAATTTCTTCACTGTAGTTCATGTTGGTGATAACCCCTTGCCAAACATCCTTGTGGTGGCTTGCAGGGTAATAAGTAGATGTAGATGAAGAATAACTAAGAAGTGCTAGGTTTCGTGGATGAGGAGTGGACATACCTGGAGCAGATCAGGAGGAGACAGAGTAGGTGGTTGGAAAAAGTAATGGGGAGCTAAGATATGATGAAGGCCGTTATACAGGATAGGGCGTTATGTAAGCGGGGAAGGTAAGAAAAATGAAAAGGCATTATGGGCGGGATGCAGAGTTGTAGGTCGCATGCTCAGATGAAGAAAGAAATTGTGCAAGGATACGTTATAGCTTTGACGAAATTTACACCATATTATCTACTTAATTATTAAAAAATTAAATGAAAAACTTCATTACACTCTATCTACAGAATAGAAAAAAAACACTGTATTGTAGCGTGCGGAAGTGTACAAAAACACTTGTTCACTTCCACACTTTCTTTACTTCCGAACATGGTTCCGGCATGTTATGCCGTCATCAGGGAGCCTGATCCTTATGATGGCATTGCTTGCCGAAGTCATGGTCGGAAGTAGAGAAAGCGTGGAAGTGTACTGCTAAGTAAACTTAGTGTACTACTAAAAATCATTATTGGTAATTCCAGGATATTTTACTGGTGGTTATTCACATATATTTGCAATACTGGCCTGATTGTGGCTACAACGGTATAACTCCAACCTCTATCGCATCGTAAGTTTCAGAATTAGCCGAGGTTTACAACTTTCACAACCTTCACTCAACATTAAATTAAATTTTTACTATGCTAAAAACGTGCTAAGCTAACTTATGTCAGAATCTCCTATCTCTGTCCTGAATATGAAGAGAATGGCGATAACATAAATTCGGGCCATCGGATTTTTAGCGCCACAAACGGGGCCTTTTTTCCAAATAAAATATCAAAAAGGTGCAGATAAGGATAGGAAACAATTTCTGCTAGCATAAACAAACGTAGAAATGATGATTTTACTAAGTGCGTTTTATTTCGTTAAAGTCGGTAGACCCTACTAGAAGATACTGCTTTCTAAACTCAACGGACTCGACTTTTTAAATAGACCGTAGTATTTTTTCTCCTCTGAAGATGCAGGTTGGGAGTTTCCACGAAGTGAGTGCCCGCACTATTTCTAATGTACTTAAGTAGAGTTTTTTCACAAAATTCTCTGAACACCGAAAAATCGCTAATTTTTTTCGTGAATTTCTGTGGAGAAAATCATGGCGAAATTTTAAGGGAAAAGGATTTGACCGCGATTCAAGGAATTCAACCCCAATACGTAGGTACGCATCGCCCTTAGTGTCTCACCCAACCGTACTCCGACCGTTCAATCAAGCTGCGGAATTCTTCCCTTCTCTTTTTTTCATCTTTTCCCACCAATCTCCCGCGTTGTCATTCCAAAGCATCCCGAACGATCGATTCTGGAAATTTTCCAACGAGTGCTAAGCGAGCACGGAGAAATTTCGCACCCGATTTACAAGAGGAAATCCTCTCGCATCGCGAATCATAGATCGGAAGATTATCGCCGAGGATCCATTAGGATCGAGATCTTCGCCTGCATGGGAGATTCACTCGGAGAGGAGAGGGGAGCTCGCCAGCGCTCAGTGGCGGGAAGCCGCGGGATCGTTGAACTGCCGCTGGCTAGCTTGAGAACGCATTTCCTTTGAGTCTCTCTCCTGCTTTTTATTTGAGTTCACTCCTGAACAAACACGTTCACCACTCATCCGCTTCTCGCTTCCATTGCCGGCGTCACGAACGTCTTACGATGTGTATACATCATCGAGGGCTGAAAACTCCACAGCAAGGCGCGCTCCCTGCGTCTTGAGACTGCTTTACAGATGGTGGCTACTTTGTAGCAGTAGCCTTCTAAGTCTCCTCTAAGTAATGTAGTTCTCACGCTGCGCATTGGACGATTTTTTGGGACACGGGCTCCGGAACTTTCATATTACAGTGAAACGAGGTATGGAGATTGTTTAAGGGTCCATTCATGTATTACGTAAGACGATTAATGCCATTTCTGACCTATCCCCCTCACCCTATGCAATACTATGTAAGATTTTCCCAATCCCTCCCTTTCTCTCATTCTTACGTAAGACGTTAGCTATTTGTATCTACTCTTTGTTAAATACTCGCTTTTTGCTGTTTCATTATTCCATAGAAGCCATTGCGCAGCTTTGAGCGCTGAATCTCGTATAATTA
This sequence comes from Ceriagrion tenellum, assembly GCA_963169105.1. Taxonomy (NCBI): domain Eukaryota; kingdom Metazoa; phylum Arthropoda; class Insecta; order Odonata; family Coenagrionidae; genus Ceriagrion; species Ceriagrion tenellum. The sequence continues at coordinate 49,215,008 of OY720641.1, read as the reverse complement.
TTCAGTGTTGGAGTATCGCATTCATTAGCATTAAGAGCGAAACAGCACCACAGCTGATGAAGTTGTGAACAATCACAGAATATTTGGACACGATACAATGTTTCAAGACGGGCAACAATCTTACGTATATTGGTTCCAGACCCCCTGCTTCCACCCTCTTCATAAGACAAAGTAAGATGATTCCAACCCCTTCCCCAAAAACGTCTTACGTAATACTTGAATGGCCATTTATGAGGGTGGTCATAACCAAGGAGGTTAGAAAAAAATAGAGTCGACATTCCACTTGATACCTTACTTGATATTGTCGGAAGCCTCTCGGATGGAAAAGTAAATTAGAAATGCTACTCATCTCTTGTTTGGCCGCACCTCTAATACACTGCAAGCATTAGGGACCCTGGACAGAGAGATTTAACCTACAGGATTAAAAAAATATAAAGAGAAAATCCATGCTTCGTTAAAAACTGCAACGGACGAACATAGAGTGTTTCTCAGAATTTAGATGGAGTAGGTTGGAAGCCACCATAGACTCGGAGGCTACACGCTAGGCTTAGTTTGCTTGACAAATAAAAAACAGATGCGTTTCGGAGCGACCCAGAGAGTATCATTTTTACGGTATACTTAATTTCTAGGTCCTACAGATGCAATAAAATTAGAAAGATTCATTACCGAAAAGAAACATACGAACATACCCATCACGCCGTTGCCTTTCGGGGTAGGCACAGTCAAAATGTTTCTCTCATTAATACATAATTGTACACCTAATTCTGCTTCAATAATTTCCTCCATACTGACCTATCCTTGCAAACCTCTTTTGCCTCATTTACCCCCATACACGCCCTCCTGTTTTTAAGACTCCTACTATTCCTCCTCCTAAGAACTTTCTCAACCACATTCAACCACAACTTTCTCGGCCTACCTCTACCTCTCACACCATTCATTCTACTCTCATATATCTGTTTCGTTATTCGAATCTCATCCGAACAAAAATTCGTTCTTTTCACGGACAATAAGTGGCCACAAAAAAATTAATCTCCACTCAAACACTCTCCTAATACACTTCACCATTTCACCTCCCAAAACGTTATCCTTAACACCTTTACACGGCTATTGTCCTAACACCCCCTGCCATATGCCCATGCAGCGGCTGTAGGTGCAGAAATGGTTCTTTATCAAAATAACTACAGCCTTACTCTATTTAATTTTTTGTCTCAACGTCTTTCCGACTACCTCCCTTCATGGCATTCTAAATACCAAACCCTTTTTCCTTTCTCTTCCAAGTTCACCCAACAATTTTCACCCTTATTACAACCCCTAACATCCCAATTCAACTCCTCCATGATATTCTCTAGCCAGTTGAAGCGAAAAAACAAGTTGCCGCGCTTACCCGGATTTAAAGAAAGCATTTGAAAAGGTTCACACCAAAAGCTAATAATAGAATTAGGGGTAGAATTATAATTACGAGGGGTAGTTAGTTAATCGTAGTTAATTAGTAACGTGATTTTCTTGCCGACGTCGGAAAAAAAGTATTTGCAGACAAAATCACCTCCTAACATTGTTACATTTACATCCAGCTTTCCACAAGGAGCCGTGATAGGCACCCTGTCATTCCTCATTTATACAGTCGATATTAACTCTGTATGAAGTAGCAGAATGACATTGTTTTCAGACGATTGTGCCATCTGCCGATAATAGGCCATAAACGCTGACTTAAAAAGTTTTCTCTTCGGAACTCAGCACCGTTAACTTGCGGCACCCGAGATAGAGTGTAGATGCTGATATGCTTTCATCGCATCCTGGGCAAAAAATTCGGACGGTTAGGTAATTAGGCATTCAAGCATGCAGCTCATCTACATCAATGAAATTCCGTGCAAGCCACCACTAAGGTGTGTGGCTCGGGGTGATTCTACACCAGGCATACACCACCCATCCCAGTTCAAATCAGAACCACGTACTTTCCCCCGGTCGCTGGGCGCAGGCCAAAAGTAGTCAGGATAGCAATGCGCGGTCAGAGCAGGAACTAGGAGAATGCTATATAGACTAATATGCTACTATGCAACACTAGTTATGATACAGCTATTGGTTAGTATTATTAATGCGATTGATAAATAATCCCACAAGGTACTAAACCATGCAGCAAGCTAAATCATGCCCGAAATTTCATTCAGGGTGAATTGTTAATTATGAGGGTAAGATATTAAGCACAAGTACAAAATCTTCTCTGCCCAGTAAGGGTCAAAATTACATTCTATATCTATCGCTTCTGTAGTCTCCTTAATTTTATGCCTATGCTCGTCTCTACTATAATAGTTAGGCTCTAGCAAAATATTTTTAACGTCTGACAAAAAATAGTCTACATAATTTTCATTCATTAATTTAAGTAGTCTACCGGTAAAGGTAGGTTTTGCTGAATGTCAGATAATCTCCTCCAGGTTTTATTTCTCATTTTATTTCACTGGCCTATCTCGTTCTAGTGTATCCTTTTTCGCCTCAGCATACGATCTGCTCTTCTTCATCCCGTCCATGAAACCTATTCTCTTTCTTTCCCTTCCCCGCTTTCCCAACATTCTTCCCTCTATCACGCTCTTGAACAACCCATTGCCCTTTATTACATCCTTCATTCATTTACCCTGACTATCCCGAATTTCATTCAGAAGCTTCCTTTTAATCTTTCGTGAAAGATTCAATCAATATTTTTACCTTCGATCAGATAGAGGTTCCGACCCTAATTCCTTCTGCTATTCAGTAACACTGCAAAATTTATGAGCAGTACATAATGTACATACTACATAGTATATATGGTATATATACTGTAGCACTCAGCCGATTGCTGTGTTTTTCTTTTCTCTGCAAGTCACTCTCCACTCGACCGTGCACTTCATTCCCAGCACCCTTTCCAATTGTGCGGGTCCCCCAATGGGAAGGGCTGCCGCTCTCTGGGTGGTCACCGCCCCCCTTGCCTCCAGCAACTCCACATGGGGCGGCGGACGCCAAAAATTTTTGGCCGACCCCACCCCCACCACTCTTGTTCCCCGGCCACTTGACGTGGGAAGTGCCGCGGAAAGGGGGGAAGAGAGAGAGAGAGGGGGGGACGGAGAGGGAAATGAGGGTCGAACACGCACCAAAGCAAAGCAGTATGGTCCTTCCTCTTTTCCCCAGCGCCGGCTGGCCCTTCATGCTTTTTCAATTTTGGCTTTCCTGGCGGTGAACTATGCCGTCGCATTCCTCGCAGAAATTGGAGAAAATGCAGATTTGGGGAACAAGGTCTACCATTCCCTACAGCATGCATTACACGTATTACCATTGTCGTAGAAGACAGTTTCGATAGTATTGAAGCAATCGTCATCAGGTCAGAAGTGACCTGAAGAAGAGATGGCTGCAATGCTATCGAGACTGACGTCTACGACAATGGAAATATGTACGCGGAATTGAGCCCGAAAAGCCTCCACTTCCATCTGAATGACTCCGCGGAAGCTTTCGAGTTCATACCCCTATAACTATGTCAGAACATAAATATTCAAGAGGAGTGGTTGACTGGAGCCTTTTTAAATATTCTTTTAACAATAAAGAACATATTCCAAAATAATATGGCGCAGTTCATTTCGACTGTATAGTTCGGCTACTGCCTGGACAGCGCCAACGCGCATTGAAATAAGCATCGTATAAATCATGCAAACACAGGCTCGGGGGTAACAAATTCTATTCCATCAAATGTCTTTAAGTTCCAAATTTGGTTCCGAGCTTTACAGCGCGGAATTCGAAATTTTAACGAAAATTATATGTTAATACTTGTTTTTTATTCGGCATGATGCCTTGATATTTATTGAGAAACATAATAAAATGAAACGTTTGTTTTCGCCTTTGAGGAGAAAATGTGGTCATGTATCATCGAATCACAAACTAGCTTCAAAATTCGAAAATCAGTTCCGTACACAAATCACGGGCGATACATTTTTTCGATTTTATCAATGCCTATTAATAATAAGTACATGTATCCAATGTTACAAACAAATCTGTATATAAGCGAATATCGTTCCAACCACCTTAAACGCCCAGATTGAGTCTCCGTGAGGAAGAATGCCTCCCAATTTCTCTCTCTCTCTCTCTCTCTCTGAGGGAATTTAATTTTTCTTCCATCTCCCCCTTCTTTTTTCCTCTTCCCCTTCTGTTTTCCTCATGATTATCGGCCGATATCTAATTTACGGGATGCTCGAGACGGATCTAGGGAGGCTGGGTTGAGGCAATGTGAGTGTGAGATCAATGTCTTTAAAGCCTTTACTGAGTGTGACGACCTTGAGTGACTACTTGTATATGGGTATCATCTGAAGGAAATCATACACACCTCCGTGCATCTCCAAATGCGGTGCTTGAGAATATCTAATGAAGTCAACAGTTTCGGGCGAGATGTTGTCGAACTGCATATTCGAAATGAAAAACACTCGATGCTGTACTGTCCACTTTTTTAATAACATTCAAACGTTACTACATGTGTTTCGGCATTTAAATTGGCCATCATCAGGTACAAAGTGCCTTTGTACCTGATGATGGCTAATTGAAGTGCACGTGTAGTAACGTTTGAACATTATTAAAAAAAGGACATTACAACATCGAGTATTTTTCATTGAGGATATATACATGCAACCCTGCGAGTCGCCGCGCGGGCATGTGACAAGGGGTGTTAAAACACCAGTCGTGTAACAGAGTCAAGGTAGGGGTTGGGGAGGTGAAATGGTGACGTTTATTATGGGGATGTTTAAAGAGGAACTCCGCTTTTATTGTGGACCCTTATTGTGCGCGGAAAGACCGAACCTTTGTACCTATCTTTTCGTAAATATATCTCTCCTATATTATCGCATCTAGCAGACCTACATAGAGATGTGGCGTGGTGTCAAAGTGATTCTCTGAAAAATGATACTCCGCAGTGAGACTCTGTGTCAATTTGAAAAACACCTCTTCTAAATTTCGATCTGTTTCTTGAGATTAACTCTACCGAAAGAGGTTGACGATTTCGGGATTTCTGGTGGCTCCGAGGACTACTCTACTCCCTGGTTCTCAGGCAGTACGTAAAGAATGATTCTTACATATGGCCGTCAGACTAACACCCATCTTGTTTCGCTACAGTTCAAATGAAGTGCTTCTATTTTATGTAAATTTAAAACCAATTTATTTTCTGATGAAATTATTAATATATTATTAATATCTTACTCCGACATACTCTGATAGATCAGATCGTGAGACCACAATTGTGGAAATAAGCCGCTGAACAGACAGGTGTCGTTTTCCCCGCAATCGATAAGAGACCATAATTGCTACCAATGAGATTTTATGGGGATTAGTCGATAGTGTAGCTGATTGGTTGATCTTCTCCCTAATGATTAATGTTTCTTAACCTGCCGTGAAGTGCTAGCATCATGCTCTGTATGATCTATGAATGACTGTTGTATACCGGGTACATAGTTGCATTAAACATGAATTCATTAGTTTCCGCAGCATTGATAGGATACCTATAGTGTAATGCATGTTGGTGAAAGTTACCTGCACATTATAGTGCATGCCACAATAAGGGACCATAATAGTTGCGATAGATCAATTCTAGGATGCTGACTATGTTAAATAGGTTTTTGCTCTATTGTTAAATATCCTAACATCATATTAGTTACTAACCTAGCATGCAATTTTCGGCATGATATTGTATGATTTAGTACCTTGTAGAACTATTTATCTTTCGCGGTAATTATAACCAGTAGTATATCCTAAATAGTGTACTGCATGGTAGCATGTTCGTCCATATAGCACACTCCTAGTTTCTGGTCTGACCGCGTATTGTCATCTTGATCTCTTTTGGCCTGCGCCTATCATTACGGGGAACGGTTCGGATTTACGCTAGGAGAGGGCTTCATGCCTGGTGTGGAATCACCCCGTGCCACACACCCTAGAGGTGGCTTGCTCGGTATTTCGTAGATGTAGATGTTGGTGATAAATCTACCCCTGCTGAACACCATCGAGATGGCTTACATGGTAGATAATATGTAGACATAGTTGTAGAGTGTCTGATAGCCTTCATTAGTTTTTTAAAGTAGGGTCGAAAATGTTTCCTGAGCAGGTTGTGAAATATTTACTCCAAAAGTTTTCAAGAAACTTGCGAATCAACCAGCGTTGTTTCAGCTCCATCTCTCAGAACATATACTAGCTAACACAGGTTTGAATTATAATACTGGCTTCGCAGAGGTGCTTCATGAATAAGTTATCAAACAATCTGGCAGTTTTTGGAAGTCCAACATCGGCGTCATTAATTTGTCCCCTTTTATCGTCTAAGGCGCGGAGTTTCCGCGGAACAAAGGTCAAGGATCGACCTCGTGCTCAGGCAAAGGAGGAAAGGGCTTCGTGTGTACAGCGCAAACGTTTGCTCAAGCCTTGAATGAGTAATCACGATCCCACGGTCCGTCGTTTCAGCGTTGATGAAATTCCCTCGTCCGGATACTAGAACGTTGTGAAAGTTATTTTCATGAGATTGTGTGCAAAAATTAGGGGAAAACTATTGGTGAATGTAATGAATATTACTTGGGGGTGTGCCCCCTGGCCGCCGATTGCGAGCCCAACCTCCTGTCTGAGGTTAGCGAAAGTCTCAGGCGTAACTTTTTGTAAAATTTTGACATCATGCATAGTTAAAAATTCACTTTGTTATGTTCTCACTTAATTCACTCACCGATGGCCATGGTTTTTGCTCTACGTGCCATTATCTGTGCGTGCTATTATTATCCTCAGGCGACAACGAATCTTGCACGCAAAAATGAAGAACGCCCATCAATATCTACCCGACGTGCAACTTAATAAAATTTACGATAAATGTAAGAGAGCTTAAGGAACTGCAAAAGCGGCCTTAAGAAAAACATTGATGTCATTCAAGAGTAAAATACTAGGCGAACTTTTGGAAGATAACCCTAAGGAATTTTGATCTTACGTGAGGAAGATTCAAGGGAATAAATCTACACAAACGTCACTAAAACGGTCAAGGAGACAGAGCTAGCGACAGAATTAATATCCTAAACAGCTTTTTTTCAAATACTTCATGCCCTCAGAATTCACCGCTACTCTGTCTTGCTTATACAAAAACCCAATACAGTCAATAAATACCTCTTGTCGCGTCATAGAAAGTCACCTGAAATCCATTAACTCCAAGTAATCACCTCGTCCCGAGGAAAGTCCCGCTCGAATTAATAAGGAATTAGCATAGAAAAAAATTAGAAAAAAATACCACTAATAGAATCCTGAAAACATAGAAACAGAATAGGAGCAATACTGAGATTAAATAATTACCCAATTATTGAAAATAACTTTAACACGCCACTGGTCAGTTCATAGATCAGTTTATTGCACAATCCATCTTCTCAGCAGACAAAAACAACTTTTCAAAGCCTCTAATAACATCAGGACACCAGAGTGATTTAAAGCCAATAATTTAGCCTTCAGTGATCACAGACATGAGTAGGACTCATTAGAAAAACTCGAAATTTTATAAAGATCGTATGACCGTGGTTGCTCTATCCTTCATGAATGTTTGTTTCCCGCCTCTTCCCCAATCCTCAAAACCTTAAGCCAGCATCACTCAACAAAGTCACCCCCTGCCCCCCCAGCCGAACCCCCTTTATAGATGTTAAGGGCTTCACCCCCCTCTCCCCATCCCTTCTACGATTACTCCGCTTAAGGTCTCCTATCCCGATTTCCCCCATTCACCTTCCTTTACTATGTAAACCTTCGTAATGACTTCTTTACTTGTCAGTGAGCACCTGATGATGGTGATGCCAGCATTAAAATCCGGGTTGTATTATAAATTGATCTGTGAACTGACCAGTGAAGTGTTAAATTTATTTTTACTAATTAACATGGAACTCTACTAAGTTGAACCGAATTTTATTTCATTATTAAAGAATTACGATTCTTCATTGCCAATAATCTGCGAATACTACTCTGTTTACTACCTGATAACATGTCAAAAATTACGAGAAAAATACCCAGTCTTACCAATAGTGTAAGTATAGATTTTTTCAGTGAGTTGCGTAGGTAATTTAACTGTCAATAGTCTAATATCTGAAAGCCGTCATTAATTCACACATTATTAGTATATGTGTAGAAGTACAATGCTGTTGATACAATCTTCGGAGTTGCCGGGAAAATTTAATAATGGGGCTAATGAGTTTGCATTATGTCGAGTTCACATGGATTCGGAACGGGAACAGCGGAATGTGGAAATATAACTAGCCAATCACAAGCAACGGGGTAGCGGAAAGGCGAATGGTGAGCGGAGCTTTACCTTGCCGAAGCTGCATTCAAAATTTATGAATATTTTCCGCGTGCTGCATGCGGACTCTGATGTGAGATAACCGGAAACTCCAGAAAACAGAACAACAGCAATCCGCACAGCTGCTGAAAAGGCATCTGCGGGCAGCATCCCGGGGCCTTTCCGCTACGCCTTTGCTGGTGATTGACTAGATGCATTTCCGCGTTCGGTACCTGTTCCGCACCCATGGGAACCCCGCTTTATGGCAAGTTTATTTGTTCTTTTTAAAATTTATCTGGGTCGAAAATGAAAATTTTGGGATTTCTCCAAGCATATATAATGTAACGCTATTCGAAACAAAACGACACCAAAACCTACTAAATTTGTCCAACCTTTTTCTTATTCGATTACGACGCCCCTCGCTGACACAATTAGTATTCACCAACTTGCCCTGCACTATATTTTAATGAAAATAATAAAACTAAGACTATTAATGCAGTACCAAAAACCTCCAAACACTTCTCAAGAATTTAAATTCCACCAATATCCACTACACAATAGATATGCCACTAATATAAGAGAAACTGTTTACATTAATGCTTTTGCCTCCACACAAATGCACAGAGATACAGGAGTTATACCGGGAAAATGTATAATGTGCCGTGAATACTACGCAGAAGATTAAGAAACAAGCGCTAGCGTACGAATCAATCGAGGTCGATCGATATCGATTATATTCTTCCTTCGATACAGGTCTTTGCAACCATTTCCAAAACACATGCGCCATTAATATGCTCACTGAGCATTTACCGCCATTGCGCACCCTAGGAAACCGACGAAAGTACGGCGAAAGTCCTCATTTCGAATACAAATGCACTGCCAAATAAACAAAACGTTGAAAAACCTATGCTCTGCTTGTAAAAAAATAAACAAAAATGAGCACATCAATGGTGGACTTGTTTACGTTGCGAATACCTGTATCGAGGGAAGAATACAATCGATATTGAAGGACCTTACAAATCAATCAATTAGCTACACCATCTATCGACTAGCTTAGTGAAAATTCTTACGCGCATCTATAATGGCCACTTATGGTTCGCGGAACAAATGACATTTGAAACCAGTCTGTTTTGCAGTGTGTTTCCCAATTTTTTCTCTCAAGATCTGATCCATTATGACTGATCCATTGCTAGGATTGATGAGACCAAGTGGTAACAACTGAATTAATTTCAGCACGTTAATTGAGCACATTAATGGCGGACTGATTTACGTTGCGAAGACCTGTATCGAAGGAAGAATATAATCGATGTCGAAGGACCTTGCGAATCAATCAACTATCTACACCACCTATCGACAAACTTAGAAAAAAGTCTCACACACAATTATAATGTAGGCCCCGGTGGCGGCGGGGTAAAGTCCTCGCCTGCTAACTAGAGGGTCGCGGGTTCGAGTCCCGCCTGGGTAGGATATTATCTGCCTAGGACATGGATGTCTGTGTTTCGTCAATTGTTACTGTTGTTCACCCGACGTAAAATGGCCTAATTTGCTGTATTAGGGACAGTGAAAAAATAAAGAAATAAATAAATAAATAAATAATTAATGGCCACTTATCGTTCGCAGAATAAATGACATTTTAAACCTGTCTGTTTTGCGGTGTGATTCCCAATTTTTTCTCTCGTCATCTGATCTATTAGGACTGATCCAATGTTAGGATTGATGTGACTAGGCGGTAACTACTGAATTACGCGCGAGACAAAACTGGGTGTCGCTCGTTGCGATCCCGTCTGTACGCCGCGCCGTCATTGCTCTACTCATTTGAGCAGTTGTGAAGCGGAGGATAATAAAGCGACTCAAGGACGACAGTACGGGGCGAATCATGTTTGCGGGTTTGGTGCTCCGGTTTCGGTTTCCAACTGGCCTCTCCCTCACGATGGAGAAGGCAATCCATAACTCCATTACAATACGCGAGACAATATTTAAGGCCATACGCGAAAGATTCCTACACGGAAAATTTAAAATACGTTTTGATATAGGAAAAGGTGGAAAGCACAGCTTTAGCAGTTACACAGTTCTTTTTATATGCATTTGCACTGATTACTTTTATATTTTATGTTTGGGGAGCAGTTGATTATGGAAGATAGCGGGTCATATGATATGGGTCAGATGTATGGGATATGGGTCAGGAACTTGGAGTCATTGCAGGCATTGCGACCGGAGCAGGGACGCTTTGAGAAGAAATGTGTTCGATATAAAGGAAAATTTTCTAATGAGTCCAGAAAAATAACTGTCTATTCTTCTTTGTTGTGAGAATAAAAGGTAAATAAAATGCAGGCAAGGAGTTTATTGGCATGATGTATAAAAACGTGGACGAGAATAGGCTGCAAGTGTTTGAGTTACGGGTGTGGAGAAGACTGGAGAAAGTACGGTGGACTGCAAGGAAGACGAACTAGGAAGTGACGCGTATGGCGGGTGAGAAAAGGAACTTCTTGACGAGATTTGGAGAAGGCAGAGTAGGTGTTTGGAAGAGGTAATGAGGGGTAAAGATGTGCTGAAGGCTGTGAAAGAGGGGAGGATGGTGAATTAGCAGAGATGCGTAAAGAAAGAGAATATGTTCAATGGACGGGATGAATATGGGTAGACGTAAGAACGACATGACGTAAGATGGGATCAATATATGAAAAATAAAATGTCATCCAGCCATGTCCCTATACACCAGTTAAAAGCAGTAAATCATGGTCAAGATTCCTATTAGAAGTTTTACTCTAAAATTTTCTCTACAAAGCCATCCGTTCAAGCGCGCTCGGTATATATCAGCACATCCGCCATCTGCTGGGGAGAAAATAAAAGTTAGGAATGGAAAATTCACCTGGAGATGCTCACAGGCGCGACCTTAATACTCGCTCTGGTTAGGCCACACCTCGAACACGCCGCGAGCATTTGGGATCCTTGTCATAAAGATTTAACCAAAAAATTAACAAAATACAAAGAATATCAGCACGCTTCGTTAAAAACTGCTACGAACGAACATATAGTGTTAGACAACTGTTAGAGGGATTAAGGTGGGAGCCCCTAGAGACTCCGAGGCTGCACGATAGGCTTAGGCTGCTTGCGATATTCATAACTGGTGTGTTTCAGAGCGACACAGAGAATATTATCATGACGCTTCACTACATTTATAGGTCTGACAGATGCGACAAAATAAGAGAGACTCTGCCGAACAGATAGGTACAAAAACTCGTTCTTTCCGCGCACAATAAGCGACCACAATAAAAGCTGAGCTCCTTTGAATACACTCCCACAGTGCATGTCACCATGTCACCTCCAAAAATTTTACATCTTTAGACGGCTAGTGATCTACCACCCCCTGCCACACGCCCATGCGGCGGCTCGCGGGGTAGTATGTAGATGTAGAGAGTCTTTTTAACCTGATCAGTTTTCGTCCTGCCAGTCTCCATTTCCACCTCTATACACCCGCTTACCTGTACCAAGTACCTTCTCTTCTTTGCTTTTGAAAGAGTCTACTAGAACGTTAAGGTAGTTTGAATGAGGTATGGTTTCACCGAGAAATCAATGAATTTGGTCTCACTTTCAAGAAAAATATCTCACTCTTCCAAAGAAATCAAAATATTAGTCCCTTATGGCACTTTTTTCCGAGATATTTGCTAAATATATTTCACCCATTTTACATGGGATATGGTGCGTCTATACTCTCCAGAGAGGCATTATTGAAAAAAAGGAATTTCTAACTCTTAGATCTCGACAAAAAATTAAGTTTGTATTTTTTCTCAGCAATTAAAAAATAAATCATATAGTCTCCGCTGTTTTGTTCCAGAGTCATAAGGATCGTGAAGGAGTTTTGAACTTACTGCGTGAAAAAATGATTCAAGTTAAAGACCTGCATACCTATATATTTTTATTTAATCGCTGAGAATTTCATCCGTAAAAAAAGGATATTATTCCACTATTAATATTACAACGTATACTTCATGCTTCCTACTGCTGCTGAAATTAAAACGTCGAATATAGTCTCTATTGTGACTGGGGAAAAATATCGCACAAAGTACCTCAAATAAGAGAACAAGAGCACTTTTTATAGGAATGGCGCTAAGTGGAGTTTACACCGTACAAAGGGCTTTTTGGAATGGTGAGGGTGAAGGTGACCTACTAGTGGCGGCAACTGTGTGCTCAAAAATTCTTCTCCTTCTAACCACTGGGACTATTCAGGCGTCATGGTAGAGGGGCCACTTCCGTTCACACTGGTTTCCCAGTAGGGTCACATATCCAGTGAACTACTCAGGGTTTCTGAGGACGTGTCCGAAGAGCCGATGCCCGGATTTAAACTCTTTCGGGCCGATACCGAATGATTTATGCATGCACTGCAATACCATCTGTGGCGATTTCAGGGTCTTTTCTTCCCGAATACACTACTTAAACTTTATTGGGAAATATTTTCCTTATCTAATTATCCGGTTCAGCTTCGGACAACAATCGAACGTACCACAGTTGCCTTCTTCAAGGGTGAATCTGTTTTCTGACAGGTTTCATCTGAGCTCATCCCTCCATTCTGATGTACTGTGCTGCCTCCTTCAGCTCTACCTAACTCCTTCCATTCATAATATCCGTCAGCATGTTATTTCTTCGTCCTCTTTCCTCTCTCTTATTTTCCCTCGATCTTTCCTTGCAAAATTCTTTCCAGTCGGAAATCTTTCTTCAGGACGAGTCCCATCCAATTCGCCTTCCTCTTTCGTATTGATCTTAAAATATTCCTATTCCCATGTATACATGTCACCACTTCCTCATTTTTTCACTTTATTCTTCATTTTATCCTTTCTATTCTTCTTCATAGCCACATTTCAAAGCACTCTCAATATTTCTCCTCTTTCTTCCTGACTATCCATGTTTTTTCCATAAAATACTACACTCCAAATAAAACAGTTTGCAAATATTTTCTTTAAGCCTAATTTGAGTGATTTGGCTGATAGTTTTTGCTAGACTTTACTGTAGGCTGCAATTCCCTGATATATTCTTCTTCTCATATCCTTCGTTCAAATTCTATTCCTTGTGAAAACACTTCTGAGGTTAGTGTACATTTCTCGGGCTCGCCACCGGGTAAGATAGTCATAGGCAGCCGACGTTTCGGGTTCCGACTCATTACCCATTCTCAAGGCTACTGATGCGAGCTTGAAAAGACTGTTACATCATACACTTCTGAGGTATCTACTGTCGGTGCAAAAATTATGTAGACTCGAGTTTGGACACTGATTAAAAATGAATCGTGGTACCTATATGAATGCGAGTTACACCAAATTTTAGCTTGTTTTATTTTGCGTTTAAGTGTGGTTGCCAATTATTTTTACAATACCTTCTCGATTTTTTATTCCGGTGAGAAAAAAAATTGTGCCGGTTTTTTGTCGTTTTCGAACGGAGCGCTCTCTTTGACATTTGATAGTGAAGAAACTTAAAGTTTTATCGTAATGAACATCTATTATTGTGTAGGAAAAACATACTTAAATGTACCTTTGAACGTTCAGTTATTTCTAATGAGGCATAAAAAAGTTATTAACAAGTTTATGAAACAACTTTTTCTTGGTTATGAAAAGTAGTAGACGCAAGATCTTGGTCTTGTTCTGAAGCTCTTTACAGCAGTATTTAATAACAATTACCATTGGAACCTCACACTGTGATATCGATTTTTAACGAGTTAATAAACAACCGAGTGTTTTAGCGGGCTCAAGCCAGCGGTAAGGCGGCCGTTTTCGCGAGAGGGGTCTCGCGAGATCTAGATGTTAGAAATTCATCATTTTTTACAATAGTCTCTCTGGAGTGCATGCACGTACAATTTCTCATGTAAAAGGGGCGGTATTTTTCGTCAAATATCTTGGAAAGTAGTCTTGTAAGGGACTTACGTTTTTTTTATTCTTGGAAGAATGAGATATTTTTGGATAAAATGAGATCAAATGCATTGATTTCTAGTTGAAATGATATTTTTCACAAACTGCTTTAAGTAAATTGGTAATCATAAATGTATTCACGCCTCCAAATCAGAACGTCTTCTCCCGACCCTGGCCAGGTTCACTCCTTCCATACATTCCGCCAGTGTTTTCCACGAAAAATGTGGTGCCCTAGGAAACCATATGCACCGCATCTGGTCGAGAGTGTCACGTCCCTTCAAGGTCCCACACTGGCAGAAACCCCTAAACGCTTTACCGACGTTGCTGCTTCTCTACCGTAAATGAGGTTTTAAAAATAACAGAAGAGAGAAAAAAAACATGGGTTCCAAAGATTGACTTTTTCGATCCCCTGTCAGTTTGGAGGGGCTCTTTGGCAGATTGGCGCCCTCGTCCGTTGAGTGCGCAAACCCCTCCTCCTTCCTTGCTTTCACTTTGCGAAACCATGTGGTGGGACGACCTTTTGTCGGCCCTCATCCGCCTAGGTTTCCTCGAAGCGGCGACCTTCACTAGAAAATAAGTGTATATGTCCCTCAAGCATTGTGCACTCTCTTACGGACAGCCCTGAATTTTGTGGTAACTCAATGTTGGGCATATTTACTCCGACAAGAATATTGTCCAAGTAATTTCCAGAAAGCGGTTTTCGATGTAAATTACACGCGCAAACGGCTCAGCGAGTCCGCTTGCAGGATTTAAAACTACCGGCAAGTCGCTTGCTGAAGCGTATTGCTACCAGTGTAAACTGTATCTGCAAGTTCCATGGCAATCTTATCAAATCTTTTGGCAAGTCGCTTGTAGAAGCGTATTGTAGCCAGTGTAAACGATAACCAATCTGGCTCCTCGGTGAAAATCTTATAGTCTGAGCTAAGTCCGCCCCCAGCTCTTGCCAAAAAAGAACTTGCGGAAGTTAGTAGGCAGAGTAAACCCACCCATAGATTCGAGGTGCGAACATGGATCTTTCCTTCGATTTGTCGCTATCGATTTCCAAAATAAGAGGCGCCATGTTTCAAACTGTTTGTTGTCACATCAGTCAAAGCTCGAACTATTTTTTAGATATCATCTTTATTGAATCCCAAGGAGAAAACAAGCAAGCTACACTTTTAAAAGAAAGAAATACAGCTATTTTCTCTTTCTCTTAATTTTCAAATGGAGTTAAAACATATTGGATGTATCGTGTACATTTCCCTGAGGGAGGTAGGCGATTGAAAGACCTCCGCGGGTGCCTCAAATTCAATCTACGCCACTGCTCTTATTGTTGCCCACCGTTCTTTTCTTCACCACCACCTCTTACGTTCGCATGGTAGTGTATTGGTTTAGATTGATGTGTAATCTATATTTACTCATAAACGTTATCGTATCATCATAAGCAGGGTGTATGGTCCAGAGAATTAGTTTCCAGATTATTAGTCCAGAGTTTAAGTATAGTCTAGAGATTATTAAATTCCAGGACTTTTCCAGGTTTTCCAGGAAAAAATTTTCAAATTCCCAGGGGAAAATATTCATTCCTACTGTCGGCGCATAAATTATGTGCACTTGAATTCGGACACGAATGACGAAAAATAAAAAGGCCTACAGAACAATTAATCACATCGTAATTTTCCTTTTTTATTCTACCTTATTTGATGGTACATTAAAATTTTTAAAACGCATTTTAATAACTTTTACTCCAGGAACAACGTAAAAAGTTTGCGGTCGATGTTCAAATAAAGCGCCAACTTTGATAGTTCGTAACTCAAAGACAAGTAGTTTTTATCACAACCAAGGTTCAGTTTATGTTTGGCAGGCATGTTTGCTATGCATGCTGTAAGTTTTATGTTTGTATCTTTCACAGAATAAGGATCGTAATTAAATTTATAAAATGCTTGAATTTCAAAACTGGGGCGTGTAGGTGTGTATTTTGCAGGAGGCACGAGAATGGAAACACGGCTCATCTACGCATGTATTATGGGAGAAAAAAAGTCATTCAACACTATTGCTCTGGTGGAGTGCCACCACTATTGCACTTAGGGACTATCAGCTTCATTTCTGATGGCTAATTATTCTTCGGTCTCGTCCACGATGAGGGAATTTCAAACACAGTTAGGTGGCGCGGACCCTTTCGTCCAAGTCGGTGACGGATTGCTGACTGTTTGCCCGCCCCGAGCGCTATTCGCGATGGCAACCGTACGGAGGTATCCATTTATTCATTTGATAGCTTCTATTTTTCCCCTTTCATTCTCTCTAAACTTGGAGGCTTATTTAATTGCATGATATCAAATAAGAGCTCCGCCACAATCTTGTTATGACTAAGCTACACTGTGTGTGGAGTAAAAATAAAATCGTCAGATTCACTTAAATATCTCGGAATTACCTTTACTTCTGATATATCGTGGGGAACACACATACAAAACATATGCGGCACAGCATTAAAGAGACTAGGTTTTATTAAGTGTACCTACAATAGGAAGGTACTCAGATGAAAAAGTGAAAGAGAGATGCTACTTCGCTCTGGTTAGGCCTCACCTCAAATGCGCCGCGAACATTTGGGACCCTGGTCACAAAGATTTGAACAAAAAATTAATAGAATACAAAGAAAAGCTGCACGCTTCGTTAAAGACTGCTACCAGCGAATATATAATGTCTCACAACTTTTATAGAGATTAAGGTGGGAGCCCCTAGAGACTCCGAGGTTACACGCTATGTTTAGGTTGCTTGAGAAATTTAGAACGTGTGTTTGAGGGCGACACAATATATCATGACACCTCACTACATCTCGGGGTCTGATAGAAGCGATAAAATAGAAGAAATACATTGCCGAACAGATAGGTACAAATACTCGTTCTTCCGCGCACAATGAGCGACTACAATAAAAACAGAGCTCTAATAAATAGACTCCCATAATACACGTCTCCATTTAATCTCCCAAAACCTTATATCTTTACCCGACTGGTGACCGAAGATCCTCCGCCACACGCCCATGCGGCGGCTCGCAGAGTAGCATATAGATGTAGATGCAATATACTCAATATTAATTTCCTATACTAAGTTGCAGTTGACGCTGGTAGCGCCTCATTCTGCAAGCTAGTAAAAGTAATCCGCCCGCGGGGATATGCCAAAAAAAATGTTTTGGATTAAAAAATATACCCCGAAACCATGGAATTGATATTTTGACCAATATAACGTGTTAAAATTTCATCTGGGCGTCATTTGCGTCTCTTATAGTACCTTAAAGATCGTTTTACTATTATTTTACCTTTTTTTACGTAAGTCATTTCATTTCGAGAAGGCCTCCCTTAAGCGGTTCGTGGCGTAATACACTACTCGCACCCCTGAATATTCCTCAGAGTAAATGCAGAATTCGCGGTACGCGTCCGGATGGCCTGCCGCCTTGGATACGGGTTAATTAGGTTGCCAAGCATAGCACGTTCACCTGGTTTCTTCGGTATTTTGCACAGCGATCTTCTTGATAGGGGCTACTACATTACTTTGCATTTTACACCACATAAGCTCATATTTTCCGTAATCTTTATTCAATTCTCAACACGATGGTAAAGTTAATTCGGGAAAAAAATGTTTTAAGCAAAACTCTCTATTGAAGCTACAGCTCTCAAGCTCCCGGCTGTAGCAATCCTATATAGTAATCTCTGCAAGTAAATTATCGGTATCGAGTTGGTCTGGAATGGCTGTTCTGGGGCCGCATCGTTCTCACCAATCGAATACAAAGCAATGAGAGACCAACGGCCTTAATTTCAGCGATACTTGGGTATACAAGTGGGATCCATTTGCGTCATAGGCGATCTTCTCTTGAAAAGTGAGTCTGGGGAGGGCTCTTATTTCCTTTGACGGCCCCTTTACGTGAGGGCACTCTTCGGACCCATGCGGGGAAGCCCTTTCTCACGAATGACAGAGAAAGAGGAGGATGGAAAGTGTGAAGGGGAGGAGAGGGATATGGGGTGGTTGCGGTGGTCTGCCTGCCGTGCCTCGGTCCTCCGCGTGTGTGTAGTCTGATCTTGAGGGATGTGAGGGGAGAGATTGATGGGTTCTCGGGTGTGGAGGAACCGGGGAGGGGAGGGGGAAGGCGGGCCGGCTCAACCTTGAGCGGCTAAGCTCTTCCGAGATGACGAGGTGAAACCAGTCCGCAGTCTTCGGGGAAAAAAATCACGACGATTTTATTATTTTTTCTTCGTTCAAAAATATTTTATGCTCCTTTTTTTCGCTGAGACACGCTAAACGCAAGCCGGACGGTATTTTTTTTCAATATACATATTGGTTTACAGTTCACTATTTTTTAAATCGAAAATTGGAATTTTTATGACGGCGTATTGAAATGTCAGTCTCCAATATCGGATTATGATAATTGATCCAAAAAAAATATTTGGTATGTGAATATTCAATACTCGAGTGCGTTCAATATAATAACTCCGTGGAAATATACTGCTTTGGCTTTGAAAGAAATAAAAATAAACAATATTTAAAAAATTTTCTATTTCAATAATAAAATTTCAAATTCAAATATTTTATGCGCCTTTTTTTCGCTGAGACCCGCTAAACACGACCCGGGCGGAATGTTTTTTCAATATACATACTGGTTTTCAGTTCACGATTTTTTTAAATCGAAAATTGGAATTTGTATGACGGCATATTGAAATTTCAGTCTCCAATATCGGATTATGATAATTGATCCAATACATTTTTGCACTTGAGTATTAAATACTCGAGAACGTTCGTTCATTATAACAGCGCCGTTGAAATATACTGTTTTGGCTGTTGAAGAAATGGAAAGTGAATAATTTTGTATGGATCGCATACACAATTTAAGGTAGTTTGAGGGAGCTAATTCCCTAGTCATAATGGAGACAGTATTCGAATTATACGTTTTAATTACAGCAGCTGCGGGAGCTATTTTTCTTTAATTGTGACCAACTTTATTGATACCTGGGTGAAATGATATTTCGCTTAAACTACCTTAAACAAAGACCTCCATCGTGGATTCTTCGATCACGTCATTCCCTTCCTCAGACGGTATTGGACGTGTTTACTAATTGGGTGCATTTATGTCATATGAGCTATTACCTTGGACGGACTCTGGAATAGACGAATGAAAGAAATTGAACATCGATACGATAATATGTATATATACTCGTTACTACCCTTCATGCATTCCTCTTCGTGGTAGCCAATATCATCTTTTGTCTCCATCTCTGTCCATCACACCCTCTCTATTCTCCTCCATACCCACATCTCGCATGTCCACAAAATCTATCGTTCTCTCCTTATCGGAGCCCTGGGATCTTGTAGCTATGGCTATAACTTCCTCCAGCGAAAAACATACGCTAGGTTTCTCTAAAACCCTTCCTTCAGTCCTATTATTGTAATTAATTAATGGAAGGGAGCTGATGACGGGGACCTTGGGTGAGGATGTGAAGAAGAAGCTGATGAAGAGCTTGATATGGGGTGTAGCGTTGCATGGGGCCGAAACGTGGACCCTCAGAAAGGAGGGTGAGAATAGCCTGTAGGCGTTTGAGAGAAGGGTGTGGAGAAGTATGGAGAAGGTACAGTGGACGGAGAGGAAGACGAACGAGGAAGTACTTGAGATGGTGGGCGAGGAAAGGAAACTTCTGAATGAAATTCGAAACTGGCAGAGTAGGTGGCTGGAGGATGTGATAAATGTTGCTCAAGAATGTGATAGAGGGAAGAATGCTGGGCAGGTGGGGAAGGGGAAGAAAGAGAAAAGGTTTTATGGCCGGGATGAAGAAGGGTAGATCGTATGCGGAGGGGAAAAAGGATATACCAAGAAAGATTGGCCCCTGAAAGTGTAGAAAACTGGAAGGAGATTCTCTGACATTCAGCAAAATCTACCTTAATCTGTAGAATACTTTTAAATAATCAATTATCCTTCTCGTACCGACCATCCGAAAGAGGAGAGATTTAATGGGAGAGGGGATCTGAGTAATCACGTAAAGAAAAGGTTGGTGAAAACTCTGATATGGAACGTGGAGATGAATGTGGCGGAGATATGGTCATTGCGATGTGAGTATATACGTAGACTTGAGGCTTTTGAGATGTGGGTTTGGAGATGGATGGAAATGGTAAGCTGTGTGGCGGGATGAACAAACGAGGGAACATTGTGTATGGTTGGAGAGGAGTGGAAGCTGATGGCGGAGGTTTGGAGGAGGCAGAAGAAGTGGATGGAGGATGTATTGAAAGGAGAGGGAATGGTCATGAGGATGATAGAATGGAGAACACTGGGGAAGGGAGGAGGAGGAAGTAGGAGAATAGGAAAAGGGAGAAGTGGACGTATTGAAAGGAAATCGAAAGTAGAAAAGGTTAACAGAAGGGAGAACACTGGAGAAGCAAGGAAGAGGAAATAGGACTTCTCGCCGAAATAAGAAGAGAAAACAATATGAGGATATTAAAAGGGATCTAACGGCGGATCACGTGTATGAGGGAAAACGGAACGATATGCCAGAAATTAAGACCTTAGGATAAGTACTGTCCAAAACTCACCAATAAGCTGATAGAATACATAAATGAAATGAAT
This sequence comes from Ceriagrion tenellum, assembly GCA_963169105.1. NCBI lineage: Eukaryota > Metazoa > Arthropoda > Insecta > Odonata > Coenagrionidae > Ceriagrion > Ceriagrion tenellum. Next base: position 49,194,265 of record OY720641.1, on the reverse strand, counting down.
TAGTTATCCTTCCCATACTGTCCAACCACCTGTCCCCTCATGGAGCGCAAATTTCCTCAGTTTTCTTCTCCTTCAAGTAACCAGTCACGCAAGCCAGACCCGATTCGAACTTACGCATAGCAAACAGCTTACATCGAGTTTCCATCTGATCCTTTCCGCCTGATTTGAAATATGAATACCCTGCCTCTCCTATCGCTGCCTCCCCCCATGAATTTCCCCACGTGCTTCCTTAAATGCACCAGACCCTATAAATAGCTCCTCGCATCTCCCCCCCCCCCGCTACCATTTCGCCCACGCTCGTGATTTTTATCCCGTAAAATTCCACTCTCATACTCCATCGAGTGGAACAATGCTCCATCTTGTATTCCCTCCCGGGAGAAAGTTAAGCGTTTTTTCCTCGCTCCTACAGAATTCACCTCAGTTCGTATTGGATATTAGAGCTCAAGCAAATATATTATATCTTTAAATATATTATCTGACCAGAGTTTCTCAAGATTTTATTTACTATCGCCCTCCTAAAAAGACCCTTTTAGACAAAGTTTTTCCTAATCGTCGCCGTGAAATTAAAAACTAATATATTCTTACTTTGCTTACTCTTTTTTAATTCAATGGATTCCTTTAGCGTGATGTTTCTTGGTGAGAAGTTAAACGTTCGGTTTGTAATATTTTATTTAGCTTCATAAAACATTACAAAATAATGCGAAGTCTCAAATCAATGCGTGGGAGGATTAAATATTTACGTATAATGCACCGAGATAAAATGATAAAAAATGAAGATAACAGTGATGCGTCGAAATATAGTCGTGCCTGAATTGGTGGAATAAAACAAAGCGTTCTTTTTCATTCGCTAAAATAAACTGCCTATAAGAGGGCCGGAAAACGTTGAGAACATCTTTTCCCATCTTTAGAGCCGAAGACCTTGACTTCTTGCATGATTTAAGGGGCGCGGTCTCGTATTTACTCATATGCGATTCTATTTCAGTTAGGCACTAGTCCTATCATGAAGATGATGGTTTTCCTTTGGTCATATCCATGAAGCCTAATCCCTTTCCCTTTTCCCGCTAGCCTGACAAACTCTCCTCTATCACGAACTTCATACCCTTTTGCCTCTCGCTACCTCTTCCGGCCAGCGTCTCTGCCTCCTCCTAATCTCCTCCTTAAGTTCACTCTCATCTCCCACCGTATCTTGCCCTTCCTCGATCGTCTATCTTTCCGTCCAACTAAGCCTACGTCATTCGATCAGAGCCTGCTTTAAAAACATGGCGACATTACTAGTTGCCATCTTACAAACGACCCATTGATGAATTGCGACGCCACTATGTGTCGATGCAAATTAGATCCTTCACCGTTTGCCTTCGTCCTCGTATTGCGTCATTCCTATAGCAGCATCCATGCGTAACTCACGTCCGTCAAAAATCTTTTCTAAATGTTAATTTCCTTTCGAGAGATGGACCTCATTCACTTTCGGTGGGCGTTCCAAAGTCGTTCTTATATCAGCCCGAATATTCATTATTCTAATGGTCGCCCTCGATTTCATTTTGCCGAAACTGCGTTCAACTGATTCCTCCTCGACCAATATTATTCATAATTTGCGCTGGTTCTCAATCACTAGCTGTCTTAAGTCTGAGTTCCAATTCTAAGATAGAACTCACCATAGCATATTCTTTAGGGATCGATACTCAAATGAAAATCTCCACCATAGACGGGATTCGAGCCCAGTGACCTTCGGTATAAAATGACTCAACCCAGCTACTATGTCCACTAGGTCTCTCTACAATTATGTTAGGGCTCTATAACTACTCTACCATATCCTAATGCTCGTAAAACGTGGGAGGTAAGATGAAGAAATTAAAAGGATAGGGATTGCTGGAAGAAAAGTCGTGTTTACTAGTAGTTTGTAGAGTATATCAAGTAATCAAAGTTTGTCTGAGGAAGCGATAATGGATGCGTATGCTTGCCCGTTCCTTCCCATTTTATTGTACATCATCGAAAGTTGGAGTGACCAACTTGGGCGTAAGCTTGGGAGTATCTCAAACGCAGAGGGTATTGGGTATGCGGGGAATATTTTGGGAAAAGGGAATTACATAGGATTTGAAATTGTTGGTGTATCTGGGGTTCGTAGCGCCCCTGGCAACAAGTGACGCCTCTCCCTTCCCCCTACTTTTATTCCATTCTCTAGTTTTCTCTTTTTGTTATTACTTTATAATATTGGCATTTTCAAACTACATATACGGATGAGATTGTTAAACTCATCATAATCTTTTTATCATATAAATTATATTTGTCGACCCCAGTGGCGACGGGGTGAAGTCCTCGCTTGCCAATCCGAGGGTCGCATGTTCGAGTGAATAGGCTGCATGCGTTTGAGATGCGGGTGTGGAGAAGGATAAAGAATGATCGGTTGACGGAAACGCAGACAAATGAGGAAGTGCTTAGCATTGTGGGCGGGGAGAGGAAACTTCTAAATAAAATGAGGGATAGGTTGTGTAGGTGGCTGGAGGAAGTAATAAGGGGCGAAGGAGAACTTCAAGACTGTGATCGAGGGAAGGATGTTGAGCAAGCGGGGAAGGGGAAGAAAGAGAATATGCTTTATTGATGGTATGAAGAAGGGTAGATCGTATTCTGAGGCGAAAAAGGAAATACTAGGGGTAGAGGCAGTACTACAGAGAGAAGGTCGTTGGGCAAGCGGGGAAGAGGTAGACAGAGAAAGGGTTTTATGGGTGGAATATAGAAAGGTAGATCGTATGCTATGGTGTATACATTATTAATTTATAAGTCTGAAAAATTGTGAGGAGTTTCTCCAATTTCTTTCTTTTCTTCCAGCAAATCCTACCCTCAGCCAGAAAAATACTTAAAATTAACCATTGCTGCATCTTTCTGTTACGCTTCCTTTCGACGCTTGAATATTATCTTTCATATTTTTTATTCATTCCATTTCGTATTCGTCACCTCCGCATGAATACCCTGCTAATCCTGATGCTCATAAAATCGCTCCAGTTCAAAGTGACATCGTTCATCCATTAATTATCCGATAAACCCCTTCCCCTCGTACAATTTAAGACTTTATGTGCTCGCATTGGTGTGTGGCTCTCTGCCACCCTATGTACATGCCAAACCAACTTCTTACCATTCTTTCATAAACGTCCCTTTCACCATAAGATCCAAGCCAAACCTTAATAACCTCATCAATACAACCCCAACGAGACTAAAGCCGTGCGCTTCCATTAAGATATTTTCCTCTATTAATTTCTATACTAAATTATACAAATGGAGTGTTAGACCAGTTAAAAAATCCTGCTTTCTCTAGTGATATGGGTTACGTATTGAAAGCCAAAATTAAGATACGAAACATGATGATTATTCCACAAATATATTTTTAATGACAGCGCATTTGTGCAGCCATGTGAGCTTCATTTGTATTGAACTTCCATATTTTGGCTACAATAATGACAGCAATTCTCTATTAATTTTAAGAAATGGGAAGTAAGTTCCCTGTAATTTATTTTTATTCAATTTTCCAGAACATTTTTCTTCTTATTAAAAGTTTTAATGAAAAGCTTAAATATGCATTATCGTTCAAATTAACGTTTTCCTGGTGTAGCTGATTTAAGCAATCTTCATAAGAGCCATTGCTGAAAAATCCTATTTCAAATAAATTCAACCGTATCTGGCGTTGCGTGGTGGTACAACGTTTCAATAATTAAATTAAACAGCAGGAGTTGTACTCTCCACTTATATTTAATGTACAAAGATAAACCACATGATATACGTGATGATGACACCCTAACACGCATTGAAACACGTGTAGTGTATCTTTATACGTTAAATATTAGTTGGCAGTACAACTCCTACAGTTAATATAACTAATCATATTTTAAGGTTCAATTACAGTAAAAGAAGCGCAGTAATAAGTCAAATTAAACCCAATTTTGATCAGCTCAGTTCATAAGATGTTGAACCGCCATGGCTAAAGAAGAGGTTTCAAAAAGGAGGAGATTGATAAGGGATGGTCCGTGTAGAGAAGTAAAGAAAAGGTTGGTGAAACTTCTAAAATTGAGCGTGGCGCTAAGGACGAACGAGGAGGTATTGGATGTGGTTGGAGAGGAGAGGAAGCTAGTGGCGGAGGTTCGCAGGAGGCAGAAGAAATGGATGAAAGACGTTTTGAAAACAGAGGGAATAAATTTAACTGTATCAGACTGTACTTGGTGGAAGTTGTCTATATTCATGCGGAATAAAAAAAAACACATGGCAATCTCCCACAGACTTTTTTTCTGTGGGAGATTACCAAGTGTTTTTTATTCATCATGAACAGAGGGAATGTTGAAAATAATAATAGAGGGGAGAACAACGGGGAAAAGGAAAGAAGAGTATAGGAATTCTGAACGAAATAAGAAGAGGGAGACGATATGACGATTTTAATAGGGCTCTAATGACGGATCACCCTCGGAAGGGAAAACGGAGCGATATGCCAGAAGTCAGGACGTTAGAATAAGTAATACTGTCCAAAAGCGTACCAATCAGCCGGTAGAACGCTGAAATGAATAAAACGCACTTTGAAGATGCTAAATTTAAGTTTTCTGAACATCTAGAATGAGTGACCCATTAAGCTTGAGTCACCTTGAACTTACCTCGTAAGACCACGTGCACGGCACCCCGGCATATCTCTGCACGCACCGTCCCAGCTCCACGTCCTCGTGACTCGTGTACAGGTTCTCGCGGAGGCACGTCCTCAGGTGGGGCGCCACCCTCCCTAGGGTCTCCCGGGAAAATATGACCCCTGGGCCGCCCATGCAGAAGTTCTCGTCCCACTCCAGAGAAAGCAGTCCGAACTCGTTGTGGTCTCCGCGGCCCGCCTGGCCCACGAAGCGGGCCTTCCGCGAGTCTACTGAGCGGAGCAACCTCTCCAGTTTGTCCCCGCGGATGTAAACGTCGTCGTCAGCCCTCAGAAACCTATTAGAGGAATTGAGTGGTCGTTATTTTATGATAGTGGTGTAAGGGGCCATTAAAGTATTACGTAAGACGTTTTTGGGCGTCGGGGGGTTGGGATCATCTTATTTTGTCTTATGAAGAGGGTGGGCAGAGGGTCAGGAACCCATTTTCGTAAGATTTTTGTCTGTCTTGGATCATTATATCGTTTCCAAATACCCTGTGTTTTTTCCAAATATCGTGTGATTGTTCACAGCTTCATCAGCTGTGGTACTGTTTCGCTCTTAATGTTAATGAATGTGGTACTCCAACACTGCATAATTATATGATATACAGTGCTCGAAGCTGCACGATGGCTTATATGGAAAGTATCAACGGCAGAAAGCGGGCATTTAACGACGAGTAGATACAAATATCTAACGTCTTACGTAAGACTGAGAGAGGGGGGGGGGTTGGGAAAATCTTACATCGTCTTACATAGGGGGAGGGGGTGAGGAGGGTAAAAAATGGCATAAATCGTTTTCCGTAATACTTGAACGGTCCCTTATGTAAGTAATGGATCCCTGGGTTCGTCTAATTTGGGAACGGACCAGAGGGTCACGTCGGGGGCGGAGAGGAGATCGAAGGATTGCATGTCCTTTTAAAGGGTAGGTCAGCAGCCTCATTAACCTAAAAGTCATAATTTTAGCAAACGCCCACCAAGTTGTGTTGGCTTTTAAATGCACTCCGCTAGGATTTTGCTTAATCGACCACCCATGCTCTAACCAAAAATGTAGCCGAAAATGCAGCTGCACCCAGACGCCCTGTGAACTATTCCCGCGGTAATCTCAAGGAAAACTCTCCTCTCACACCACTGCCTGCTGCCTTCTGGACCACCAGAATAATATATAAACCCTGGAAAATCTCTACTCGGGGAATTCTCTATGGTGTACCCGGAGGCCATACTACTCTCCGGCAAGGGTTTTTTTGTAATAACCCCTTTCATACCGTTTTCTCTAAGAACCACGGAACTAGCCGCGCAGTAACTGAAACAGAGTCACCCGCTAGTGATCACGCAATCGTGTGAAATTCACAGTGAAAAAATCATTCGCCTGGACAGGAAATCGAACCCAGATCCCTCGATTTCGCCCAATTTCACGCAACGGCCTTTCATACTGCAGAAACGCTTGAGTTTTCACTCTTTAGCGCTCATACCCCCATCCGCGACTTCGGTCTAACCTCTCGGGTTGAAGGTTCATTTTTGTTTCGTTTTGCCACTTGAGACGCAACAATTATGCCTAAAATTTTGAACTCACGATGCCACCCTAAATTATGTGATCAATGGATATGAACTTCCGGCGCTGGATCGGTAAGGGTTGGACGGCGACACCCATGGCAGTGACCATTGAGGTAGATGGAGAGGGCGCTTGCTGTGATGGCAAATGGTTGACACAAACGTGGACATGGTCGTCCACAAAATTTGTCCCTCCCGATTTATCTCAGCGTTTACGGGCCGACGCACTAATTTTGCAACTATACTATTTTTTCCGTCAATGACTCACATCAAATCTGCATGCATTCACTTATTGAAAATGGATTTTTATCAATATTTTTAATTTATTAAAACAAATAACAGCCAGCATTTCCAGCGGAAAACCATGGTGAAACACAGTGGAATATAGCTCACAGTAACTCATCTATATTTTAGGAATAACATAAATTTTCGACAAACGGTATGTGTTCTTGCTTTATCAACGCTTATGCGTCCTCTCATCCGAACTATCAGAAGGCAAGCAAGGAAAGAACTGGGGAAAGCAACATACGGGAACATCCGAACTCGGATACAAATCTCAGATTACAGTCCGAGAGGTTGAAGTCAAACGTAAAACAAAATGAGTTGCTCCCTCTTTTGACGAAGTTAAGGTTACCGCGGTTATCCTCAAACTTAGTCTGTAGTCAGAGGTGAAAATAAATGAGTTTTATCGATTTAGCTTCCTGGAAAGTCAATGCTATTTTAACCATGAGCTACATATAATAGATTTTCCACCATTTCGGCTGTTCCTGACCATGAGTTAATCCTGAGCTGGTCTTGCGAAGAAACCGTACTCATGCTCACATCATTCTATTTCACGAAGTGCCAATAAATCACTCACTATTTGTTTACCTGTTGATGAAGTTCACCATTCGGGTCGTTCATTCATTGGTTGTTCAATTGGTTGACTACAACCCTCCATCCGTCCCTATCTAGTGCTAGTTCCCTTACCTCCTGGTATCCCTCCCTATATACTCTCCTCTTTATATGGTCCATTAACTTATTCCTGGATATTCCTCTGGGGATTTCCCCTCTATTTTGCCTTCAATTATGTTCTTCACAAATCCATTGTGTCTCAGGGTGTGTCCAATCCATCTTGTTGTTTTTTCTGTATTGTGTTCCATATGGTCCTCTCCTCTTCTACTCTTCTCTACACTTCATCATTTCTGATTCTATTTCACGAAAAGTAAAAAATCCACTCAATATCTAGTCACCTGACGATGAATTTCACTTCTTGGGTCGTATCATTAGCAATTAAGCGTACAAAATAGACTAGTGTTTGCGCCTGATGCAGCCAACAGCCGTCAAGCATTTCCCATTACTTCCCCAGTTTCTTACTAGAATCAACTGTGGAGGCGGTTGAACGAACTCGGATACATATGTCTTCCTCTCCTTGTACTACAAACCACTATCGGAATAACTGTCGTCAGAATCGCCCGATTGAGAACATGTTAGACTGGTAGCCTATTTTAGATTAGCTCTCGTAACGGAGATGTGTCCTTCACCTTTTTGGGAGGAGGAAGTGAGTAGACTGGAATCCTTCGATAGGTTGTCGTGGAGACGACTGAAGAGGCCAAGGGCGGGATGACGATCAGCGTATCCTGACGTGACGGAAACAGACGATGGCTTTCCATTTTCTGTCGCCTTTCCGTCATTGAGAATGGATGTTAGTGTTGAATCACAATTACACTTCATTCCGCACCGCTTTTGACGATAGAATGACTTCATTTGAGCGTTCTACCCGTTGACCGGTAGGTTTTTGGACCTCTATCGAATGTATAAATTTAAACATTACTTTTTCTAGATGTTGGAGCCGACTGCAGCGCCATTTCTACTGAGTTACCTCATTTTGACTTCAACTATGACTGTAACTAGCTAATAATGCAGAAAATAAGGTGGTGAGATGCATATATTTTATTCAGTAGTATATACTCGATAGATTTGCCTTCTTGTAAATAGTTTTTCGCGAAAATGGCATTTATATTAGGCGGAAAAGGTCTATTTTTCCTTATGTTTCTCCCATTGTCGCATTAAACACCGTATAATTTAAAGTTCCATTTGCAAGAAAAATGGCGTGGAAAGTTTGCATTTTTAATTTATATTTAGCAGAAGACAAGTTTTTATATTAGTAGCCACCATATGAATTATATGTTATTAAAGACTTTTTGCGGTGAAACGACCTTCGGCCATAGTATCAGAAATACTTTCTATAATTTTTTGCGAAAATTCTGCTGTATGTGATCAGTCCATTGTAAAACTCAGGTTCCCCATACTTCATCTAAGTTTCTTTAAAGCATTGCAGTATTTTTCCTCGAAAATTTTCTGCTAGTATGCCAGCTAAAAGAATAAGGGGGAGTTTGAATGCCAACAGCTCTGGCAGTGGTTGAAGCGTTGAAACCATTCAGGTAGACAGTGTTCTACCAGCTGACCGGTAGGTTTTTGAACAGCACTAATCGTAGCGTTCCAATTTCTGGCACGTCGTTCCGTTTTCCCTCCCATAGATGATCCGCCAATTGATCCCTCATACATTCCTCATATTGTCGTGTCCCTAGGGGCCGTCCCGACGGCATAGCACAAGACTAAGCGAGGGGTCACTCAATCTCTCGATTTTCGATACGACGTCTCGCCTGTAGCCATCTCTATGGACCGGCGCATGACCAAGCATGGGGTCAACGAGTACTTTTCCATGTCAACGCAATATCCGGACTATTACAAAATACGAACTGACGTGCAAGCCTCTTTTATAAGTCGTCTTTTAAGCGGCCGAAGCCAATGTAGGAACGTACCTATTTACTTCTAATAAATGAAGTAATTAAGACTCTTGAGTGCTTTATTGAACCTCCCTGATCTTAACGCGACATGCCGGTCCTTCTGAGTAACGCACTCCCTGTGTTCTCCCGCTGGGACACCACAATATCAGATCCCTCTTCTCCTTTCGTCCAGAATTTCTATCCTTTTACTTGTTCTTCGACGCTTCCTCAGTGTTCTCCCCTCTAATACCCTCCTCAACATTCCCTCTCCTTTCAAAACGTCCTCAATTCATCTTTTCTGCCTCCTTTGAACCTCCGCCACCAGCTTCCTCTCTTATTCAACCATGTCTTGTTCCTCTTCGCCCTCCTCCGCGCCACTCAGTTCACCTTTCTATTTTTAAAAATTTCATTATTTTTATGTGCTATTTCCGAACATAAGCTCGTACGGAAAAAATTGCGAAAATCAGCCCAAATACCACCTCCTCGAGTGCTGATTGTCCTTTGTGAATCACCTTGTATTCAAGTCACGTATTTCTCGTATGCCGGCGTCGACCGTGAACGTGAACTGGTTGAACTTCGAAGCTGACGCTTTACGTTCACGGTTGACGCTTTCACTCGATCGTCGACGCCTCCGTAAACTTCAAATGCAGTGAACTTATGGTTTAAGTTGAAGTTCACGTTGGAGGTCAACGGTAAACTGGTCTTAAGTTGGCAGGAGGGTTTTTTTTAGCGTGTGCCCATTAGTGATACCAATGGATAGAACAGTAAAAAATATCATTTTTACAGATTTGGTTTCCTTGGCAATCCTATGCTATTTTACACGAGGCCTTATGGCACATGAGATCTATTTCGTAATAATTCGACCACATACCTACCGTCCGTTTCAAAATTTTATGACCCGAGTTTGAAGCGTATTATCTCAAAAACCACCGTGGCAACTTCCTTTATTTTCACGTCAAATTAAACCCTATGAAGGTCTGTGTTTTTATACTACGCGTTGCTGTTAGATGCTGATTTTCGTTAGCATTATAAAGGGAAGAACGGAAACAAGGCCCATTTTTCGTGCTTCTGAACTAGTGCAGCTTGTTTGATGCTTCATTATAATATTCTTCTATTTATAATCTTACCCATAATCAGCACTTTACAATAATAATTAGTATAAAAACGCAGAATTTAATAAGTTTCAATTTTATGTGAAAATGGCAGAAATAGCCTCGGAGGTTTTTGATCGGAACTAGGATATTGGGGAACATTTTCTATTGTATACTTTGTAGCTAATGTCTTTACAAGTTCTCATATGATATTACATGCCATAATATTTATCAGTTGGGCTGTTATGAATATGTAAAGATTTTCATCCAGACTCGAAATAATGCATTTCTTATTATTATAATCTTTGCCATCAAATATCATGGTGTCATATTGAGTCAAAGATTTCGAGAAATGAACGAAAGTGATATTTTCGCGCACTTTTTTCATTAAGCACCGAATGATATCAATTGCTCAAGTCAGATAATGCCTCCATTATGGTAAAAATATATGTAATATGTCACTTTTATGACAAATTACTCAAATATAAAATATATTAGTATCATACTGAGTGAGAGATTTCGAATAAATCATTTAACTATGATAATCGCCACAGTCAGGATTTCCACGCCGAAAAATTTCAATGGCTCAAGTAATGCATGACTTACATCGAGTTAGGCAAAAATGTAAACGTAAAGGCAAAAAAAATGTAAATGCAACTTGTAATTCTTGTATAATTTCCATTATTACATGAGCGATGAGTTCCTTCTTATAAGCAGATTTACTCAAATGAAATGCGGGCCTCGACTTTTTTTTTCGACTAATTTCCAAAATTTTTAAAATTGTGCCCTCGGTTATCACTACAGCTATCTTAAAAGGGGGAGGGAGTCGAAGAGGATTTACTGCGAATATTCTCCGGAAAAAATCACTCAATAAATAATGCTAGTGAAAAATAGTAAAAAGATATCGTATTTTCTCGATAGAGGACTGAAGATAGAGGAAATAATGAGGTACGGAACGCTATTCAACATTCTCTCTTGTTCTCGTAACATTTCCTTATAAACTATTGACATGAATGAACGAAAGCAGGGGAATACATCAACGAAGTACTGTGCAAGACACCACAAGGGTGTGCGGCACGGGTTGATAAACCTACCGATGGATCCTCGTTCTTAAAAATCTAATGAGACGTCAAAATGAAAGGAAACGAGTGCAGATGTAACCGTGACTGACAAAGACAAGGCGGATTGTCTTAGATTTACTCGAGATTATCTCGATCACATAGCTATGAAGTACATGCCCACCGTCTGTTTCAAAATTTGGTGACCCGAGTTTGAAGCGTAATATCTCAAAAAACATCGAGGCTATTTCTGTCATTTTCACATCTGATTAAACCTTATTCAATTCCACGTTTTATGCGCTTATTATTATTGTAAAATGATGATTTTGGTTAGCAATACAAAGTGAAGAACGGAAACAAGGCCCATTTTTCGTACTATTGAACGAGTGCACCGTGCTTGATGCCTCATTATAACGAGACTAGGATGTGGGAACATTTTCTATTGTGTACGAACGAACGGTGCGAGATTCTCGTGAGATTTTACCACCCTGATGGATGACTTAAGGGTTTCATTATTGTTTACTGTCTCTCTTATCGGAATATAAAAATCCATTAACAACATAACCGCGAGAAATACTCGATCGGGAAGGCTGCGCGAGATTTTTTACAAATGGTTCGATTGCGCCAAAATCTCGAACCCTTCGTGATTGTATACCACACGTCTCCTTAGTTACGGGCGACGAATGGCCTGCAGGTTGCCGTGGACATCGCGTGGTATAGGAGTCCACCTACTACTACTATTGCGGATTTTTCTCCGCCCTATTGGCAAATGCCGGGACATGGCCATCGCTTCCGCGTGGTCGGGAACGACCATGCACTTGCATAGTGAACACCGGCCGACCCTGGAGAGGCAATGAGCCTAAACAGGAGCCTGGTTAATCGTTCCCTTGTTACATCTACATCTACTTATTAAATTGCAAGCCACCACAAGGATGTTTGGCAGGGGGTGTCTAATCACTAACATGAACCACAGTGATGAAATTTTCTTTCACCAACAAGCACCACACTATCGGTATACTACAAATGCTAAAGAAATTACTATAATGATCCATAATGTAACTATGAAAACGTGACTGAAGAGTCATGCAGGGAATATGCACAACTAGGTGTTAAAACAACTTGGTATATTTAGAAACATGCATTAGGGTGCATATTAATTAATCAGCTACACTACCTCACAACTAGCCTAATTTGAAGTCTTAACGCAGCCATTATGGCCTCTTATCGATCGCGGGAAAAACGACAATTTCAACCTTTCTGTTCTACAATCTACTTCACTTATTTTATTCTCATGACCTGATCTACCGTAGTATGTTGGTGTTCGTTAGATACTGAAAACTTCGTCTGAAAATTAATCGGTTTAGAATTTACATAAAAGAATGAGTCTAATTTTCAGTCGACTGTCTGAAAGCGATTCTCATCCAAGTTGTTGTAAGAGGTCGTTAACACTAACGAGACTATCATAACGTTGTTACCTAATGTTACATTTGTACATTGTTTCGTCGTCTGTTTAAAGCACTTTTCCCACTTAGAATCAAAACCTTGCATGTTCCACCGGCCGCTAGGTGCTGACCAAAAGGCAGTCAGGAGAACAATGTGTGGTCAAATCAAAATCTAGCAGTGAGATACGTAGTCGAGCATACTTACATGCAGAACTCTCGTTAATATAAAACTCCTGGTTATTACCATTAATGCTATAATAATACTACAAGTTTCTCAGGACCACGAGTAGTCTGAGACTTAATTTGGTACCTATCCAACTGAAATTTTATCCGACGGAGATAGGTCCCCCTCGACGAAATATGACTTACTGCTGATGTAGACAAGGTAATAATTAGTCGACAACGAAACAATAATATCTAAGAAAATGACTCCAATGCTTAGCAACAGTTATTGTTATGATTTTTAAAAGTTCAATTTAACTGTGTACGGCTATTGAAGGCATTTTACCTTAACCATTAAAGCCAGTCGTAAGAGCACATTACTTTTGTAAGACACAGAAACAGTTTTTCCTAAGTGACTTGTGTGTTTTCCGGTGAAATTCGTGCATGTAAAGATCGAGGTTAGAATATGTCACGGCGGCCAACGGTCGATCTGTGACGAAGAAGGCACGTTACGTCAGCATAGGGAGGACTCGAATGAAAAAACACAAAAAATAGAGGAAAAAAATGCGACTGGAAAGTAAGTCCCAGCGAAGGTCAATGTTAATGCACAGGTTAGGACCGTTAACTTCTCCCTCCCGTCGAGGAGAAGGAAAACTGGAGGGCAAGGCTTTTGCGGAAGAGGACGTGTAGAAGAATACAAAGCGGAATCAATGGCCATTGGCCGCCGACTATATAGTATAAAGGCTCTGGACTACGGTCGTAGATTTCTCATGACGGAAGAAGGATATAACGGAACGATGAGAAGTCTTCTCTTGGAAGCATTGGCCATTTTGTGTGAGGCTTTTCTTTGTGCATTTTGATGCTGGTGTAGGTATCACAAGGGCATATATAGAGTGGCCAAATTGATTTCTTCGTGTGCTAGTGTATGTAATAATCCTTACACGAATAAATCTTCTCAATTTCTAATTACTTCTAAATCCCCCCTCCTTTCTTTTGGCACTGGTATAAATACAAAGTAAGAGTTTGCATTTTTTACCTTGATAATGACACCTAGTGTTGAAGCCATGGTCGGTCATTCAACATTAACAAGTGTGGAAATTATTATTGAGTTTATTTCCATCATGGATACAATAGCTTTCCACTACCTGAAGCCTGAAACGCTTTCATGCACGATTCTCACGCTGGAGATTATTGTGTGGATATCTTTACTCTCTAAAGAGACATTTTTTCCCCCATTCGCCTCTACGTAACTCCATTGACTGGCTGGGATGGAACTTGCTGATAGGGACGTGGCTTGATGACAAAAATATCGGTCATGTACTAACAATGAGTTTCGGAGGAAATTTATCGAGTAATTTAAGTATAGAAAAAAAGATCTCGATATTAGTTTGCATCGAATCAACAATTAACAGTAAATTATTATCGATTTAAATCCATTTTATTGCCCGGCCAATAGTTTCCATTGAATGTTTGACCTAAGAATAAAAGAAAAGACATTCATTATTTTACTCATTGATAACGACATTCGTCTTCTGTGTTGGTTGGATAATTTCCTTTTTGACCTTTTGATAGTAATGCTCTACATATGGCTGCTTTTAATTCTGGTGCTATAGGGAAACAATAAGAAAACTAAAAAATTTTAAGATGTCAACTTTTACTAAAACCACTCGATTTATTAAACAACGACCCAGGTTTCGATGTGCATTCACATCATCTTCATCATCACAGGACCTGAAGATGATGTGAATGCACATCGAAACCTGGGTCGTTTAATAAATCGAGTGGTTTTAGTAAAAGTTGACATCTTAAAATGCCACCAAGTGAGACTGACGAAAGTGAGTGATATTAATAAGAAAACTACAGTATGAGATTTTTTATTGCATTATATTGAAATTACATAAAAACAAAGTACATTATAACGATAATGATATCTCCCTTTATTCATCCGAGCAATCATCCTAAGAAGTGATTGGTCGAGTATCTTCCCTGACAGCCTGTTTCCAGCATTCATTATTACAGCGCTAGCTTTAGAAAATAAACGCTTAGCTATAACTGAGGTGACCGGTATCATTAAATACTGTCAGGCCAATTTTTAAAAACGTGGAAAGATATCGTTATTGTCCTCCCATACTTCCAAGGGGTCTGAACTGAGAGCAGATTCAGGGTTTGCTAAGGGTAAGGATAACTCCTCCTCCTCTCTTTCTCCAGCAGTTCCCATCTTCCTCCTTCGTTTCCCATGAGCCAAATTGTGGCGGCTCCAGAAGTCATGTTCCGGAACTGTGCTTAAAATGGAATTGAGCATGCATATGAATTCCGTCACTTTCATTGTCCAATTAGTCTTACCTCTCCATGAGCACGGACAATTTGCCCTTCACTGAATTCGATACTTTAAGGTTTCGATTCCACAATATGAGTACTCTTTCGAGTAAAGTATCGAAAGAAAAGTATGGGTTACTGAAGCACTTGAGATCGAAAGAGACATGTCATCTATAACATTGGAGTCTCGTGGATTTTTCCGTTTCACTTCTTGAGAACAAAATGGCGGATTACACAAACAATTAATAAAGCCATTGCCCCTTTTAGCCCCCCTTTGTGAAAGGTCGTTAAATGTCGATGGTATTCTTCCTTTGATACAGCTCTTCGCTATGCAAACAAGTCCGCCATTAATGTGCTAACTTTGGTGTATTCTCTATTAGCTTAGCATAGTATGTTCAGCATTTTTGATGATTTGTCAGTGCATTTGTGATCGAAATGATGGCTGGCGCCGCATATCCACAGATTTTCTTGGGTGTGTAATCGTGGTGAATGCTGAGTAAGCACATTAATGGCGGCACTGTGGTGGAAATGGTTGCTAAGACACATATCGATAGAGATACGGATACATCGAACGTCCCTGCTCTTTGTGTACTCAGCGGCTCTACCCTGGTAGCAGCGGGTGAATCCAAAATAAGCACGCACTAAAATTAAAACACGCAGATTTGATTTTAATAAATATGTGACGAAATATACTTTTATGTAAACTTAAGTGAAGTACGCGAAGGAGACCTACCATACAATGCTAGTTGAAACCATCATTCTTCTCATGAAGGGAATGATCAATGTTTTCTATACATTAACAGTATCTTAGGAGTTTCTTTATCATCTAGAGATACTTCATTAGAAAACCTTAGGAATAATGAATATTCGTATAGTTTTGAGATGCATGACGTTAGGGATATTTATAACTAAGGCTGTTAGTTGAAAATAATCCAATCGTCTCGAAAATTCTCGTCTCTCGATTTTATTTCCGAGTTTATTATACTGCCCAGCCAAAGTCCCTCGAGTGATCGCCAGCGTGTTTACGTTTTTTACTCACACTTCAATAAAGGATATGTCTAACCCGTGTCAATCAAACTGTCAAACGAAGTTTATTTAAGTCATCACTCACCCAGGCCTCGGTCTATGCCTTGGCTAATTCTTCTCATTCGTCTCCCTCTCCTTCACGGAAAAGTTCTGACGGAGGAAATTTTCCTGCAAGTTTCTTTGAGTAAGTAAAGTAGGGCGTTCTGGTTGGGTTCAAGGAACTCCGAAGGTTAAGGTCGCCAAAGACCGTTGACATAGGAAAGCGAATGTAGAAACACACTTCCTCTTCCTGAGGTTCAACCGGCGAGAGCGCTATCTGCAGACTACGTCAATCAGAAGCAGTCATCAATCCAAAGACTGGTTTACTGCATCTCTCCACTCCGCTCTACCTTTTTCCTACCGCTTTGTTCCTAACTAATTGTCCATTTAGGCACCCTTCATAATTGGCGCGTTGTATTCTATAGTAGATATAGTCCCTCAAGTTGGAGACTGGAAACCTCCATTACATTTGGTACCTAAAATTTCAAACAGACGTTTGATATTCTTGCTTTACATCCGCTAATTCGTCCATTCCTTCGTGCTATTCATAGGAAAGTAAGGAGAGAGTAGGGTTAAATAATATTGTTGTTATTTCGGTTGTCATGGTTCAGTTTGATTACGTAGTCCCAACTCCATATGCCTCAATGCATTTTTATATCTATTCTTAATGCCATTTTCCAGGAAAACTGTTTTTAAGAAGTGAAATCTCCCGGTTAATGTGTTGAAAATAAAATAGATGCCCTATTTGTTTTAGTTATTGGCTAATTGCCGCCAAAATTGTGGTCAAAACGTTATAATTCCATAGAAATTGCGCTAGAGTCGGCATCTATGGCAAGGTCGTTAGATATCGCTGGTGTTCTTCCCTCGATACAGGTCTTTGGAATCATTTCCATCATACGTTCGCCATAAATGTGCTCTCTGGACATTTCCTACCATGGTGCATCTTAGGAAATAAACGAAAATACGACGCAAGTCGTCATTTTGAATACAAATGCACTGCCAAATAAACAAAACATTGAAAAATCTATGGTATGCTTTCGAAGAATACATCAAAATAAGCACATTAATGGCGGTCTCGTTTCCGCTGCAAAGACCTATATCGAAGGAAGAATGCAATCGATATTGAAGGACCTTGCGTCTATGGCAACTAAAAAGTTTTCATGAAGATAATTTCGTGGGAAGATTGACATTTTTTGTCGTAGTTTTGGTTGTCAATAGCCATCCATCAGTGAAAGCAGGATTATTTAAACCGTACGAAAAAAATCTTTAAATGCTTTGCTCGCACAGTCGCGGTTTAACTTTACTAATAGCTTCTAATGATTGTAGCAGCAAACATTCTTGTTATTTAGAACTCCCACATTTTAATTTCATTCTTTTGCGTTCACACATTCGGAAGGTGTAATCAGCTCGGAAACAGATTTTGTAAACTTTGACGCATTCAAATCTATTGTCTAACCAAAAAACTCAGTTGTATACAAGAACATTACATTCTTCTTGAAGTGGCCAAGGACCGTAAGAAGAGTATTGGTATGCGTTAACTCGTCTCTTGGGTCTGGAGACGCCCACCTTTCGGCAGGATGGGATCAAGGTCGCATGGAAAATTCTACTCGTTTCTTGACTCCAGTTAAAGATACGTGGGTTAAACGCGAGATTTGAATGCCAACTGGAAAAACTTCAGATGACGACAGTTTGAAAGACTTTCTTGTAGCGGATCTTTAGTCGGCACAGACATTGATGAAAGGAATTAGAATAGGAATTTTAATTTTGAGGAAGATATGTGGACATGAATCTGAAAAATTACATGTTACCGTAATATTTGAAATCGATCTGAGGGACCGTTGAAGCATTAGAATCGGTATCATTACGCAATCAAATCACGGTATAGTTTCATTCGCTTGAAATTCAAAATACCGTCTTCCTATCAAAGTTTCCGTTACTTTAATTGCTAAATGATGTAACGTGTGTACCCTGTCCGCCATATTTGTTAACCCCGATTTTCGTGTAGTGCTTACGGGCAGACGCTCAAAGTTAGCTATTTTACTTTGTTTTCCATCAATGACTTCCTAGACATCAGCATGTATTTTCTTCTTTAATATGTATTCTCCCTATATAGAGTATTTTATTTATTTAAATTAATTATAATCCGTATTCCCGTTTAAAAATATGGTGAAATCGAGTAGAATCCTCAGCAGTGAGTAGCAAATATACGTTTCAGGAATTACTTACCTTAAATTTCAGACATATTGTCGATATTCTACAACTACATCTACATACTACCCCGCGAGCCGCGGCTTGGGCGTGTGGCAGGGGGTGGTAGGTCACCAGCCGTGTAAAAATGTAAACGTTTTGGAGGTGAAATGGTGACATGTCCTATGAGAATGTGTTTGGAGGAGCTCAGTTTCTATTGTGGTCGCTTATTGTGCGCGGAAAGAACGAGTTTTTGTACCTATCTATTCGGCAGAGTATCTCTCTTATTTTATCGCATCGCCCAAGAACGAGGTTCACCATTCGGTATCCTATTTCTACTTTACTCTGCTTTCGGGAAACTTATGGAGGACAAAGACATTGGAACATCCATAAATCTTGTTACATTGTACCACATTTACTACTACATTCTTGCTACACATCCGTCTACTACTACCTGCCGGAACTGTTGAATTCGGTCAGTATGAATATCAATCGATTTAAATTAAACGCGCTTTATGATATATTGGACAATTAAACATCGTAATTGTTCAAGGCATACGGTTTGCAACGCGACCAAGAACGAAATCGCACGACGTTCCAATCCTGAAATGCAATCATTTTACAAAATTAATAACAACCGTTTTTCTGTCAAAGGTACAACGCTGAAACTTACAACAGGCATAGCAAACACATTTTTGTACCGTCAACTGAAATACGGTTGTCATAAAAGTACTTGTGTTTGAGTTACGAATTATTAAATTCGGTGCTTTGCTCGAGCACCGTCAAAAACCGGCACTTTTTACGTTACAACCGTGGTATTTTATTTAATGTATTCTACCGGTAAAGGTTTTTCTCGAATGTCAGAGAATCTCCTCCCTATTGTCTACAAATTCAGGTGCCTTTTTCCATCTATTATATCTTTCTTCGCCTCTGCATACGATCTACCCTTCTTCATCCCGTCCATGAAACATATTCTCTTTCTTCCCCTTCCCCGCTTGCCCAACATCCTTCCCTCTATCACATTCTTCAGCAAACCATCACCCTTTATTACATTCTTCAGCCATCTACCCTGCCTATCCCGATTTTCATTCAGAAGCTTCCTTTCCTAGCCTACCAACTCAAGCACTTCCTCGTTAGTCCTCCTCTCCGCCCATTTCACCTACTCCATCATTCCCACATCTCAAATGGCTGCAGCCTATTCTCGTCCTTCTCTCTGAGGGTACCCGTTTCTGCCCCATACTACGCTACGATCCATATCAAGCTCTTCATCAGCCTCTTCTTCACATTCTGTACCCAATGTTTCCGTCATCAGCTCCCATCTATTGGTAAATGCCCCCTTAGCTAGCGCTATTCTCTTCCGTATGTCTTTGCTACTATGCTCGTTTTCCTCTAGCATACTACGTAAGTAGTTATATTGTTCCACTTGATCGAGTTTGAGTCCTCCAATTTTAATCACAGGCCTCGCTTTCTTCGTCCTAGAAAATCTCATTACTTTCGTTTTCTTATGATTTATCTTCATTCCGAATATCCCGCACTGCATCTCTAAAGCGTCTACCAAAGCTTGCAGTCCCTTCGAAGATCCACTAACCAATGCCTGATCGTCCGCGAATCTAGCCGATTTTATAAGATGCCCTCCCACTTTCACTCCAACCTCAAGTTCTTCCCACGCCCATCTAACCATTTCCTCAGCATAAATGTTGAGGTAAAAAATATAAATATGCATTTAAAAAATTTAAGTATGCCATAAAATAACAGAATTAAATTAGGAAAATTATGATGTGATTAGTTTTTCCGTAGGTCTCCTCGTTATTTTTTTTGGTTCCCAACCTCGAGTGCACATAATTTCTGCGCTGACAGTGGAGTCATGTATCTAACCTAACCTTGTGTGATGTGAGCGATCTTTAATGAAGCAGAGTAGTAGACACCGGAACACTCAGCGAGGAGGTAACCAAGGAGTTGAGTTACCTACAAATATGAACAATTCGTGATGAGGATTATGAATGAGAATACTGAAGTGAAATCCGAAATTCAACCAAAAAAGGATATGATAGAGGAGGGCTTAATATTTAATGTACAAAAAATAATTCGGAGGAAAAGAAAGACTATGAGTAATTGGAGACTTTAAAGAATTATGAAGTGCAGTGACTACTCTTGAAGCTGGTGATTTAATAATATTTGGTTCCGTAATACGTTTTACTTGTCTGATTAGTTTAGTGGAAAGTTAGTTTATTCGTGTTCAGTTCTGTTCCCCTAGGTCACATTTTAAATTAATTTTTTTAACAAACAAGAAACGAGCTTCGAAATGTTCAACTTCTTCGCAAAATCTCCTGTATATGTTGAATTATAATGGTCAAAAAACACTTATTACTTTACCTTCTTGTTGTGATAGAGAAAATTCTCATGCCCTTGAAAATGCATGATTAAAACTTAGAGCCTAGTGAATCATTTCGTTCAATTGAAACGTACACGACTTTTGACGTTTATAATGTTCGAATTCCACGCAGTATCGCCCGAATAATCCAAAGCTTTTCGTAAAAAAACGCTTTTTATTCAGCTGTCTTGTGATTACCGGGGAAATTTTCATGCTCTTGAAAATGCGTAGTTAAAACTTGGACCCCGGAGAATCATTTTGTCAAATGAAAACATAAACCACTTTTTATCCTTCCATAATGTTCAAATGCCTCGCAGTATCGCCCGAATAATATGAAGTTTTTCGTCGAAAACGCTTTTTACTCAGCTGTTTCGTGACGATCGGGGAAATCCTCATGCTCTTGAAAATGCATACAAATTACTTAGCAACCGTAATAATTTTAGTTAAAGGGAAATGAAAACAGGGGAAAGAGCATACGACTCGACTGCGCGAACTCCTCAATGGAAATTGAAAACTGGTTTCACGGCCCTTTCGTTCTCATTCATGGCTCGTAGTGCTCGCAAGCGGGGAAGCCCGGTTCCGCTGTCACGAGATCCCATGCGCCCCCGTAACTTCGGGTACATAAACACATTTCCAGCCTGATCCTGCCCACAGTGACACGAACGCTTGCCATGTTCATTTCCTAAATGGGATGGTGCCTGAGATCAAAACCCAGTGGGGATAATGATAGTAACATTATATGAGAGGCGTATATGAGCAACTGCGTCAAGGTTCACGGGTCCGCACGGGTGGTGGAAAACTCAAACAAATATGGGGGTACATGAATATAATTTAATTTTCATAATTAAGGTGGCTATGGCTTGACTGCGTGAGTCAAAGTAAGTATTGAGTTACTCATGTTTATTTATTCAGTTAAAAAAATCCTGCTTTTGCTGATCGGTAAACGGGTATCCTATTGAAAACTAAAATTAAGTCATAAGCACGCAGATTAATCCATAGAGTATAGTTTTAATGACCTCATTGGTTTAACCATAAGAGCCGACTGCTGCGCCATTTGCACGGAACTACCGCATTTTGACTTCAATTACATCAGTAATTCGCTGACAATTTTTAAAATAGGGAATAAGGTGCCTGTATGTAATTTTTAGTCTATTTCCCATATTCTTTCGCTCCTTGTTGAAATTAAAAGCTTGAATATTCTTTCTCGTTCAAAGTTACGTTTTCTGATATGATCTGAACGATTTCCATAAGAGCCCATTTTTAAATTTCCACTTTCAAAGCTTAATTACTGTAAAACCAGCGTGGAAACCCTATTTTATTCTCATCTCAGTTTATAAAATGCTCTTCAAAACGCTATTTTCAAATTTTCAACCCTGAGGCCAGAGCCACCTTAAGGAAGTTGGAGCGATATAGTTCCCTAGTTATGATGGAGACCATATTCGACTTATATGCTTTAATTTCAGTAGCTGTAGGAAGCAGGAATTAAAGATTACATTAATAACGGTGCAATAATGTACCTTTTAAGACTGGAATTCTTTGTAATTAAATAAACATATCTACAAAAGTTTTCATTTGGACTCATTTTTCCTCGCGGTACGTTTAAAACTCCTCTCAACAAAAGATTCTGTGCAATACTGAAAAAATTACTGCGGTGACAATGATTTTTTTTAATAGTTGAGAAAAAATACAAACTACACACTGAAAAAATTGACGAAATCTAGGTGTTATAAATTCTTTTTTTTTTTTAATTATGTCTCTCGGAAGTGCCGACACGTTCCCTTTTAAAAGGGCTAGAATTGTTTGACAAATTTCTCGGAAAGTAGTTCGGTATGGGGCTGGTATTTTGGTATCTTTGGTGAGATATTTTTCTTTAAAATGAGACCAAATTCATTGAGTTATAGGTGAAATGATATTTTGCTCAAACTAGCTTAAATGGTGTACCTTCGCAAAAGCAAATATTCCAACAAACTCAAATTCTACCCTCGTTTACTGCATGTGTCAACCGCAGTCATTTATTATTGATTTTGAAGAGTTCGTTATATTTTTGAAAAAGTCTCGTGATCCAAAACGGCATCTCAATTGTCTGACGTCAACACCCGGTAGCCCTAATCTCCTGCACATGCATTTCAACCGCGGGAATATTATCTTACTTTCTCAGTCTTCTATTTAGGAATTAAAGACGATCTGTTCCGACCAAAACACATGATCCAAACATGATTAGAAGCCTCAGGCGTTAACCATACTCCGACGTTATCTTAACGCGTTCAAGGGCCATCTCGCGCCGGACAGCAATCTTCGATAAACCGCAGCAAATATTTTGCTACTCCGAACCGTCTGTGCATTTTATTTTGTTCTCTGGGAATCTGGTCAACGCGAAGAATTTACGGAATCCCTAACAACTGCATATTTTGTTATCTCAATGTGGGAGGTGTTTAGTAATAGAAGGGAGCAGATGACGGGGACATTGGGTAAGGATGTGAAGAGGTGGCTGGTGAAGAGCTTGATGTGGAGCGTAGCGTTTTGTGGGGCAGAAACGTGGACCATCAGAAAGGAGAAGAAGAATAGGTTGCAGGCATTTGAGATGTGGGTATGGAGAAGGATGGAGTAGGTGAGGTGGATGGAGAAGAGGACTAACGAGGAAGTGCTTGAGATGGTGGGCGAGGAAAGAAAACCTCTTAATGAAATTAAAGATCGGCAGAGTAGGTGACGGGAGGATGAAATTAATAGCGATGGGTTGCTCAAGAATGTGATAAAGGGAAGGATGTTGGGTAAGCGGGGAAGAGGAAGAAAGAAAATAGGAGTAATGGACTGGATGAAGAAGGGTAGACCGTATGCTGAGGCGAAAAAGGATGTAATAGAGTGCGATAGGCCCTTGAAAAAGTAGAAAATGGGAGGAGATTCTCAGACATTCGATAAATCCTATCTTAACCGGTAGAACACTTTTAAAAAATGTAGAAGTGAACTGAGACACCAAATGTAGTCTTTCAGCAAGCATATACCAAAACGTTTTTCCCAATTTTTTTTATAACTCCCTCATAAAAGAAATCAGTGCGTTGAAACGATCATCAAGAGACGCATCTCCATGGATCGCAAATCCTTATCAGGTTATTATGGCGCTAACGTATCTTACAACTGAGTGCTCTGACCAGTTTTGTGGACTCTAGTGCGGACAGACTGTTAGATTAGGCCCGCAAATACCAGTATGGAGCAAACGATATACGTGAAAGAATGTAAATTGCTTCGTAATTTCTCTTCTTTTCTTATTCATTTTGGATAATGACACTAAGTACTTTTCCAAACAACTACTTTGGACGATGAAGAGGTGATTAGTGGAGTGGAAATCTGGTAGCATAATCAGACTGGTACCGACAACGCGTCTACATCTGCATCTACATCTACATAATACCCTGCGAGCCGCCACATGGGCGTGTGGCAGGGGGTGTTATGTCACCAGCCGTGTAAAGATGTAAGATTCCGGGAGATGAAATGGTGACATGTATTATAGGAGTGTATTTAGTGGAGCTCAATTTTTATTGTGGTCGCTTGTTGTTTGCGGAAAGAACGAGTTTTTGTACCTATCTGTTCGGCAGTGTATCTCTCTTATTTTATCGTTTCTGTCAGACCTAGAGATGTAGTGAGGAGACATGAATAATATTCTCTGTGTCGCTCTGAAAAATATCAGTTCTAAATTTATCAAGCAACCTAAGTCTAGCCTGTAGCCTTCAAGTCGCTATGGGCTCCCACCTTAATCCCTCTAAAAGTTGTGAATCACTATATGTACACACGTAGCAGTTTTTAACGAAGCGTGCAGCCTTTCTTTGTATTTTATTAATGTTTTTGGTTAAATCTTTATGACCAGGGTCCCAAATACTCGCGGTGTATTAGAGGTGTGGCATAACCAGAGCGAAGTAGCATATCTCTTCGACTTTTTCATCCGAGGACATTCCTATTATACGTTTAACAAAACCTAGTTTTTTAAATACTGTGCCATGTTTTTTATGTGTAATCACCACGATATATCAGAATTTAAGTTCATTCCAAGATATTTTACTATATCTGAAGGTTTTATGTTTACTCCACCCACAGTATATGTATATGAAGCGGAGAATAGCCCAAGATAAGATGGCGTTTATGGAAATAAGACAACTGCTGTGCTCTAAGATGATTGGACTACAAACCAGGACACAATATGGGAAAACATTCGAGTGGAGCGGGGCACTCTTATGGTTCGGAAGCATGGATACTGGGAAAGCTGACCGGAGCAGACTAGAAGCATTTGAAACATGGTGCTGGAGGAGAATGCTGGAGATAAAAAGGACGGACAAAATAAGAAACGATGAAGTTGACAGAAGAGTAGAGGAGCAGAGGACCATATAGAACGTCCAAGAAAAAAGAAGAAGGTGGATTGGACACACTCTGAGACACACTGGGTTTGTGAAGAACATAATCGAAGGCAGAATAGAGGGGAAAGTCCCCAGAGGAAGATCCAGGAATAAGTCCATGGACCAAATAAAGAGGGAAGTACATAGGGAGAGGTACCAGGAGGTATGGGAACTAGAGTTAGATAGGGAAGGGTGGAGGGCTGCAATCAACCAATATTAGGATTGGACAATCAACGAATGAATCACGACAGCGTACTTGACGCTGGGTGCATGCCTGTGGGGCTGCTTGAATCGTTCGAGAGAATTCCGATTAAGTATTTACGGAGTCGCGTGCTACAAATAAGAACGGTTCGAGAACTTGTATTGGACAGCTCGTGTGGCTTATAGGTGTACGAAACGTTTTTCATTACATCTGTAGTTGGAATATTCAACTCCATCAAACAACATATCGGCAAGAGAGAAACCCGATTGGGTAAGCAGCGGTAAATATTCGCGAGAGGTTCGAAGTCCATCGAAATCTAGAGCCTTGTGCGACTTCAAACCACGTGATTCCTTAGTTACGCGATCGAAATGATCTCGATCGCAACCGTCTGTTGAGGAATCGCCCTTTGTCACAAACCATTGTCGTAGATCGTTGGGATCACGTAGGATTCCTCTGATATTTGATATGATTTTTTCCTTAATTTTCTGTGGATTTCCCTGCGGGCCTCGGGTGGGCCTGCGTGGATATCTACATCTACTTACTATCCTGCAAGCCGTGTTTGGCAGAGGGTGACTTATCACCAACATGAACTAAGGTGAAGAAATTTACTTTCACCAAGAAGAACCAAACTATCGGTATGTTACAAATCTACTTTAATATCGGTATGCTGCAGAAACTAATGAAAGAATCTATTGTGATATTTATCTCTAATAATCTATTAATCTATGTAAACTATGAAAGCGTGACACAAGAATCATGCAGGGAACATGTAACAAATGGTGTTAGCATTGCGTACTAGATTCAGAAACATGCAATGCGAGGCTTATGAATTAATTAGCTTTACTACTTGTCAACTAACCTACTTCAAAGTCTTAACACAGCCATTATGGTTTCTAATCGAGCGCGAGAAAAAAGAAATTATAAACCTTTCTGTTTTACAATCTATTTCCCTTAAATTATTCTCATGATCTGATCTACCGTAGTGTGTTGGAGTTCGCAAGACATTGATAACTTCGTTAGAAAATAATCGGTTTTGAATTGATATAAAAGATCGACTCTAATAAGTCAAAGATATTGGGAGTCATGAAAATTTCCATCAGCCGCCGACAACGGGAAGGGTCGGGGATGAGCCGGACCTGCTTTTGGCCTGTACCTACTGGGGGCGTCAAAATGATGTGCCTCTGTACTTTGAATTTTTATATCTGGGTCTGTGTGCGTGTTTAAATAATGCACTACACATCACTTTTAAGATAATTTTACTGCAATTTCAATAATATTTTTATTTTATGACAAAGCCAAAAATGTAGACACGCCAATTAACTCCGCGCACCCTATTTACTCTTGCCGTTTGGTCAACTTCATGAAATTTGTAACTCATCCTCGGGAAAACTACGAAATATACAGCATTCATTTCTCACCAAGAGTTGCGAAAATGAATAAAAATGCATATACTCGTAATCAATTATTTATAAAACGCATACTATGTTCTCAATTAACGAAAATGTTTAAACATTGTACAATTTTCCCCAAATCAAAGTACTTAAGTTATGTCTACATCTATTTAGTTATTTTTAATTTTTCTATGATCCAAAAATACAAAATTTATATGTGGTATGAATAATATTAGGGCAGTAGCGGCCCGGGGAATGTGCGCGGTTCGGACCTGAAGTGGGGTGCGTGCTGCTTGCCTGATGTGGAATCACCCCGTGCCACACACACACCATAGGTGGTTGTTTGCGCAGTATTTCGTAGGTGTTGATCTAGGACCGAGGTCGTTCCGAGCCGAGTCCCTGTGTCTTGCTCTGCACGCAAGCACACTGTGCTAACACTTACCGCTCTCGCCTTCCGTTCCGTTGACTCGCCCGGCAAAAAGGGCAAAATGGTTGTCCCAAATGCCTCAGTGTGGAATGTTTTGATCGCTTGGACACATGGCTGCTGATATTGCGGAGTTACGCCTTCCTCGAGCGCATTTGGACGCGACCCAGACCCCGACTTATGGATCCCTACCATCACCACGCTTGGATATTCAATCCGGTTGAAGATTATTTTCTTTTTCACCTTTGAGATCCATCTCTAAGATTATTTCGGGAAGTATAACGCCGAAAATTATGAATGATAATTCACTTAAAAAAAATGGTTTTGAACTCTACCGACACATCGATGGCGTAGCCTGTCATCTTATACAGGGTGTAGTTTAACACCATAAACCAGCTGGAAACCCGAGAACTCTTCATACTTGTTAGCATCGCCGGGAAAGACTCTGATCTTATTGGGAGGTCGTTTCCTCGGCCTTAAAATGACGTAAATGTAATTTTATTCATATCCTCGATACTTGAGAAAAATGTGTACTTCGCTTCATATGCACTGCGTTACCAATCCATCTCAGATCGATCTGAACTCGGAGCAATCTGAAAATTCCAAGCGAGCCGACTCAGATCGTCTTGTTTACAAACTCGGACTGAAAATATCGATAGTGAACGATTATCGATAAGTCGAAGCACGTTTGACCCGGTATGTAAACGAGTGCATAGTTGGAAATATTAGGTTGCATTCTGAGTAAACAAAATGCCCAATTGGAGGTAGGATTGCGATATCCTACGATATCATCAACGTCACATCATTTGCCATTACAGCACTCTTGTTACAACACACGTATTGAGTCATAACGATTGTCTCCTAATGACAACCAAAAGAATAACGAGGAGCACCACAGACCCACTTGTTCAGATCGATCTGAAATTTTAGACTGACTGAGAAATCGGGCCGAGTATTAGCCCGTTGCGTTTACCACACCGAGCTATTTCGCTCAGATCGATCTGAGATCGATTGGTAAACGTAGTGATGGATCATTCCTTTCCATTCTGTTCTTTCGCGAATTGAAACTGAACTTCCATGACGTTAAATGCGATAATCGGTGAAATTTGGGAGGAATTATTTTATATCTACGTTTTGCAAATACCAGCTTCTCGAAAACATCATTAGTAAGGAGAGAATTCCCCTTGGGAATCGAGCGGTGGTAAAATGAAGATACCTTCCCTTGTTAATTTTGTTGAGTCATTGGTAAAAATACCTCTAATTATGGTCACAACTCTAACAAAAATGGCGCTTTAGTCCGTTCATTTTGCTGAAAAATTGTTTATCAAATTTTTTTTCATCTAATGATCCCTAATTCTTTTGCATCCTTCCTTCCTTCCTTCCTTGCCCCCACCTTGTTTTTTATTTATATCAGCGATATGCCAATGTTGATAAAAGTATTTTTTAAGAAATACAAACAATAAATTGGAGGTCACTATTTGTTTTGACCAGCACAGTCACGGTGGAGCGGTCAGCATAGCAATTCTAAACGTTAAGCTCACTAGACAATGTGCTAAAGAAGTGCGTTTTCCCGCATTTTTTTTCGATGTGGCTTCATTCATCTTTTCTCGGGCTCGTCAACCGTTTAGTTTTTTTTTCGTTTTCTGCATGAAGAGCGCCTCATAACATCGTCCCCTTGTTTTATCTGTTGAAAGAGAAAGTGTGTTTTGCCTTCAGATGCGGGAAAGTAGTAAATTCATCTTCTGTTCCTATGACATTTCGTATGGCTGGAATGATTGCTTGACGACGTGCCGTGCTTCCTGTTGCCCTTCGTATATACGTCTTGAATCGTAAAAATGAGACAGGTTTTGCTTTTACGTCATAATGACCGGGTTAATTGGTGAAATTCCGCGACTGGTCCACGATAAACGTTCGGACGCCCTACCGGACTTATACTGATGGGAAATACTTACGTACCCCTACGAATATGTGCGTTTAGTGTGTACACTGTAAAATATTTTTCCCCAAATTTTCTGTAATTCAGCAAGGTTTCCTTAACTGAGTTGTATCAACTTTTTAGCAAATCTGAAAAGCTTCAATTGTTAAGCAAGGAAAATTTGCTGTAATCCAGCAAATTTTAACTGTATTTCCTGAATTGAATCAGAGAATAAATTTTGCTGACTTTTAAATAAAATTTGCTGAATATAATAAAACAGTTTGTGACATAAATCAAATAAAACAGCCACCCTGCATTCTTTTGGAAGAATTATTATTATAGAAACTAAATAAATTTCATCCAGATTTTTAGAGACAAATAATGATTAGGTCTGCTGATGTATAAGACTAACTTCAATTCATTTTTTTTGCTGAATTTCAGCAAATTTTTCCCGAATAAGTCAGGAACGTTAAATTCCGAGAACTTGCTGAAGTTAAGACATATTGCTGAATCTCAGTAAGTTTTGTAGGAACTGAAAATTTCTAGGTTTTGCAGTGTATTTTCATGACACTAGCAGCGACGCTCAGTTGTCATCAGCACTAAACTGGAATAACCTGGCTTCTGGATCATTGGATGCTGTGTTATTAATAAATCATCAATAAACTCCCAAGGAAGTGTTCTCATTCCCTTCCCCGTGGAGTGTTGTGATGATCTTTATCGCTTCTTGGAGGGCGTCCTTCTGATTTCACGTTGATTCTGGGTTTTCTGTAGAAATGAATTGTAGAACCCTGAATTCGGCAGCTGCAAAAATCGTCTGTTTCGGTAATAAATGCGTTTTTACGTCGCACTATGTGAATTCCACCGACGCTTTTGGATTCCATAATTTTGTAAAAATTTAATTAAATATACCTATATGTGCATTTATCATTGAGTGTAACAATGATTATATTTTGTAAATATTGTGCAATACAAGAGCAGCCACAAGTCTTACCCTTTAGTGACCTCGAACAATACCAAACAAAAAGCATTGCCTTATGAAACTAAATATTTGCATACGCAACAATATGTTCTCCTCCGGCAAATTTTCTCCTTGTTCATTAAATTATTAATGTCCTTTCGAACGCCGTCGAAAGGGAGCGACATGATGGTTGTGTATGTGCCAAATGAAATGTATAACATATTAAATAACACTGTAGTCGGTAACTTGGTGGTATTCCATAGTTTTACTCATTTATTAAACAAAATTATACAATCTACATACTACCTTGCGAGCCGCCGCATGGGCATGTGGCAGAGGGTGTTAGGACACCAGCCGCGTAAAGATGTAAGGGATAAGGTTTTGGGAGGTGAAATGGTGACGTGTATTATGGGAGTGTATTTAGTGGAGCTCAGGTTTATATTGTGGTCGCTTATTGTTCGTGGAAAGAACGAGTTTTTGTACCTGTCTGTTCGGCAGTGTATCTCTCTTATTTAATCGCTTCTGCTGGACCTAGAGATGTAGTCAGGCGTCATGATAATATTCCCTGTGTTGCTCTGAAACGCACCATTTCTGAATTTGTCAAGCTAAGCCTAGCGTGTGGCCTCCGAGTCTCTACGGGCTCCTACCTTAATCTCTCTAAAAGTTGTGAGGTACTGTATGTTCGCTCGTAGCAGTTTTTAACGAAGCGTGCATCTTTTCTTTGTATTTTATTATTTTTTTGGTTAAATCTTAATGACCATCGTATTTGAGGTGAGGCCTAAGAATAGTGAAGTAGCATCTCTATTTGACTTTTTCATCCGAGGACTTTCATATTACACGCTTAACAAAACATAGTTTCTTAATGCTGTGCCCCATTGCTTTGTATATGCGTTCTCCTCAATATATCAAAATTTGAGGTGATTCCGAGATATTCAACTGCATCTGAAGATTTTATGTTTACTTCACCCACAGTGTGGGTATGGCATTTGTGTGATGACGGGTTTTTAAACCTGATAATGACGGTCATTTGTTGAAACCTGAGTCGTGTAACTTTCTATCCGTGGTACTTTAAAAATTTGTTTAATACATTAGGGGAATGATATATCAGTGATGGTTCGTGGATCGAGCCCAAGTGTTGAAGTCTACCCAAATGCACACAATGTCTGCCTCAATAAGCAAAGTATCCAAGTGAAAGAGAGAGCCGATTCGGTGGATCGTAGTGGGCCGTGACGAAATCGGTCAATTAATACCCGTGCATTGTCACGGCCGTCGTAACGGCTCTTCAAGCTTGTCTTCTTCGCAGTCTCAGACGCGCATCCGCTCCACAGTTCGTAATTGGGCGGCAATTCGCGCCCCCACCAAAAAAATGTGACAAGGCAGTCGAAAGGTACTCCACAACCCACGCAGGTAAACGAAGACGTCGGGCGCTCCTTCTGAACCAAAACGCGAAGTCACCCTTGCGAGATATGAGTGGTGGGCTGATGGCGTTTGGGCGGGATTACGATCGACGTTTCCTGACGTGGCGTAAACGGGTGGTGGCATATGAGAAGTTTGGACATCGTTAAGGCGAGTTTACACGATACATGTGCGTCGCTGGATAGATGCATGAACAAATGCTCCAAATTAGAACAGGCCAAGCAATAGACAGAACTATTTTATGCCCACGCATTTGCGTGTTTACAATGTGCAATTGTGATGGTGAATGTGTTCACGCATCTGCTCGCGCGAGTAAATGCATCGCGAAAACACGGCTTGATGTGGTGGAGCCAATTATGGTGGGCGTTAGGTGTACGTGGACAAACGATGGATGAACGTAGCCGAAGATCTAACTTTTCCGTCATCTCACGTCAACAGCAGTCAATCAGAGGGGAGCTTTATATCAATATAGACTAAATGTCATTTCCAGATTGCCCGATTACTTGGTAACTCTACAATGAAACATAATTGACCTTCTGGAAGCATTATTTGTCAGTATTGCTTACGGATTCTTTATATTTTGTTTTCAAATTGTAAAAATAAACAATCAATTCGCAAACGTTTTCATCTTCGTTCGCGACGTGGAAAACTAAACGTTATCGTCCAACAGCGTCACTTCTTTAAACGTCGATCGTAATCTCGCCCTTACGGAATCGGGATGGTGTATTGGTGTGTGTGTGAAGGTTCGAGCACCGGCCTCCCATCCCGAGGGCCCGAGTTCGATACTTGATACTGGCTTTTATTTTTCTATGGATTCACTGATTCCCAATCGTGTGCAAAATGGTGATGAGAATCTACGTGTAAATAAGGATAGAATCCACTCCCGTACTGTGATGTCGTTGGCGTGGAAGGGGTGGCTTTACACAGCCACATTCAAGCATCAATAGGTATGGGGCACGAAGTCGAGATGGAATGGATGATTTAAACTAACCCATCATGACGAGGGATTATTTCCTAAACTTTTAGCGTTAATTTGTCGAGCTGAAAGAGCTCGTAGATGAAATCAAGATGCAAATTACTACATTAATATTGCTATGCATTTTTATTCCTGAGATTGGTGAATTGATAAAGATATTTCTTCATTAACCTCGTCCAACAACAGCTTAGATGCTTTAGATTTTATAGAACAGTAAACAAATGCGTAGACAACAATCAGTAAATAACAAAAGTAACAATGGACAAAATAGAACCTAAATACACAAAGAGCGGCAGACAGTCTGGCGTCTGTGACGAGAACAGAATTACTATCTGCGATGCATTATCTTTTACCCTAGTGTATTCTATCCTAGTATGTATCTTCTATCCAAGTATAAGTAATCTTTTCATTCTAGAGATCCACTCTCATGTGCAAACGTAACTAAGAGAAGACTTTAATCGCGAAACTGTGTCGTTTACTACCTACGTCGAGTGCAAGTACGGCAAAATCGAGCTCATATTTGCCGCCTGCGTTTTCCTAGGAAAAACCCTGTGGGAAAAAATATACAAAACGCCGGAGTTCGATTTAGACTGCTCAGCTGTAATTGCCAGCTGTCTTGTTCAATAAAGTAGAAGATCTTCATAGTTCGTCTAGTTTCACTGAAAATATTTCCGATATTTCTGGACCTAATCTCGCCTGTTGATGGAAATTAGTTAAACAAATTATTGGTATCCAATTTCTGTGTCCACCGTCAACGTACTTAATATATCCTGTAAGATAGACCCTCTATTATGTTGTGGGGGCAGTACGTGTAATATATAGTCATCCGGCTGGGGTGCATGCTATTGCAATGTCTCCGTTTTATATTCCCAATCAGTGAATGACAGCATGGAAATTATTTCTTATATATTTCTTCTCAAAATCCTTTAATGTCTTTCTGCATTTTTCAATTGGCTCCAATACATGTGAAGGTCTCATTAGGAATGTATAACACGCTTTCCTGGAGTTGACTAAACTGGTGAAGCATAAAAATTTGCTCCTTTTGAAGAAACTGATGGACTTCCTTTGCGATTAGTGAGCGCCTAAGTTTATATCACTTCGGAAAGGAAATTCACCCTCTCAGAACAGAGACCTGTTGCTGTCTGGATGTTCTGACTTTCGAATCTGCATAGCTAAGCTATTTGAAAAGTTAAGCTTATGTTAGCCCAGTTTCTCCTTACAGATACTTTTGGGGATGGTAATGCCTGGCAGAATTTCGGCGGTGCGATTTATAAGCCGTAGCAGCTGCCATGAGGGCGAGGAATAGATTTTGTGGTGATTGGATTAGTTTTTGTATCGTGGAAGTGGAGGTGAGCTTGGACTGTTAATAAATTTGCTACTCGCTAGCTAAGGTGCGTTAATGTAAGGGTCCTGATGATATAATTTAAAGATAGTAACTTAAATAAAACTTTGTATACTCCACTATAGGTTTAATAACACGACCCGGGTTTCGACACTTCGCGTCATCTTCAGGTCTGAAGATGACGCGAAGTGTCGAAACCCGGGTCGTATTATTAAACCTATAGTGGCGTATACAAAGTTTTATTTAAGTTACTATGAATTACTTCCACAAAGTCAAGCCTGGAACCATTTCCTTTGTGATAATTTGAAGAGTTCATCATTACTTGTGCTTCCATAGGTGCGCTATGTTATGTAAATATTTTACTGCTGTAAACGAAAATTTATATGACAGGTCACCGGCTGCAATTATATGGGGGAAAATGCGCTTGAAGTGGTCTGCATTGCCAATGAACGGGAGCGATCATTTCCAAAGGTGATGGACCTTGACGATACGTATTTTTGACGCATAAATCGATGTACCAGGAAAGGAATAGAGTAATAGCAAAAAGGAAGAAAAGTGCGACTAACCATTCAAAATGCTGTCCATAGTGCTTCCACATGTATTCCAGCATGAGGAATGACTTCTTCTGAGGCGGGTAGCGATCGTCCACTCCTCTTAGTCGGACCAAAGGGATTTGTGAGGACGTCTTGGACTCCGACGAGGAGAAAAACGCGATCTTGCCGGGTAATTCCTTCCCCCAGGTCTCGTAGACGGCTAGTGCTCTCGTATCCAAGTACTTCTGAGCCGTCATCACACCCACGAATATCAACGAACGGTTGTTTCCCACACTCTCCGGTTCCACATCTGCCAAACCGATTATGCTCAGGGGATCCTCCTCGTCCGCCACCGAAGTTGACTCACAGAGCCCAACTCCCGCCTTCTCATGACCACTGGCTTTCAGCACCATGGCACGAAGTCCCGATGCCATGATCAGACCCAACACAAGACCGATTGCGGTGCCAAGGCATCCCAGCCAAAGGCCCCGCGGAGGGTTGACTTGTCGCCGGCGCATCTTGGGCGCCCGACCGAGCCTCGGCGGAATGCTCGTAAGGTCGGTGGAGTGGTTGCACAAGTGAACATTGAGGAATCCGTTGACCTGGAGTGGTGCTCCTCCCCGGTTGCCGAGGCGCAGCGAGGAGAACGGATCCTCCTCCAGCTCTTCTCCTTCCCCGACCATCGCATGAGATCGCGAGACGCAACTGTGGGGCTCTTCTCTGGAGCTGGGAGTCCTAGTGAGACGAGACGAAGCATGCGGAGGGTGGGGTCGGAGGCCTCAACACCTGCTGTCTGATTCCTCCACAGCCTTCCACCCTCACGTAGTATTTCGTTCATCGCTCTCGCTATTGTGCGTCAAGGAACGTTTATGATATGTATTAAGAATTGGACAATTCATAATCATGATACATTTATTTAGCGTGTGAAGACCAGAATATACTGGTCGCCAAATCTGATGGTAATTATCTTTTCTTCATACCCCTTAAGGTTGGTATCGTCAAAGCCGAGTAATAACATAAGCAATAACACAGACTTGAAGTACCTTTTATTCAAACCAATGTTGCAATAAACATGCCTACCACCTCGCCGTTACGATATATTCGTCAAGTTTCAAAAATATCATAATTCAGCATTGAGACGGCGAGCGTTTAATAAAAAAAATATTTAAACCAAAAAAACCTTGTAATTCACGAACCGCTTCCATCGCCATTACTTCCGCTTGTAATCGATAGTCTCCTTGAAGGTGTATTCGTGTATTTCTAAAAGTTAAGTCAAGTTAGCTACTTTAGGGTAATGAAAGCGTAAATACTGCCAAACATTTTACATAATACCGTCATAAAAATACAAAATCACATTTAAATATTTTTATATAGCAATAAATACCACATGTTTAAAATAAATGCCTTATTGTTGATCAATAGTTCGTCAATGACATTCGTAGTTGTAGATCGAAGTAGCGTTGGTTCTTCTTGTTGGGACGCCATTTTAGCACAAGCTTCGCCGGTTTTTCTGGTGCTTAGAGTTAATGGTTAACTCTAACGTAATTCATCTCCCAAGACTGTAAATTTATCTCATACAATATGAGAGTCAAAAACGAAAATGACGGAGAAGAAAAGGGGTGAGAAATTTTTCATTTTTAACTATTTTTAGCTTAGTTGAAGTGACGCCCATTGCATTGCTCCACGTATGTCCCTACATAGGTAAACAAGGAAACAACTAATTTGCATGTAGTTGAGTACGACTTTATTAAATATTTACGTTGTGGACGAATGTTTTTTTCATAATTGACTGTACTAGTGAAGCTTCTGTAATACTGCCAGCATGCCTCTGTACTTCGTTGAACTTCTGCCCCGTCGAGATAGTCTATAACTTAGTAATTTACAATAACCATGAGAGTTTGTTGGCTTGTTCAATTTTGAGAACTTTGTTTTAAATCTCCCCGTAATCATTTAATGTAGAAAGTTGGATCTAATTTATCTCCGCTGGCGATGTTGCTCAGATGGCATATGGGCTAAGCAGATTAGTAAGTTTACTTCGTTCTACTTGAACGATACATTAAGCATTTCATGTTGGCAAGTAATTTGTGTTAATTGTATATTCTGCTCATTGGTCATTTTGCACTGAGTAATGTAACATCAGACGGTGCCAAAAGTGAGTGAAATGCCTCCTTGTAGTAGGACTGTAGTAACCACCTTCCCCATGCGTGTATTGTAATGTCTTATTCTTCTTTTGTTTAGGATGGTCGGAAGTGACGACAACTCATCTGGAAGGCAAAGCTCATCAAATTCAAACGAGTTAGTACTTGAATTGCTCCTCAGTGTCTCTGAAAGCCAGTTGATTTTGTAGAGCTAATTTTTAAGGAACCATAACATAGCACAATTTTTCGGTCAGAAAAATTGAACCAATGATTTGAGGCCTCATAATTGTTAACAATGCAAAGGGATCAATTTTTTATGCGTACTTTTGTTTTATGTTTGAACCTTATGCCATTTTAAAACTAGCCTGGCCCCTGCATGATCTGTGTTTAACTATTTTTTCATTAATTAATGTAAGTAAGATACATGTAAGAAGTGATAAATTTTCTTGTGAATTTTTTCACTCACTTTATGGCATTGTGTAATGCTGCATTTATTAATATTCTAGAGTGAATTATTTTGCACTAATTTTAAAGATTTGGCTTTGTTTATTCAAATATTATAAATATGGTGTAATTGGTCCCAGTACTATAGACACGATCTGCATTGTGTGGTCAGTTGTAATGTTGCTCTCAATTGATTTCAGAAAATTGTTTGTCGGAGGTCTCAGTTGGGAAACAAATCAAGGTGGGTATTGGTGATTAAACTGGTCGTTTCGTTGCCGTACTTATTAAGTGAATGATCGGTGTCATTTTCCTTGATTCATCCACAGACACGCTACAAAGGTATTTCAGTAGATATGGAGAAGTTATCGATTGTGTAGTAATGAAAAATAGTGAGACAGGAAGGTCAAGAGGCTTTGGTTTCGTTACGTTTTCTGACCCGGCAAACGTCGCGATAGTTTTACAAAATGGGCCACATCAGTTGGATGGAAGAACGGTAAGTGTTTGAACTATATTTGTCACTTAAAGTTATATCAGTTCTAAAGTTTGACTAACGGGAATGTTTATTTTGATATAGATCGACCCTAAACCTTGCAATCCTAGAAGTATGCAAAGACCGAAGCGGAATGTTAATTGGCCGAAAGTTTTCCTTGGTGGCTTGCCTTCAAATGTCACAGAGACTGATTTGAGGAGCTTCTTCCAGCGGTATGGAAAGGTGATGGAGGTTGTAATCATGTACGACCAAGAGAAGAAGAAATCGAGAGGTTGGTGACTGTCTTAATTTGCAGATTGTGAATAATGTTTCACTTGTCAAAGGACTCCAAGAATCCTATTGTAATTAATATTTATATTCACTGGGTTAAAACAAGGATCTAATGCATGTAGAAGTTAGAAGAATCATATAGTTTTTTCACTACTATAGTTCTCGAGAAATTCATTTTTAATGTTAATGGTAATTTTGAGGGGCGTGTTATAAGAAACACTAGATCTATTTAATGGAAACAATTGTCACTAAACTACCATTATGCTGCATGTTAAGCATAGATAATTTCTATGTCATAATGTACAATAGTAATTTCTAACTTTTTAAAGTAAACATTGCCTCTGTCATAATTGTCTTGATGGATAGTTGAAAGAAATTGGACAATCTTTGCTGATATATCTGTATGCTATTTATATGTCTTAAGTGTTTGTTTTGTCTTTTTATTAGGTACCTCACAGTTATTACCCATAATAAGTTTCATGCTTTGGGACATTCACTGCTGCCAAATTGTGATTTGTTAAATTCATTTCTACACTAATTTTGAACCTTGAGATTGATGTCCATTGACTTGTTTATCAAAATTTAGTATAAATTCCTTGATCAATTTAGTTATAATTAATTATTTACTAGCTTTACTGCCTTAGTGTAAGCTGTAATATAGAGGGTTAAAAACTCAAAATTATGATTCTTGTGTTGCTGTAGTTTGAGTTAGAAATATTGACTAGAGCCATTACTGGCCCTAGCTCCCTTGGAACACTACTAAGTTTTATATTTTCACCATACCTCCTTATTATAAACTAGTTAATGGAGTTGATAGATATATGCAAATAAAAGTGTGCAGAGATGATTCTTTCCTGCCCACTGTTATAATACAAGCCCCTCAAAAATTCTTAGCATAGACGTACAATTCATTGATATTGTTAGTCTAATGGCTTAGTTGCTTCGTCGAAGTTATTATATAA
Source organism: Ceriagrion tenellum (assembly GCA_963169105.1). Classification (NCBI taxonomy): domain Eukaryota; kingdom Metazoa; phylum Arthropoda; class Insecta; order Odonata; family Coenagrionidae; genus Ceriagrion; species Ceriagrion tenellum. Next base: position 49,155,763 of record OY720641.1, on the reverse strand, counting down.
AACTGATTTAACTTTTAAAACTCAGTCTTGGTGTAAAATTTTACTTCAATTGTATATCCTTGGTTAATATAATGCAGAAGTTTTATGTTCTGTGACAAGATGGTGTTTTATTTTATTTGGATTGAGTGTCCCATGGAGTTAAAGGCCAGCTGCTGGAAATAATGTATTCAAACCTTTTGTTAAATTATTTGTTAATATAATTATTTATGGGCAGCAGTGTAAACCCATGTTATGAAACCTAAGTTAAGAAGTTCTTTATTGATTGCTGTACAAATAGGATTTGGATTTTTATCCTTCGAGACGGATGAGTCTGTGGAGAGGTGTGTAGCAGAGCATTTCATCCAACTAAATGGGAAACAGGTATATTTTGGTGCCGTCACATTTCCATTACTTAGCTTAAGTCAAAGTTAGGGCACCATTGCGGAAAGGTTTATAAACACTTTCATTCATATCTTAAATTTCATGGTAGATGTTACTTGTGTTTAAGCTTTGCTTCATAAAAGTAAATTCATGAATAGAGTTCTTACCATAGGCTTTTCTAATATGTAAAATCTGAAGGGAACTAAATTCCTGGGAAGATTCTTATACAGGGTGGCACACACAAGTAGCTCATAGTGTTGCATCTAAATCTAAGTTGTTTCTGTAAATGTCACCTTTGTATTTTCTGCTACAATTATCTCAAATTCGAAGCTTGATTTAACAGTCTAAAGCTATTTGCCTTGGATAGGATGCTGCTGGTGTATTTTGACATTATAAGTCCCTCAGTTGAGTTTTCTCTATGAAAGAATCACCTGATGGTAATGTGTGAAATATAAGTTAGCCCCAGCAGCATTCCTATCCCATCACCAACATCAATGGAGGTTGTGAATGTTGCACACTTCTGTAATATCTAAATTCTCTTGTGTGAGAAATTCAAGTTTTATCCAAGTTACACTATGAATAATTCAACCATTAAAAGCATTGTAAGCCTTTCTGATGTAGTTACCCGAAGGAAGTGTGTTGCATATGAATCCTCTCTTCAATGGAGGTTGATATCAAGTAACTTATGGTATTTTATATTACTGTTTGTTCATAAAATTGTTTAGTATTTTTTCATTGATATTCGTCAATGTTGTGGAAGAACATTGTTAGAATACTTAAGAGAAGGGTCTTAGATTTACTGTTTCTGTTATCAGAACTTGTGGGTGGGTATTCGATATTAGAAAAAACATTATTTGCTAGTGTAAGGTATTTGGGCTGGCCTGTTTACAATTATTAAGAAACTGATTATAGTGGACCAAGTTACAATTAGTTCAAATAGAATTCTTACTAATTCTTGCCTATGCAAATAAACTTATGACAATTAAAGGTTTTTTTTAATTGGATATAAGTAAATGGTACTTGGCATTTGGGGATAGATTGTCTTTGACTACTCCTTCAACAAAATAATTACGGTCTAATTTAGATGAAATTATTTAGGATACTGTGAAAATATATTTTATATTTGACTTTGAAATACATAGATCCTTAGCTTATTTTACGGTGGAAACTTGCTTATTTTTTCCGAGTAAGTTAAATCAGTGCTAGATAGAATATTGATGAGAAATCAAATTTTTTTGTATTATTTGTATGAGGTATTGTGTGGTAGACAGTAATACTGCAGAATTGCTATACATTGGAGCAATATAATTGAAATAGAATTTAAAATTGTGAAAGTGATTCAGTTATTATAGTTGGTATAGATTAGGCTGTTAATTTTGTCAGCTAGCCTTTCTGGGCTGTGGTCATGTCATATTAATCATCTGCTCTGGTCAAAGTCAATGCATTGAAAATGCTTAGTTGGTTTTCAGTTTTGAAAAATTATAGAATGATTGGTTGCTTACTTTGAAGTATCCCATAGATATAGCAAATATTGAAATTTCTCTTTGGTTAAGTGTGATTAGTGAATCATAGAGACATTTATGAATATGGTGATTGATCAAGGTATCTTTTCACATGCTAAAATGTAGCTCCTAACCACTTGCAGTGTTATTCAATAATGTTAGTCCCATGATGTCAATTGCTGTTATTTTACACCTCCCCAGTCATTCACAGTGTGATGAGCATCATTATAAATACTGTGAAGCAAATTTGCTTGCAAGATTACGTTATAGAAAATGTTTTGATTCGGGTTTAGAAATTTAGTATGAAACTTCAAAACCACTTCAAGTTCCCTAAGATAGTAGTGAGCTGAGATTGGAAATGCATGAAAACATTTAGATGGGTGTAGAATCCACTGGCTTTTGGATGTGATATGGCTGCATTTCTTTGCTGGTTTGGTTTTTTTGGATTACCTTATGTTCAGATCTTATAATTCCTCCTCAAGGTAGAGCGAGTTCTGTAGTACAGGGATATTGTAAGGTTTCTCTTCAATTTTTCATGTATTGTTGTTGTGAGCTACTTTTTATTGTTGACATTTTCATTTGGTTATACCCATCTTATGCAAGTGAATAACTTCTCTCTTGAAATCTTTTCTGTCCAACCAAACATTGTAATTGGTGTTTTACTCCCAAGTAGTATGCAACTTTATTCTACCTTTCTCTCATTCTATGGGATACTTCAAAGTGTGCCACCGTGTGATAAGGTCCAATCAGATTAACTTTGCTTAGTTGATACCTCTATAAATTTAGTTTCACTGTTTACCCTATGATAGCAATTGTTAATCAAATTCATAACATTATAATTTTATTTGACCACTAATAATAGGATTAAGATTTGAGATGTTTGTATGGCTTTCAACTGCCAAAGAAAATTAACTTAATTTTTGAATGGTGCTTCACTTAGCTCACTGTAACCCAGTGATACATGTGTTTGAAAGAGCTGTATTTTTACTCAGCCCTATCTTTAAGCATAATTTGAGCATAGGACATCTTATGTATGCCAGTGCTTGGGAGAAACAAGATTGTTCTTAGGTATGGTTGTTTTTGTTTCCTTAAGGTTGAGATCAAGAAGGCTGAACCTCGTGATCTGAAGCTGTTGGATGGTTCTCAGAATCAGTGGGGCCCTCCACCTGGTGGCCCACCACTTGGGATGGGTGGGGTAAGTCACAAGCCAAAGGTAAACATAGTTGTGTTTGGTGATACTTCAGCTAGCGTGACCAAACCTGACTAATACTACCTTTGTCACTCAAATGTGCAGGTCTTTGGCATTTGGTTTGTTTATTGAGAGCTATGTTTAAAAGTTAGAGCCTTGGTATTTTGAGATTGAGTATGCAAAGGACAAACTTCTCTGTGATCTTAAGTTGTTTAGTTGGTGGAGAAAGAGAATATAAGTAAAAATTAACTTCAATTTTAACTACAGCCGTATGCGCCGAAGCTTTTATCAGCTGTTAGTGGTTTGCAGTATATTTAATTTGGCCTACTGTAGGCTGTTTCCACATTCTTGTTAGATCACATGCGATATTGTGTGGAGTAAAGAATGGCATATTTTGATTCAAACATGCTACAAAGCCGGTACATTTTTATAGATTAACTGTTATTTAAGTAGTCTTATTGCTGCATATTTACTGATGCTTTTAAAATTATTGCTTTGTGTAGTAGCATAATTTTTACTTATTAGATATATCACATTCAAGAGTCTTTCATTATAATCAAAGCAGGTTTTAGTTGTAATGATATTTCATAATTTTTATGGGACATGCCTTGACAGTATTATTGTTTCTAATTATTGCAGAAGGCATTGTTGTTCAATGTACTCAATTCCTTGCCACAATGAGTGCTAGAAATGAATCCCTGCATCAGTGCTTGCTAATGTATTTTAATTAATACTGGTCAATATTGTACTTAAAAGTTGAATTAGAGAGATTCCTATTTTACTTATTTATGTACACTTTTATTATGCTCTTATTTGTGGTAATATGAGCATGATGTGCTGGGGTTTCCTTTCTTGAGCTTAGTGTGGCATATTTTTACAATGATCGCAGGTTACGCAGCCTAATGTTTATGCAGACTTATTATTTGCTATTTAATTGGTAATTGTGCTCATTAGGTAGTGCCGGGAGATGAATTCCTATTATGTGGTGTTATGATTGGCTGTTTAGTAATGTGATATGCATAACTATTGTTGCATTCGGAAATAACTCCCATTTGGCAGATTGTATACTTGGGGTCCTTGCTGCCAGTCTTTGATTGTGAGGTGTCTCCCATTGGTAATTATTGGATTTCTATTGAAAAAATTTATTTTAGTTTTTTGATGAGATGATGCTAAGTATGACATTTTTGTGAGTTCCTGGCTTTGAAGGAATCCCAGGTCATTCATCTTAATCACTTCCTCTTCCATCCTTTAAGTTCTTTCCCCACCTGTAAATTTGCCTGGCATTGAGAATCTTGTCTATAAGGTTACCTAGTTAAATGCTAAAGTTTATTGCATAATATTGGGTGATAGGACTTGTCATTTCGCCTAGTGATGAGATAGGAAAACAAGTCAATGATTCTTATAATCTTTGAACCCTATGACCTTACATTCAATTGGCTAGTGGCTGAATAGTTATTTGATTCCTCCATTTACTCATCCCCCTACCTGATAAACCTGGGAAGGCCTCCTGTGGAAAGGGAAAAAAGTCACTCATTAATTCCGAAATGTATCTCATGTCTTCATCTTCTTATGTGCTTTATCTGTGAGAGTAAGTTTTGCCCATTTTGTGGCATTAGTTCCTAACGTGTCTGAATGGCAGGGGTATGAACATTTCACTCATAATGGAAACATGGATTGTTTGATTCTGGAACGGAGAATTATTGAGCTTATATTATGAAGTATATTTTTCAGGGTTTGAAATACTTCATTTCATGCTGATATCCAAGTCTTTCTGCAAGAATAATAGTGATGTTGCCTAATACATTACTATAATCAGTTTTCACAGCCATTCCCCCATCCTTGTAATAGGGAAATAATTTCTCTGAAGTGCTTATCAAGGCTATTGTATGTAGGCTATCTTGGGGCTTAATATGGCTTGTTTAGCTTGTCTGTTTGCTTACTGAGCTTAATGCTCAGAATGGCAGTTAGTGGAAGGGGGGATGTCACTCTGGAAATAAACTTGAATTGAAGCATCCCTTTTTCAAGGATCGAAGGTCATTGTCACACGTCCTCTGTGCCATGGCGGTGAATTTGAATTTGGCCACTGTAGTCAGAAATAATTTGCTGTGCAGGGGCCATGAGCTTCCAGTCGAGCACTACTGTTGAATTTGGGTAAATTTTCAGTTCAGTTATATTTGTAATAAGGCGTATTTGTGGCTGTAATAGCATGGCATCCAAGGATTTAAGGTCATGTATAGGGGAGAACCCTCTTACTTTAAAGTGGAAATGGGACCCTCATGCATCTTTTTTGCAGAGCAGAAGTTTTATATAAAATATTGTGGTTTGCTTTCAGGGAATGGGGCCAATGGGTGCACCAAATGGACAGATGGGTGGTCCAATGGGAGGTCCAATGGGTCCTATGGGCCCACCTGGGGGAATGATGCAGGGTTATCAAGGCTGGGGAACTCCACCTCAGCAGCAAGGATATGGTGGTGAGTCATCCGCACTAATATCTTATTGTGTAATTCTATATTCATCAGCCTTGCATATGCAAAGACTGCTAATCTTTTGTTTCCCCAATAATGCTGCTAAAGGCATATCATTACCTTTTCCCCATTGATTTTGTCTCGTCAGTTGTTCATTGCTTTGCTTCTGTCCTAGCCCTCACTTCTAATGACAGATATTGATTAGCTAAGAGACTTTTCTATACAGTTAAAATGACTAAAAGCATGTGACATCCAGTGGGATATGTAATTTTCACAGGAATTCTATTTGTCCAAGAATTTATATTTCTTATTGTATATTATCTATTTCATTCATTAGATTGTTCATCCTGTAATGTGATTGAAGGTAAACCCATAGGTACAGGAAGGGTAACTTCGTGTTGGTTCTCAGGTTTCCGCGGAGCTGGAATTTAGATCTCTCCATGTTTACCGGGATTTCTTCCGCCTCAGTTGTTACAACTGACACGGAAGAAATCCAGGAAAACATGGAGAGATCTACAAGGTAACTTTGTATCCTGCTTGAATCCTTCTATTGTGATAGCCTTCTGTTCATCATTATCATGAGGAAACTTAGTCCTTCCAGTAACTCTTCATGGAAAAATTTCCTTAGTTTTAATGTTAATTTTTTTATCCTGCATAGTTAAGTTTCTATGTCTTGCTATATATCGTCTAGTCATCTTGTTTAGCCTTAAAAACTTGCGGAAGTACATGGAAGAGAATACTTATGTCAGTCAAATCCCTCGGTGGAACCAATTATCAGTATTTGCCTATTCATTTTTTTAATGAAAATAAAATTTGCATTAGAATTAAATATCATTGCTGATGTTATGCCTGCCTGGGGATGATCATTTAACTTAGTTATAGTAAAATTGATATTTTGTCGGACAGAATTTGGCAAACCTAAAAGTAGGTATTTCTCAATGCCAAACATCACTTTTTTTTTATTCCTCCTGTTGCTGTCCTGTCCTAATGAAGAATTTTTATCATCCTTTTCTGTGGTTAGTTTGGTGCTCTGTTTTCTCGTGAAACAAGCTTGTCTAATTCCTTCTGACCATATGGAGATCATCTCCATTTTCACTTGAAGTAGTGTCTACTTCAAATTCCTTGAGTTTTATTTGTTGTAATTCTTCATTTCCAAATAATTCTATGTTATGTGGCATTGCAGCTATGCATTTTTCAAATGTTTTCTCAGGCTATGGGAACCCTCCTGGTCCTGGTGGTTACCAAGGTTGGGGGGCTCCACCTGGACCTCAAGGACAGCAGATGCCACCACCTCAGTGGGGTCCTAACTATGGTGGACCACCGCAGCAGCAGGGATATGGCACATATGGTGAGTAGAATATTTTTTTGCGAGTCTCAAAGCAATCATTGTAATTACTTCATATGTACTGTAGAATAGTGGTGCACATATAATAGGTGGCATAAAATATAAATGAGGTATAATTGTTGTAGTCTGGCTAGTGTGATGAACACTTAAATATTTGGAGTTGAGTGTTGACTCATAGTATGGTTTCATTAAGGGCCTGTCAGTAGACTAGTGGTAAATATCATGAGTAATTATGTGATAAAACAATAATTTTGAAATAAATTTTATATTGGTACATTCTTTTTATGGTTTTTCCTTGAAATATACTTTGTACTTGTATCAAGCTTTAGCCTCAGACCTTTGACTGCCAGATGTGAACTGTCATTTATATACCATAAAAATCAATTTTAATAACTATAAAAATTCATTGTAATTCCCAGTAATTTACTGACTCCTCATAAAATTACCCTTGGTAATATAAATGACTGGAGAGCTGCGGTAACATAAAGAGTTAGCTTGGGACTTGGTGGAATGAAGGGCTGTAGTCGACCAAACTCGTGATACAATCACTAATGGTTATGAGATTACTTTTATTATTTTTTCTACAAGTTATAACTTAAACATAAAGCAGTGTATGAAAATGTTATTTGCATCCTTTGCTTGCCTTGCATAAAATTTTCTGGCAGTGAAGGGGTTAATTACTCTTGTAGCCAAAAATTAATTTAAAGCTTTAGTTTGTGTAATTATTACTGTAAAGTTTTATTTCCCAAGATACAGCTGGCATGTTTGTCTGGAATATAAGCATGCATGAAGTAAGGTCTGATGCTTTCCTGATGTTAGATTTTAGTGAAGTGTTGTTTGGGTTCTCATCTATGTCAAACTCCATTTCTGCTGACATTTCAAATAGAGTTGTCTATAGTCATCATGCCCTGAATATAATGGATGACTTTTATATCAGAACATCAAAACTGTGGGTAGTTAGACCTAGTGGAGAATTCACAGTCTTCACTAACTCTTAGCATGTACTTATGTTCTGTCAAATATGTCTGTTTTGTAAATAAGGACACCTGGTGATTAAGGATTATTTCTCTCCAATTCTGCTTTTGAACCACTGATGTTCTTCCTAAGCTGATGCAATTGATTTTGTCCCAGGCTCTTCATTGCATAATAATATTTCCGATAGACATCTACTTTCCTCCCTTTTTACACCTATATACCCTTAATTTTTGTCATCATAAATTAAGAGAAAGCGCCTCTCTTTTCAAAAGTCCTCATGTGTTTCCCAAGGGAATGGTCGTGTGCGTGACCATTTTTGGGACCTGAATTTTATCTTAATGTTCCTCAATACCGATGCGATCATGCTTACTCCTGTTTCCAAGACATCCATATTGTTCTTGGCTGAGTTGGCCCTAAGAGTGAGATGTTATCTCTTTTTCTGGTTGTGTACATATTCTACTTTTTTTAGAATGTGCTTATCACATATTTGTTCCTGCAACTTGATTATATTTTTATTTTTCCCTGAAGTTGGTATTTCCCATGTGTCTGGTCAATCAGCCCTATTGTTTTTCTAGTTTTTTCTTCCTGCATTTTGATTTTTGGATCTGTGAGAGAAGGATAATTATTTCTATTTCCAAGTGCTAGATGTTTTGGTAGGCTCTTGCGTCTGGGGAAAGGAGTTGTTTGCCCTTAGAAGTCTTCATGTAGCTTCTATCATTGGAAATGAAGGTTATTTTTGTTTATATATGGTATGAAGAAATTGTTCAAGCTAGTATTCAATTACTATGAAAACTCCCTGCATCCTGCTTGTCTTCATGAATTCTTGGCTCCATCCATTTATCAGAGTCTAACCTAGTCCTGATCTTATTATTTAATGTTAATCTCTTGAAGTTAGCCATGTGATGAATGATCTTCATGTAAGAGCTTGTGGAAACTTACATCTTATTTCTTTCCTCCAAGTCTACTGAGTTTCTTAGCTTGGGCTGGTGGTTAGTTTATCAAGTATCTTACCTTTGGTAAGAATTTATGCCTGTTACCGTCTTGGAATCATAATATGCCTATAAATTCAGGTCTGTAATCTGGTTTGAGCAAGATCAGGATATTTCCCCAGAAATTTAAAACATACATAATTATCGTACATTTTCCTTGAAGAATGCCATATATTTACTCCGCCATATGCCACTACTTTTACGTATCCTAACTACCTCTATTCACTCTATTCTTTCTATCCTTTCCTTTTCTGATTAATTTTTATTTTTCAAATTTTGTTTTTTGGGTGGTTCTGTTGTAGCAATTCCTGTCTGGTTTTGGTTAATTTGTTTGTTATCCCTCTTTTTGTTTGCAATAACATGCTTTGATGCCAGCATTGCAAGTTTTAAGGAAAATTCTGCATTCTTATTGTATGTCTCGGTAATCTACCTGTACATATTTTTTGTCGTAGGTTTCCTGACCTATTGTTGTCTTAGCTTGTGTATCATAGACTGAGTAAATTGTGACATTTTGTGCAATTAGTTGCTTGTTTTCTTTCTAATAGAAAATTAAGGTTTGCAGAAGGGAATAGTTAATATTCGTGTTAAGGTTTGTTTTTTATTACAAGAGCCTGACATTGTTGAAGAAGTAGCTGGTTTATTCCACACCTTTGTTTGGAATGTACTAAGTCCATTGCTTATCACTGTCTAGCAGTAAATTCCTATAATGTAACTGCCATACCTGTCAATTTAGGTTTAGGGCTCTTGTCCACATTGAAACTAAACTTGTCAAATCCTCTTAATATTGTGGTGGAAAGCTTATGGTTAAATTTTCAGCATGTCTCTATTACCCATCTACTATTTTTCTGTTTTTATTTCTTTGGAAAAAATATTTTTTGCACTAGGATGCCAATAAGCCCTAGAGTTAATCTCTAAGAACCTCAGTATTCATTGAATGCTATGATTTTTTTATGTCTGGAATGTCATTAATGTGTATTAGCAACTATGGAATTTCATCTGAATGTTAGGACTTGTATGACGACAGGAAATAAGTGATTTAAAGTAAGTTGATACTAATGCAAGAGAGAGTAATCTAAAATTGATAGCTTATTATTGCCTACCTTATTGCACCTTTTTGTGTGTATATGCTCAGCCTGGGTTCTTTCACTATTGAGGATTTGGGACATTTTTAGAATATCAATCAGGCATGAGCAGTTAGGTTATACTGGGACACCTTCCACCACTGCTTAGTGATGATGTGACACCTGCTGAGACGAGTTAACTTAGCCATGACATCTCTAATCTCTCGTGAGGTATACATTGAATAGTAAAATGTGTTCAAAGAGTTAGGAGAGACATCCCAGACTGGCCTGTTGAGTGCTTTCTCTGTCCTTGTGCTAAAATGATTTCTTTTAGCCTAGATAAAAATGGTCCTCTTGATTTTCTCAACTGGTGATGTTTATATGGAGGAATATTGACAAGCCAATCATAGGATTTGAATGGGGACTTAATTTTCAGCTTAAATTAGTGGAGTTTTAATTAAATTAAGTTTAATTTAAGGAGAATAAAAAATTAAAAACGAACTGTTAAAAGATAATTCTTAAGAATGGGTGCAGTCTTAATTATGTGAAATGAACCAGTTGATTGAGAAACAGTGTGTGGTAGTTGGTCTTCTTAGGATCAGTGTTGGTGTTGACATGCAGTATTTCCCTGCCATTGAGAAAATACCTAGCATTGCATTTTGGCTCTATAGCAACAGTGTAAAGTCTTCATTTCAGAATTTTTCCCTATGTAGTGAACAGGGTTAGTCAGAATTGGTTAAGTGTCACCTACATTTGAAGTATTGCATTATTCCTAGTGTGTGATTTATTTTTGCTCAAAGTGAACAACAATGATGATAGTCCCCATCGTTTCTGGCTGGCTTGTGTAATACAGAGAAGTTAATGGGGAAATACCCGGTCTTCCTGGTGTTAAGACCTTATTCTTGGTGTTGGGTCAACATCCTCTTCATGCTCTTGTTGTATTTAAATCACTGCATATTCTTCAAGGTCACAGTTTCGTTTTCTTCACATTTTATCCAAGACTACATATACTTTTAAATGCCCTACTTTCTATTTTTCATCATTGCCACCTTTTTAGTTCACAATTCCAGGCAAAGTTCTGAAAAGACTACTATGAAAGATTCCATGCTTGGGCTTGCCCATTACTGAATGCATGGGGTGGATCCTTGTGTGGAGTTACTGCTTCATTTAGATATCTGAATTTTAAACTGCCTATTAAGGAGTGTTAAAAGAAAAATGGGTGGAATAACCATCACTGTTTCATTAATAACTTATGGTTGGAATCTCGAAATTGAAAATTATTGACTTTGATGTGATTATTCCTTGAAAATACGTTAGGCAACCAATGTGTTAGTGCTAACCTGTGCAATGAGTTGTGGACCAAGGAAATACTGAAGAAAGAAATCATTTGCTCAACAATCTTAAACAAAACATTATGATACTTTTCAGTTCTCTGATACGACAGATGTCATGATCCCCTTGTAGTTCAATGCACCTTGGCCGTGTGCATTTTTGTCTCAAATACGTAGTAACTTCATTACTTTCATTAATATGTGCTCCTGGAAAGCTTTTAAGAAAACTATGGATTGTTGGTGTGTATTCAGTTAAATTCATCCAAGCCAAGTGGTTGGTGATAATTAAGAATAAATTTGCCTCTTAAACCATTGCAGTGGAGGGTTATAAGCAACATAAGGAAAAACTTCATCTAATTACTGGATAATGAATTCATTTATATAGATATTAAATTAATTAATGGAAATTATTTTGGTTCAAGATTATCATGATATTTTTTTGGGAATTTCCATGATTTTATGGATGGGCAGTGATGGTTGAGGTGAACCTAATCCTTGATTATTCTTCTACTCTTATGTTTGTTGCTACTTTTTATTTTTATTCCAAGAGTGGAACTGTTAGGCTGTGTCAATAGAATTATATTTGACAGCATTTTCTTTAACTCAGTAGATCCATATTGATTTATCTTTTGTTATGCTAATGCTAGGATTAAATGTGTTTTTCTTTCATTATTTTCTGTAATTTGCTATTGCATTACTGTAACTGTTGCTATCAGATGAAGCTTTCATGCCAGTGTTAGTGAGTGTAAGTTTTATATCTTCATTTCAATATTCCATCAAATGAATTTGGTGAAATATTGCAGTAATTATTTTTCTAGAGCAGCTGCGAGCTGCTACATAAAACTCACTGAGCAGGCAACAGGAATATTCCACATTAGGGTTACTTACATTTTACCATGCTGGTTTATTCTTTTTTAAATGTGTACCAATTATCTTTTGCAAAGTTTTGAATAATGGACAGTCTTAAAAATGAGGGTACATTTATCAATTTGAGTTCTAATTTATTTAATACATATAGTTTATTCTATGGATATACAGTGCTTTGATTGGTTTGAAAATTTGCTCATGCCATCTAATGGCTAAGTACTCCATTTTTTAAAATTTGGTAATCACACATGTTGGTATTTCTTAAATAAGAAGGAATAGACTCAGTAATATGATATCTTAATTGCATTGTATAGTTTTTTACTCAGTTTTAGAATAAAATCTACATCTGCTGAAGGTCACTAAATACAGTGAAATGCCATTACCAAAAATGTCTTTTTTGCAGAGAAAAGGGTTGGTTATTCTGAGTAGCTATGAATTTAAATATAGTACACAATATTTTACAAGTCATGATAAAAATGGGTCTTAATCTTGCCTATAGTTATGAAATTTTACTTTTATTTTTTCTGTGCATTTGTTATGACTATATTGGAAACTAATTTAAATGTGTGAATTTATTTTCTTGTGTTATATATCATATTATTGTATTTTAAATAGCAGTTTTATTGTGGTAAACTATTTTTCTCATTTTATTTATGCTATACTTCCCTAAGTTAGTTCTTGTTCTTTTTGTTAAAGCCAGGGTATAAAGTATGTGGTACCTTAAACAATCTTGTGTCCATTCTAATGAATGAAAATAACTTAGCAGTCAAAGTCATTAACTTGATTTACTATGCTTCCTGTTGCTTGTTGTGGAATAGTTACTATCCCCAGGAATTTAGACCTTTGTTCTGCAGCATTCATGATATCAAGTGTTGTATTTTCCTTTTCCATAAAGTCCTGTGTTTGGGCATAAGAAAAAACATTAGGCTTATTTTTCTCATTAAAGACTTGAAGTTTTTTAAAATTTATTTTACTTTTAGCTGATATTAGATGATGGGGTGGTAGCTCCTAGGTTCTCCTAAGTTACCCTGCATATGGTGCCAATTTTTAGTAATGCTATTTTCAGATATGTTACAGGGTGGCCTACCTCTTGAAAAGCTGGGAAAGCCGATTGAAATTGTATTTTGCTAAACCTAAAGGCCGTATTGATTTGTGATATTGCAGGGGATATTGTACTTCATTTTTCAAAACGACAAACTTAATCCTTGAATTTTTTGGGGCATTGCACTGCTACTCCTTCAAATTAGGGTATTGTTGCCTTGACCACAAGTTGATTGCTTGCATTTGATTCTTATTATTTTGTTTCTTACTCCCTAGTTTCATTTTTTTGCTTATCCTTGCTTAGCATTTAATGCTTAATACATAATCAGCCCAAAGGACTGCATCAACATTCAGAGATTTATAAAACTTCTTATGTTAGATTTTTTAGGAAAATCAGTTGATGTCAGTTATCCAGATAATCAGAAAATCAGTTTCCTAGAGCTTTGTCTTTCTATCCTATGGGTTATTTCCATTCAAATGTCGAGGTGGCAGAGATTTTTTTTAGTAAAATCCACATCCCCATTTGGATGTCTAGTGGAGTACTACATTCATCAGATGGGAAGTTAAACTGTGGTCTCCCTTGCACCTAGTATTAAGACTAGGGTAACACTTCCTAGTTTCTCTCTCCTGTTCCTATATTACTCAATTCCACCAATATCCTCTGCCACCAGCTAACACGCCCATCAAAAGCTTGCTAAATGGGTGGTTCCTAGTTACCAGCCAATTGAGTTTTGGGTTAGATGGATTTGTATGTATTTGTTTATTAAGACGTCATATTAAATTGAATCGATGGAGACCATACTCAGGTTGCTTTAGATTGGCAGTTAAATAGGAAGGTATTTAGATTTGTTTAAAACCCACTTTGCATAACAGGGAATAAGCTAAGTTGCCCATGGGATTCAATGGCCTTCATGTGTCACAATTTTAAAGAGTGACTGCAATGTGACAAATATGAGAAATTCAGCTGCTTCTTTTATTCCTCAATGTATCAATGTATTCCATATGTCCTGCAGTGCTATTTTAATGCCGCTCATTCTCTGCAAAATTTTAATATGACAATAGGTAATTGCAGATACAACTGCCAGCTATACTACACTGAAACTAGTGTGTTCCATTTCATGAAATAACTCTGCTAATTATTTGAACTAATTTAAATATTCTGGGATATTTATAGTTACAATTTTTGGTTGTGATGAATTCCTTGAGAGTGCATCACCATAACTGAAGGTTCATGCCATATCTCCTATGTAGTATAATTTTTTTTGGTGGGCCACTATGTTCTGATGTATTAGTGTTTGCACTGTACTGTAACAATTTGTTACATAGAGTTTACCACCAGCACACTTCATCTTGGCCGTGTTAAATCTTTTACCTAATTTTTAGAATGTTATTACCATGTATCTGAGTAGGATTACTATTATTGGTGGCATTTTGCTTGCCAGTTTCTCTTTTCTTGAAGTATTAATCAAAATTCTTATGGAGTTAATTCCGTGCTGCACATGCTTGCAAATTCTGGAAGCTCCCTTGTTAATAATATTTGCAAAAACATAGGTATAATACAGCTCAGTGAAATCAAAAATGGCAGCCAGTGTTTTAGATACACAATTTTTAGATAGTTCTATATATTTTTTCCTTTAGTTCAATTTTTTTTCTTTTTGAAATTTAACCTGTATAAATTGTGTAATTTCATTCTCACCTCTCATTTCTATCAAAATAACTGGTTCATGGCTATCACTCCTATGCTAGTCTTGAACAAGTTAACTGGGATAAAATTTCATAGCGTGAAAGTTTTTCAAAAGCAGTCTCTTAAAATGCAGATGTTGAAAAAAGTATGATTCTAGAAGGGGTGGAATGATATTAACAATGGGCATGAAATGGAAAATATGCCTATTGATGGGCAACTTTTGATTGAAATTCCTAGACCTAATAGTTCTAGTTTTTAATAGCAGAATAGCTGTTAATATTGTAAGTTAGCCGTAGAGATGCACATCGCTTTGAGAGCCTTTCTTAGAATACTTCTGTTGTAGGCAGTTTCATCTAATGATGCCCCTTAACATTATAGTAATGCCCTCAAGATATTGTCGGGTTGTGTTGTTTTATCGTTGCGTTGTTTTAAGTTTTTACTAGAAAATAAAATGGCATTTGCTTTCGTGCATCAATAGCCCATGCTTATCTAGGAATCCTAAAAATATTTAATATATTTTCCCAGGGTCTTTGTGTATCAGACTATATTTTTGGTAGTTTGAGTGAGGTATCACTGCATATAAATGTGGATGAATTTAGCCTCTCTATTTTGAAAAATTACTCTTTTCTATTGATGCAAAAATCCAAGCAATGAACTCCACTACTTTTTGAGATATTTCCTATTGATCATTTGCTATTTTCCATGGTGTGAACTACTGAGGAGCATAATCTAAAAAGTGACAGGATTCTGATGCGTAGATCACAGAAGAAATTTCAAGAAGTGCTTTCTTGATTGTTGTGTAAAAATCAATTTTCCATTATATATTTTCAGAATTTAAAGTAACTCCTCAGTTGTTGAGGCATTTTCAATTTATCGCATGAAAGAGTCAAGTTTAAACATTATTAAAGTTATTTATTTGCTGAGAATTTCAGTGCTATGGTATAAGTTTTGGTGTCATTTATAATTCTATGCTTTCTACAGTCACTATCCTTTGCGTTCAGCATTATTTTTATGTAGTTCTTGTAGTCTCGCTTGATCCATTGTACAATTCGTCTGAATGGTGTATACTTTTGGTAGGTGTTAGATTTCAGGAATCAATGGCATAAATAATTCATTTTTAGTGCATTCAGATTTTGTCTACTTACTTCACAATGTATTTTATTTCCTGAGATTTGTATAACGGTAAATCTAAAGTTGGGGAGTTCTATCCAAACATGTCAAGTGACAATCATTGTTGGACTTTGCCAGTGCCAGTAAATGCTCTGTTGGATGGATTTTAATGTTGGACTATAAAGGGTTAAACATGAAAATTAAACTCCTAATATCATCTCTTTTATAAATAGAGAAAAATCTTGTTCTGACTCCCGTAAATAGTTGTGCATGCCCATGGTGTATCCACCTATGTAAAAGCTGCACCTGCATGTTGCAAGGGTGCAGGGGAGCGGAGGTACCGTTTTGTTTTCAGGGTATAACAGAATGTTGGCTGCTGTGGGGCATGCCTCAGAAGTTGCTGTTTTTGTGGCTTTGCAGGGCCTCCACAGGGTGGTCCGCAGCCAGGTTATGGGGGAAATTGGAATTGGAACATGCCACAGAATGGGCCCCCCCCTCCGGGAGGCCCCCCTGGCCCTCCCCAGGGACCTCCAGGCCCCCCTGGTGAGTCAGCCAGCAAGAATTTGTGTGTGTTTCGTCTTCGGGGTGGACCCAAGGCTACTTCTCACTGTCCCACCCTATTTAAATAACTCCTCCTCTAATATTCTCACAGGTGTGCTCAATTACATTTAATTGAGAACTAAAGGTTTGGGTAGCCTAGCACTTGTGTTTGCATCAAGACTTATTGTAACGGTATTTCACTGTATTTTGTGTAGGTGTTTTAGACTAAATCATTTTCTTGTTAGTATAGTGTCTGAATTGGATAGAAGTGATAATTTTAACTTAGTTAGATATCATTATTAAATAAGGAGGAGACTTGTGAGTGTAATAAGTTTAGAAAGTAGTCTCTGGCAATAAAATGGACGGAAGTGTTTACATCATTTAGTCCAGAAAAGCATTTTCATCAATAAGGCTGGTAAAACCTCTGCTTCTTCGTAGGGTATTGGTCTAACAAATAGTTGCTCTCATATTCATTATTGAGAAGTTGAGTTTATTTTTGTGAACACTTCTTATTGTCGAGAGCTTATATTTGTTGAGCCATGTTGATTATTATGTCCATATTTTATGTTATAAGTTACTGTCCATAGAAGTTTTATTTTGGAAAATAACTAACATTTTGGCACCTCATTGTGTATGTTAGCTGATGAAGTACTGTTGTTCTTTGTCTGAAATTTGAGGTTTGTTTCCGGGTGCCTCTGTTATTCTGTTGTAATATGCTTTAATGTTTTGTGATGTAGGTGACATGTATGCTAGACCAACAGGACCAGGTGGTGTAAATCCTCCTGGCCCCCCAGCTCCTGGACCAGGTCCTACTCAACCAGGTGGAGGTGGACCAGCTCCTAAACCCCCTGGTGATTTTCCAGGATATCCTAATCAGTATGGATCAATGGGAAATTATCCTCAGGTTAGTTCAGAGCGAACTATTAGTATATCTTTAATGATAGGTGTTGGACATGGCTTTTTGAGGAAAGTCTTAGAGTGAAATCATGTATTCGGATAAAATGGTTCATTTAAGCTCCTGTGTAGTGTAATATACCCAGGAAATTCCCCATTTTATTTTTTATATCGTAATAGTTATCCTTCACTGGTTAAGTGATTCAGTATAAAATTTTGTTAGTTGTGGGATTGTAAATTTAATAAGTAATATTTTGGGTATCACAAGGAATACTGCTTGACTCCATAACATTTCAGGTATTTTTATGACAATTTCATGGTTTGGGTCAATGTGGATGTATCACGGGATGGCCACTCAACCATGAAGCTCAGAAATTGTTGGGAATAAATGTATTTTAAGAATGTGAGTACTTTGGTCCCACAGTTTTTTAAGGACCAGTGTTACGTTCTAACTTAAATTTTTTTATTTTTTGTTATTCTTCTAAAGGCTATAGTATAAATTGTTAAAAAATTATTTAAATTTCCTCCAGCCTAGTTTTCAGCTAGTACCTGTGTTATTGTGCATTGGATTTCATATAATTTACCTGCATCAAATTATTCATACATTTCAATTCATTGTAGATGAGATTAATTCTTTAGAACTTCAGGGACAGATAAGCCTACTGTTTTCAAGCTGTGCATTCCAGTGGAAGCACTCATGACCTTGGCTGGATCTTAAACTATCTCAGTATACTTGTTGCTGCGGCCTGCCAGTACCTGCAGCTGTAAGCCATACTTCAAACCTGCTTGACATGCTTTAGTTTTGGAAGCTATAGAATTGTATTAAAAAGGATGTTAATTTTTGTATGATTTTGCCTGAGTGAGTTGTGTATTACCTCACCATAATTGATACATCAGTTCAGTATGTTTCTTTTTATGGCCTGTACTTTGTAGCATGGCTATTGAAACCACATAGTGCAAAAATTGGTAAATTACCTCATGGTTTGCATGAAAATTATTTTAGCTTAGGTTATCACTCGTCAACTACAATCTGTACTCATTATGATAGGTTTTTTGACCAGATTGTTGACATATAAGCATTAGTGTTAGGCTGATAGAATAAGAGAAACTGGCCTGCCAAGTAGCTGTACTAACTTGGCATATTGAGGAAAGAGTCATTGGTTGAGTGGCTTACCGGTAAAATCCTGTCCTGGAATAATATGTGCTGTTGACGCCTTAAAGTAATGCATACATTGCCATGTCAATTATATTATTCCTTTCATGGTTTGAACTTAGAAAACTTGAGTAAATTCATCTGTGATTTCATGTTTAAGTAAGCATTTTGATTAAATTTCCGATGAATGCATTGCATGAGTTAATACTGGGACTCGAGATAGTATTGTCTTCTTCAGTGTTTTTCAGGGTATTTGTTTTGGAATCACTACATTTTTGCTATCAAGGAATATGTACATAATTGTGAAATGAAAATAGTTTCTTTCTTGAAAATGTGTTATTCCCATGATTCTTGATAGTTCTTAGGTGTTGAACTTCTCAAATAGGGTTCTTCATGTGGTTATCCATTGCTCCAAATTTTCCATCTAGTAGATTTTAAAATAGACATTCATTTCTGTGGCTTACATTAATGGGTTAATGTTAGGAATGCAGAGTACCGATATTCTTTTGAGTGAATTCCATTTTGCTGATTTTGAGCCTTAAGCTGGGGCTACTCGTTTTATTCTATTTTCCGTTAGTTTTTCTATGTTTTCATTAGCCAGTTAAAATTAGTTTTAGGTAAGAAGGTATCACAATCATTTTGCCTGATCTAATATTTGTGTCCTGTTTGTGCTTCAATCCTTTTCATGCCGACCATGTACATAATGCTGTCCAAATCGTTAGAAGGTCAGTGGATTTCATTTCTTGGAATTAGTTTCTTAATGGGATGGTTTAAATTAGTAATGTAATATTGTTCATATGTCATTAAATGTGGCATTGATCTATTTTCACTAAGTCATTCATTATTACACACACTTGATCGGTGTCAGTCAATATATTGTTGCCATTCCTTGCTAGTATTTTGAAGCTGTAATTTTACTGGCTTAATGTAAACCTCTTTCTACATAACTATTTTAGTGTGATCTTAGTTTCTTTAGATAGTTTTTTGGGGAATCCTTGAACCAGTGATCATCAGCATCCAAGCTTTAATATTGCAAATTATCTTTGTATTCAGTTAGTCATTAATAGAATGAAATCATATTAGACCTGGATGAAGTATAAATAATTTTATTTTAGCTATTATCTTATTTTTCCTGTATTCAATTTCCTCTTATTTTACCAGTTTGCTGCCAGGATTGAAAACTGCCAGCTGATTTATGAGAGCATTTTGATGCATAAATGATTTAAATTTTTTCTTCAAATTTTTCCACCTTAATTGATATTAATTATGCAATTGCCAACTGTATTCCTAGTCTTTGGAAGATTAACTGCAGCCAAATTTTGAATGATAAGTTTTTTAGTCCAAAAATACTATTTGAGAATGGCTTTGGCAAGTTTGGACTTCTCACCCTAAACTTTTCTGGCAGCGAAAGGGTTAAGGGCAATGCAGTTGCTCATAATTGTTTTTAAGATCAAACTTCTGGCATTAATGATAATTTAAGCCTTGTGTGCCCTATTATTAAGAACTTTTTACCTAGTGGATGATGTGATGGTTGATGCCCTCTTCCCTACGCACTCAGCAGGACTCCTCAAGCTATGGCCCAGCACGCAGCTATGTCCCGGACAGCAGTGGGGGCGGCTACTCACATCCTCCCCCTCCAGGTGGGCCCCCCTTTGACTTTAGTGAGTGGACGACTTCGTGACATGCCCCCTCTGGTGCCTCTGTGGCCACACACCGACAGTGGCCAAAGGGCCGTGAGGATGGCGTGCCAACAAGTTGAACCTTAAAGACTGCTGATTAGAGGAGTGCCCCTCTGGTGGCCTTAAAATCATTTGTGTAAATAGGAAATTTTATTATTCAGTTACTTGGACTTGTCCCCTCTACATGTGTGATTGTGTGTGAGCATTGCACCCTGGAAAATAATGGGGTGTGGTTGATTTGCTGTCTGGGGGAACGGAGATTGACAATTCAAGAAAAAAAGTCACTTATTTGTGGACTACATCTGCTGTGCGACTTTCAAATGTGGCAGCGTACATTTTGTAGAGCTTGGGAGTGTAAATTGTGTGATAGACCCGCATGTACTAACGGCGATAATGGCAAGCTTTCCATGCTTATTGTAATGTACGTACATGTTTGCAGAATTGGCGTTCAGTTTTTACCCTCACTGTTTTAATTTGAATTGTAATCAATTTAAAGGAATTTGAACTGTAGAAAGCTTAGAGAAGTAAATAAGCTGATGGACATGGAAGTAACTGTGCTTTTCTTTTTCCTTCCTCTCTTTGCATGCTTCCAGCCAGCTTTAGTGTTGTAGAATCGCTGTATCAGCTCAGTGCTAAGAAATCAGGCAATCAAAAACAAACTATCTGCACTTTGGTTTAGTCATGCATGTGGGTGGACAAGTTACAGTAACTGCATAATAAAGAGGCCAACAAAAATGTGTTGGGCATGGTTTGATGCCACATTGTGAAAATTCCATTTGGTACATGACTAACATTGGCATTTCTACAAATGTTTTTATCATTGAATGTTCTTTGTCAAAATTTGTAACGACTTCTTATGTGTATGGTGCCAACACTTAGGATGTACCATGTGTTAATTGGCAGATTATCGTTTGGCTAGAGTTGCACAAAATCTAAATTCTGGGCCTTTTTTGTTGTTTACAGAATTTGTGATTTCCAAAGCTCCACCCACCCCTGCATTACACATTGAACCATATGGTTTTCTGCACTGACTGTTCATGACTATGCACTCTAGCTGGCAAAAATGGTTGATTTTTTTATTCATCCTTAATTATATGGTGTCCTTAATGTTGGCACGTACACTTGGTAGTCTGTTACTTACAGATCATGCAGGAGTAATTTACTGGTGGCCACCTTGTGCCCTGCGGAAATGCCTGTAGCAGTATTATGTAGGCTAAGACTATCCATAAGGTTGATATTGAGAGCAGGAATAAGTTTTCCTGAAGAGCAAGGTTAAATTCTTTTTTATAAACAACTTGAAGTACTCTATGCAACCTAGACAGCCACAATCGAGTTAAGATGTTTATCCGAAGTGAGGATAATATTTTTTAATAATAGGGTTGAGGAATGTGCAGTAGGAGTACTATGAAACTTGCATGCATTGCCATTTAATTTATTTCCGAGGTGAATTATTTTATCAGGTGGTGATTATTTTGAATGGCTGTCTTTGTGCTATTAGAACAATAATCCCCGGGCCTGTGAAGACTTAAATGTTAGGTGGTAGCAAATTTTCATTTTATATTTAAGGGCCAGGTGTGTATCATCATCATCATCAATGGTTACTCTTGGTTTGGTTAGTGGTTTACCTGCAAGCTGCTGTACTCCATATTAATATTTCTTTATATTTTCCCAAATCCTTACTCTTTTAGGATTATGCATTTAGCCATGCTCCCTTAATCATGGAAGCTTAGGGAAAATGAGGCACCTAATGTTCCCTTCAAGGTGAGGCTTATGGTGCTTGTGGAGTTCCATTAACCATAGAACATCATAATTATG
The DNA here is from genome assembly GCA_963169105.1 of Ceriagrion tenellum. Lineage (NCBI taxonomy): Eukaryota > Metazoa > Arthropoda > Insecta > Odonata > Coenagrionidae > Ceriagrion > Ceriagrion tenellum. Next base: position 49,133,763 of record OY720641.1, on the reverse strand, counting down.
AGCTGAATTTTATCTTCCTTATGTCTGAAGCATCTTTTTCAATTTTTCATTTTATTTTTTGCTTGGTATTCTCTCACATAAAATGTATGAGGGGGGACCCATAAGTTACCGGACACCATTTAAAAAATACAGTTAATTTTTTTGAGTGACGTTGCAGTGTCGGTAAAAAGGAATACACTCACCACCGCCTTGAACATTCTTATTTTTCAAACCAATTCTCTTATTTTGGGTCCTCATAGATGCATTCCTTGTATTGCAGCCTGGCATGAAGCAAGTTCTGTTTAAACAAGGCATTTTAAATTCTTTATTTAAGCCGAACGGGCTTGATGCAATCAAATTAGAATCAGTGTGGCAAACATCGTCGTCGACACACGATGGGCATTTCGTAAAACTGTTACACATCTGTAATAGATATTTCATCTAGCATTTATAAAGTAACTTTTAGATCACAAAAATAGCATGATATTATTCAAAACATCAAGTAATTCTTATCTCCTCGATCGTTATTGAATATTCACCAGTCTCACGTTAGCAATGGTTAACTACGTCTATTTGCAATAACAACTGAAAAACTCATCAAAGTGGCACCAAGGACTGGGTGAACTAACAGTGGAAATTTAGGCAACAATTCCAAACATTTAAATCCATAATATATGTTCATGGTCGAAGTACTCTTCATTAACCCTAATACATTGGTTCAAACGTTTTTTTCCAATGTGCAAAATATATTTTGTACTCATCCTTTCCGATGCCTTACAGTGTCACTTGCAATTCTCTGTTCACCTCTGGAATGTCAGCAAAATGATTTCCTTTCGGCTTCCTTTTCATCCGGGAGAACAAAAAGAAATCACACGGTGTGAGATCTGGTGAGTAGGGGGGTGGGTGTGGAAGAAATGTCATGAGGTTTTGCACCAAAAAGTCATGCTCAGAAATGTGTCTGTGAGGTAAAGCATTGTCATAGTTGGAAGGACCAGTCTCCACTCTGCCACAAATAGGTCTGTTTCAATCGAACACACTCGCGCAACCGCCTCAAAACACTCAGGAGACTTGGTTCACTGTTTGATGTTCAGGAACACCATGCAAGTTCATCAGTAGTATGCTTACTATCCTTGCACATAAGCGCACGAATTTTTTCCATGGTTTTGTGAGTTCTAGACATAGAAGACGTGCCCAGGCATTGAATGTCTTCGATAAGCATGTCGCTGCACTTGAATTGTGAATACTACCCTTATACTTGAGTTCTTTTCAAGGCGTGTTCTTTATAAGCTGTAGACAGCATAACTTCGCGTCCGATGCACTTCTATGGAGCAGAAAGCTAAATGTCAATGCCGAACGCTGTTCTCAAATATCAGCCATTACAAAAAATTGAAGAGATCGAAAAACTGTCTCGGGCTCGCTTGACTGTTGGGACGTGCTTGGCATACTGACTCAGGAGGGGTTACTTAACATCCACCTAGTGGTAGAAGCCTTAACTACAAAAGCAACATGCACAGTGAATTTCAAGCGGTTATTTTTGGGTACCCCCTTGTATATACCCTCTTCTTCAGAGTTAATTTCTTTCATGATTTTGTTAAAGGCCTCAATTTGTCAAGTTTTCTCATTAGGTATTTTTCTTGCTGGGTTTTAGTGAGCTGTGTTGGGTTGTAATCTGTATTGTGTTTTTTGTGCCAGTGTTTCACTGTAAATTGGCAAGTGATTTCTGCTCTGTTTTGATTTACCAATATTTAGGAAAATACTGCTATCAGATGTCCTCCAGGTTTCATTTTTTTAAAAATGGGATTTCAATGCTATTGGGCATTGTAAAAGATGATGGGTACTAATGATGGGGTTTTTCATTATGTATATCTTTAATTCTTTTTCATGCTAATTAACCATTCCTTAGGTTGAAACGTCCTGGCATGGTTAAAATATCCCCCTTCTAGTTGTTTTGGTAGTTAATGGTTTCTGTGAGTCAAGGAATTGTGATTTCATCTAGCTTAAGGAAACCAGGGAATCAATTGTTTAGGTCTGATAGTAAAAATCAAATAATTTTACTCGTATGCTGTCTTCTGCTTTTGTTTCAAGAGGAGTCAGCTTAATTTTTTCTGGAAACTCTTGATGGAATTCTTCTCAAACCCAAGTGTGCATGTGCAGGGATATTCATATGCAACAGTTACTATTCAACCTAAGGTGGTAACGCATGAAAACCCTTTAATCATTGTTGGGTCCAACACTTCACTCTGAATTAATCATTTCTCAGTTTTGCTTAGGTTTCTCTTGGATGGGTTATTGTTAGTATGTAGAGAGCCATAGTTAATGCTTTATTCCTAAGCAAACTTACCAAAGCTCTCCAATACTATCCTATTTCTTTTACAAAAATGAGTATTTTTTCTAAGATCCTCTTATTTGTCCTTATCTCTTCTTTTTGAAATTTCCATTCCATTTTGCCATACACATTGTTTCTGAAGAAATACAGTAACTTGGAGTTTGCCCTATTTATGTTGCATTTGTTAAAATTATGTTTTATGTTCTTCTTAATCACGACTCACTTTATCTACAGTATATTCTGCTCTCAAATGGTATTGAAGCTCTAATTCTTCTGGCAAACACCTCCATAAAGATCTTTCGGAGATAACTTGTGAAATTTTGTGAAAAGTTTATGGTGAATTCTTCAGTTTATTCCGCCCATTAAGCATGGATGTGCATTGGACACCAGACTACCTCTTCTCTCAACTCCGTCTTTGGCCTAACTCCCTGCACTATTTTTGGCAAGAACACGCAATCTTGATCATTTTTATGGCCATATTGGAATTTCATTATGAACTCAAAGAATCTCTATGAACATGCGCAATTAGGTGTTCTTAACATATTAATTCATTACAGTTTTTAATTTTCCATTCAAAATTTATGAGCCTAACTTATTAGATTTATTATGATCATCTGTTTCATAATCCATTTTCCATAGATTTTTGGCCCATGAGTGAAAAGTTAAAGGAATGGGTCTCCTTATGTAGACTATAAGTCCTTTTCCATAGCTGTATTTGCATTAATTGAATAAAAAATTATGCTTTGGTATGCTTAAGTGTATAGGTGCGTGTATTCTCAAAATAATACTTCTCCAATAATCAGTGACAATTAACAGACTAAACCTGGAAATAAGTGTTATGGATTATATTGAGCTTTTATGGCGAATTTTAAGGTATTGAAAACTATTTATTTAGCCACATTTATTTGTGCTGCTACTTTACGAGCCTTGTGGTAATTTATTTTTTTCCAATTTTCTATGGCTGGTGTTCAGATGTGGTTAATTATCAATTATTGGTGAATCTATAATTATTAGTCAATCATTGATTCTGGATCAAGTATTAATAGATGGTAAACAATCTCTAATTCATAACTCAAGGATTCATGAATCATTAATTATATAGGCTAATCCATAATTAGTGACTTCCTGGTTGAATTTTTGTTTAATTTTGGGTGGTTTGAGAAATTGAAGTGACTCATGGGTAGCGATCAATTTTTATTCCAGTCAAAAGTATATTTTTATAGTATAAGCATGGTCTCTTCTCTTAACTAGCTCCACAAAGAGACCTTTTTATATCCTGAGCATTGTAAGTTGCAGGCATTCTGATCATGCTATTTGGACAGCCAGATAATTAGTTATGCTATTCTTACTGCTTAACACTGATAGCTGCGAAATAACTGGCATCCCCTAAAAGTGTAAGACACCAATAAATCTGCATTAAAATAAAATAGAGTAGCACTATTTATGGCTGAAATCATTACTGATGAATAAAATTCATACAATTTATGAATTGTACAATCTGAAGCCAACGAAAATGTGAAATTGTTACAATTAAGTTGTAGCAATGGTTGATTAGAGTAGGAATAAATAATTCATAGTAATTTTAGCAGTTATTAAGTTCAGCTTGGATATTCTGTAAAAATACTGTGGATAATAGCCGCTGTGATATTTTTTTCAAAAAAATTTCAATAGGACTTTTTCAATAGGAATTTTTTAATCTTGATATGGTAGCTTAAAATTTCTAAGCAATGAGCGACAGTAGCACAGGAGGAACTGGCTTTCCTCACTGGAGGTGTCACTGGATGAGTGCCAATTCTAGGAAGAAAATATTCCATCACTGCTGGTTTTGAGAATCCGTATCTTGTATTGAACTCTTTGCCTAAGTAATAATTCAGTGGATTTGCTTGGTCTCACGTTTTCCACAGCCTTTTGTGATGTATTGGTACACTGTCATTGTCAATCCCATACACCAGTGAATACTATGGAAATTCAATTGAATACAAATTGTAATCGATTTGACAGTCGAGTTAAGTATTCTATGCCCTTTGCTCTGTAAAAATTTTACCTTAAAATCGTGAATATGTTGTCAACAACTACAGAAATACAGACATGCAATAGTGAAAAAACTCTGTAATGCTTAAAAGCTTAATTTGTGAATTGATGATTATTTAGCCAAATAATTACAGTTTACTGGACAGTGATAGTCTTAACTATAAGCAATGATTTCATGACTTCTGTGAATAGCTATTAATCAGAGATTGATGAATCATTGATTCTTTCACGACTATGAATAGGAAACAATTAATTAGTGATGTAATCATAGATTGGAATGAATTTTTATGTATTGTCTACTATGAATACCAACGATAGTTTTATTTGATTTTGTCCATTTTGACCATTGACAACAGGCAGAAGCTGTGAAATCAGGAATTGGTAGAATTTCAGGATTTAACTAATTACAGGAGTAATTTAAATGTACGAGCTCGGTAGGGATGTATGTTTCAGCATGTTTAGTGGGTTATTTTAAGCACTTTTATTGGTGTTGTGCTAAATAAAGGTAGGTACGTAATATCTACCCTGATTTTCTTTTTCATAGTTTTCTTACTCTTATTTCCTGTACTTATCTTTGATTGGCTAAAAGTTAAGTGAATCACAAATCCAAATGTTTTTTCTTTCAAATCTCATATCTTGATCTCATATCCACTTGAAATTTTCTTGTGAATTTGAGCCTATTAGTACCCCATCTCACCTAGGATTTCACGTTAAATCACATCTTCTAATTTAACTTTAATAAAAAATAAAATTGTGCAGCAATTTCTGTTTTTATATGGCATTAATTGATTATTTAGGAGAGAATGATGAAGGAAGCTTAGTGACCGCAAGGGACTTTTTGATTTTTACTCATGAAATGGGGCATCCTTGGTTTGTTAGGATATTATATGTACCTTCTTTGATCCAACAGTTTACCGGGTATATAGAAAAATCTATTTTATTAAAGGAGTACAAGTGTTCCATCGCAATATGCATGGAATATATTGAGAAAGCATAGTGCTGAGACCATGGCCACCACTACCGCAACATTTAACATAAATGGATTTTCTATTGCTTTTGATTATCTGATTGGGCTTCCCCCTCCATTTGCACTGATAATCAGAGCTCTACTGTATTTATGCTAGAGCAGTGCAGAGCAGCAAAAGATATTTTGCTGAAGGCATTACAAAAGCTTTTTTTTTAATTTGAGTTCCAATTCAGGCTTTCGCTGCTTCACTGGCTAGAACTGATAATTTTTTACGTGCTTCCTAAGTGCATTAGTGGCTTAGAGATACCTAATGGGAAATATAATATTGCTTCACGAGGTGAAGATTAAGACTGTATCAATTGTATATTTCTTTAAAAAATAACTCCTTATTTCACTTAGTACCATTCTACCTAAATTGCCCAACGTGGTGACCTGACTTCAATTCTTGTGATTTTTGGTGAAAGGGTGAAAATTAGCTTTGTAGATCAGTTCAATTTTGCCACTGATGGAAATTTTATAAATGTTTAGTACCAAGTAACCCTTTTTTTTATTGACAAACTCTGGAGTCACTATGAGGCTTAATTTTTAATGAACAGTCATGATTCATGGGACTGTTTAAAATGTGCTTGGCTGTGCAAAACCATGTCATGGTTGTGTAACAAACATGGTTAGGTGAATATTTCACAACTTCTGCTGTGTGAATACATATATTTTTCATAAGGCATTCTAGGTAAAGTGTATGTTTTTCTGCCGATCAAAACTTGGTGTCTTTAAGAGAAGAAAATTCTTGGGTCTTTTAGTGGATCACAGTGATAGCAGCAGGCATGATGATCTGTGGGGTATGCGTTGGCTCTGCAAGTGATGCATCTGATCATGAGGGTGGTGTGCACATAAACCCAATTTTAAAAGCAACTCTCTATGATTAATAACCATAAAATCTCCTCTTGTTCATATTAAAGAGGCGGTGAATTTTCACACTAATTATGTATACTCATGTAGTATCAAGATGCTAAAATTCATAGGTGAGATAATACAATGAATTACTGCTTATGTGACAGTGCATTTGCCACCAGCCCAACGAGGGTTCTTATCTATTTTGGAAGAATGTGGTCTAATCTTGAAAATACAGTGCCATGAAAAGTCTGCTCTCTTATTTATATTCATAATTACTTCTAGTGAACTAATGGCTTCATCTCTCTTGTATTGCCCTATTTGTCTTTACATTATTTTTCCATTCCTTTTCTATGTTGAATGTTCTCATTCTATTTCGATTCAGAACCTCTCATCCTGGTAGAATTAACTTTAGTAACATTTGTTTCTTTATAATCTTTACATAGGGTCTACCATACCATTTTTATCTCCCATTTTCATTCATTAAAAAGTATTTTGATGTCATTCTCTCCTAGTATCCTCTTTTACTAGAAATATCTCAAGTTAGTCCATAGCTCAGTTTGTGTTAGTTTTGCCCTATTGCCTATGTTCTGATTCTGTGCGATCCAGTCCTACTGCCCTGATGTAGGTTTTATTTGCACCTAAGCCATTTATAATATTAGCCATTATAACTGAAAATACTTGAGTGAGCGATAAGGTTATTCTGTGATTCTTACAAGAACATCCAAGCTTGTGGGACTATCTGGTCGCCTGGTAGCCATTGAGGAACAGATGGAAGGAGTACTAAAAAATTTGATTGAAATACAATTAATGTTGTAGTAATTGTAGTAAGTTTCACATGCCTTATTTTTTTGTGAGAAATTGCATTATACAATGGATTGCTGGTAAATTGTTGATGGGCTGCCACTTTTCTCTTGTGGACTACAAAAATTAAAAATGATTATCATATTATGGCTGTCTTAGCGTAAAGTAGTTTATCTGTTGGTTATTAATGTTCACTTTTTTCTTAGAAACTTTACCAGAGATCTTGTGTGAACTGTCTTTTTGGTATGTTTTGTGTCCTCTGAAAATATTAGGTAGTGGTCAGTTTACATACTGTAGTGCTGGAGGATTCTCTTTATTGTAATTGTGTAGCATTTTGTAAGCCCGAAAATGCGTGGAAAATTATTATTTTATGAATCTACCTGTAGGATGCTCTCCAGGGTACAACTATAGTCATTAGGAAGATCTTGGGTTAAGTGAAAGGATTTGGAAAACATGAGGAAGTTGTTAATGGGGTGTTCAAGTTGTTTGAGAGCAGCCTACTACTTAAAGAATTGGGCTAAACTCATACCATACAGATGCCATTTAAGTAATCTCTTTTTAATCCATCTTCAGGTTTTCTTTTTTCATGTTTGTTTTAAAATTGAATGAAGGACATAATGCTCCAGTGTAACAGGTAATGTAATGCTTTCAATTGATCAGATTTTTAATTGGATTCTCTCAGAGGCAGGATTGGGGTGTTTTGAATTTATGAAATATGCTTGTTGGAAGTTGTTTTACTGTTGTGGCTGTCAGGTTGAAATCCCACTCTTTGAAGTTCTTAAGGTCCATGATTCTATGGGAAGTTGATTTGAGGCATGATACATTGCCTCAATCCTTCTTATCAGTGATACACTCGCCCCTTTTATCTATCTATGTTTTGTGAGGTTTGGTCAACAACAAAAACAATGATTGTAATGCAGGGGGCCAGGGTGATGCAGCCGGAGGAAGCGGAGGTGGAAGCAGTGGGGGAGGCTACACGGGGGGTCCAGGACCCCAAAGGGGGGGAAACTACAGCCAACCCAGCCAGGCCCAGAGCTTCCATCCGTATAGAAGAATGTAAGAAAGAGCAGGCCTTGCTTGTGACTTGGGATTTTGCCATGAGGACCAAAGTGTAGGCTTTTTTGACAGGTTTTAGATAGGCCTGCTGAAGGAAGCCTCTACTTGAAGAAGCAAGTGTACAAAATGAAAGGACAAGGTTTGATGTAATTCTCGTGTTCAAATTAATTTTCTCAAAGTCTTGGTTGACTGTTTCCAAGTTAGTTAAGGTGGGAAGTTATGTTGTTAGTGATTTGAAGAATGTATTTTTGGCAATAATTGGCTCCTTTTGAAAACTTGCATTGTTGTTGTTAAATTAATATTCTTCAACTTTATTTGTAGGCATGTCATGTTGATTTTTGACTTTGGGATTTGTCTTAAAATTAAAGTGAATGTCCCATTTGATGAATGTGACCCTAATTACGTAGATGTGTTAATAGACCCATTCTCATTGTTGTTACATTATCATTTTGAGTGGTAACATTTTGACAAAACAATATAAGTGGCTCTTGACGTACATTTTGTTAACGCATCAACCGGAGAAATAGTCCTTTAATGAAACTGCTCTGTCCAATTATTGCACTATATATTTTGTGTAAATTACACTTGAATTTTGCACAGTCTAAATGAAGATTTAATATAAATTTGTCTTAGATTTATATGAATTTTTGTGTCAGTTGGTGGCACTTATTAAAAATTTATCTGAAAAAAAAATGTTGAATGTGATCGATCTAGCTCCACATTAACAGGTTTATTCTATGATTGTTCCATCTTAGGCAGTGTTTATACTTAAAGTTAAGTGATAGAGATTATAATGTTTATGGTATTATACAACTGGTCTTCAGATACATGTGTCTATCACTTCAATGGTGGATATACTTAAAATTTGATTGGAGAATGCTCTTGACTACAGTTAGGTAAACATCATTCTTAAGTGTTTATTTAAATCTGAATCTGCTTACAGTAATACAGGCATAAGTGGATTTGACGTGATATATTAGCAAAGAAAATGTTAATGCTTTTATTTTAAACAAGGGTATTACAATTATTTAATCATTTATGCTTAATATATAATATTTGCTCATTTTATATATAATACCTCTGAGCCTTGTTATCGTTTATGGAATGGTGACGTTAAACATGACCTGGATGGATGTGAAAAATTTAGTATCATAATTTCATGTGGAAGCTGCATGTAAATAGCCCACAGTTGGACAGTCAAAACGCTTCTTCACCCTGAAAATATGCCATTAAACCTTCATGGTTGATGGCTGCCCTTCTAAGTGATACTACAGGCATTACACTTTCGTTTGTCATTCTTGTATCTTTCTGCATTCTCTTCATCCAATTTTCTGCGCAGAGCATCTGGAATATTCATTGATGGAAAAGATAAAATGTATGAATTTTTATTAGATAATACAAATTTTCAAACAATTCTATATGTTTCACTAGGGTTGTTCTTTGTCAACTTTTATTTGAAGATGTTGGAATGAAACATTTATAAGTTTTACAAGTGACCTAATTATTTTCTTAATTACCTGCTATCCCTTTTTTGTCTATGGCTGTGAGTGATTCATAGAGCTCCTTTACTGGATTTGCATCTGGTGGGAGTCCATGTGCCCATATGAGTAACATTCGGAAACCATGCTCCTTGTAGCTTGATGGTCCTAGAAAAGTAGGTATTTAATTTCTTTTAAATTTTAGACTAATGGAATTAAGTACTATTCGTAGGTGTAGGATCTATATTAGTTTTTTAGTGAACTGCGAGATTATTTAAAAAATGAGATGCATTAACATATGTACTTAACATATATAGGAAATTTTGATTGGTGTAGTTGTTAGTTTACCAGTGTACTGGTGCTCTATGGCACGTATTTGATCCTCGGTAAATTTCCAGTGAAGTGCCAGGCGTCTCCATTCCCCTGGGCCCAGCTGTTTGTAAGATACTTTCCAAAGTAGTTCTCTTAATCTCTCTTGACATCGTGGTGGGCTTACTACTGCTCCCTCAGCAACACCACTGCTAAGCCTTCTCCATGGTCCCCTCCTCCTTCGTCTCATGGCACTTGAATTCTGGTGACCAAGCTCCTTGTCTTCACTGCTTCCGCAACCATCCCCATCCTGCCGAGGAAACAGTCCCTCACCCTCATCCCACCATGCACCCTTGAGGTGCCCATGTGGGTAAGGGAAATTTATTTCCCTGGGCAAATTCCAATTATTGGCATGGTGGGAATAGTTTTGTATGTATCTGGTTAATATTTTATTGCACCTCTCACAGTAGTTCTGTTATTTTTTTTTGCCTAACGCCTCCGTAAGCTCTGAACATATATGTGATTCTTACATTATACATGAATGGAATTCTTACATTTATGGGAATTACCATGGTGGATAGCATGCAACCATGGGTTCAGCAATGACAATTGCAAACTTTGATATTATAGCTTTCGTGCACATTGACATAGGTAACATTTGAGCACAAATAAAATGCTTAAAATTACAATTCTTTTGCAATATGGTAGTGTGAGTAATAGTGTTGCCAAGGTAACTCGTCCAAAAAGATTCTTTTTTCACATTTTATCTGGACTCTTACTAAGTCATTGGCAATAGTTTTACAAATAAAGTTCTTAATGAGATAAGTGTATGTATGCAGTAGCAAATGGTCATCTGAGTTTCAATTAGTTGTGGTGAGTTGGTAGAATTTGTGAGAGAGACACTGTAAGTTATTTTCTGTTTTATTATTCATTTGTAACTGCAATTGAGGATCATTTGCCAGAAACAACCAGTTATCAGCTTGATCAGACTGAGGAAGCTGGGAGGATATAATGATAGGCTTTTTTTGGATATCTTTAGGGTTATTTACTGACTCTGGTTCATTTTAAGGTAGTTGAATAAATTACACCTTATTGCACAATTACTGTGGGCCTGATGGTAGGCTGGCCGATGTTTAGTTAACTAGAAAAAAATGGTATGCCACCTATTGGGTATTTAGTTAATCACTAGATAGAAATTTGTTTGTAGAATCTGGAATGATAGCTTTGGTAACAGAATGATGTATTTCTGCTGTGTTTGACCCATGATTTATGGTAAATGCTACTATGAGGTGTTGGTGAAGCAGCCATGATATTTAAATGAAAATATTTACCTGAAGGGAAAGAAAGACGTGACACTGGATTAAAGGATATTTCTAATGCATTTGGAAACCAAAATCATTCCGTATGGTTCTTGAGTACACATATTCACAAGTAAAATTACACAAGTTATGGCGTTTTAGTTACTGGGTGCAACAATGCAAGCTATTATCTCTTAGCTACTTTATAGGGCTTTTAACATTTTATCAGTGCTGAAAGCTCATGCAAATGCCACAATTGATAAATTCCCACCATTGATCCATGTGAGTATGTGCAAACTTTCAATTTGGACACAACACAAAGCACACATACAAAGCATTTACTTGAAATTTGGTATTGGGACAGAAAAGGGTACGTACGATCGGATAGTCTAGCCTGGCTGTCTTGATGATCATGTCAACAATAGCAGTAAAGCTACCTCGGGCAGCAATATACAAAGGAGTCTTCCCACCCTGTAAAAGCACCAACGAGGAAGTTCATCTTTGCATTGCTAATAAGAAAGCTGCTTCTATTTTTGAGAAATATGCTTTTCATTTGAGAAATGAAATGATTAACTGAAGTATCTTCCTTCAGTTATTATTTGTTTTTGACATTTATTAAGCAAACTTTCCTGGAAACTGATTATTATCTCGCAAATTATTTTAATGAAAATATAAACCATTCATTCTTATTGTTAGGTACTCTAATATTGGGATTCTGTGGTATATTTTTGATGATCTTTATTCAATTTTGAATTGGGAACTCAATAATTCCTTGTCTAGCAGTGACAATTTTTACATCACCTAGATTGACTTAAAATCTAACCACTCTTGATAACTTTTTTCTTAATGTGTGCGAATAAGTGGACTTTCTTTTAAATATGCATGGACTAAATGATGCTAGTTTGTTTGTATTGTTTGACCCAGATTTTTTTATTCAAAATTTTGTGATGGACTATATTTTTGATAATGGATTTATGTACCAATGGCCTTAGAAAAATATTGGAAGGTGGATGGGTGAGAGATGTGTTGATTTGGTACTGAGAGCAAGCTTTTGGTGGTTTATTGAGGTGCAGTATTTTTTTTGAAGAATTCTTATCTGGGTATCATAACTTTTGTCTATTTGAGTAATAATGGGCTACTTGCAAGCAGGGAGCAGTTGATTATTGATTTTTCTCTTAACCTTAGAGGAGGTAAGTGGTCTAGTCAGTTGAGAAATGAAGGATGTTGATTGATCCTGTTGAAGAAATACTTGGGACTTATGATCTGCAGCTTACAATGAGTAGTAAAATTAATAGGTTGAGTGGCGTAATCAAAAGGTAAGTATTTAGTCTTATTGTTTGCTGAGTAAAGAGAGATTGGACATTTGGAATGTACATATTCATTGAATGTCATGAAGATGTAATAGTAATGTGAAGGTATTTTAAATTGGTAGGTAAAATCATGTCTTCAGGATGTTGAACTCTTGTTAACTTATGTATTAAGTTCCAATGCTTTGTTTCCAACTACTACAATGATGTGAAGAGCAACATACTAAGTGGAGTGTTAAGTCTCAGAGTGAAACCTTTGTCTATGCAGATGTATTGAGTGAACCCATGTGTGCTCCATCACTTGCAAACAAGGGAGTCTAGTCTGTTTTGATTATATTCTTTGGTTTTCAGTGTCTGCATTGTTTAACAAACCTGGAAGGTGGTCACAATCCAGGTTTAGGACTTATGTACTGGGTTCTGGAGTAATAGATTGGTGAGAGATGAATCTGTCCTGATGCAAGAATATTTTGAGCATGATATAAAAATTTTCACCATCATGTTGTAATCATTTTTTTAGAATACAAAAATCACAACTTGAGGTTGTCCTTGAAAACCCTTTCACTTGGAGATTGTTCTTTGGTCTGGTACTCCCTGTATTAGCCATTTTTGATCCTCTCATAATGGAAATTAATTGACCCTTAGATGTTTAACCACTTCAGGTTAGAGCCACAAAAGATCACAGTTGTTGACAGTTAACATTTGAAATACTAATTTTCATGCATGTGAGTGACCTATAGTTAATTATGACATCTGTGTAATGAAGGATTCACCAGTGCAGAATTAAGCATCTTAATGAAAAAGCTTCAAGTTAACAGCAGTTCACAAGGAAAAAGTCCGCTTATGTATATATATTTAGTAACCACTGCCGCATACTGATAAGTTGTGGTCATTGAGAGGAGGGTCACTGTGAAGGGGTGGAATCCTTCAGTGCTGATGAATTCAAGTGAATACCTAATCTAAGAAGAATAGAGAAAGAAACTAACTCATTGTGTAATTTTAGCTTGAATGTTTATTCCAAAGGCGAAAATTGAGTCAAGCGAGAGATTTTTTTACCTTGGCTGTACATATTACTCAGAGCGAGATTTTTCCTCAGTTGTAATAGAGATAATATTCTAATTTCATCTTTTTATTTGTGCAGCAGTAGGACCCATTAAGTGTGTAATAATGTATTTGTGTATGTGTCTGAACTTCCCAGTAATTCACTAAATTTGCATGCACGAGTCTATAATGGAACTCATGTTTTATGCTGGACAGGGAAGAGCCTTCATGTTGGAAGGCTTTTAGTGATTTTGTAATAACTTCAGTGGTGTGTAATAGATGTATTTTATAAAATAGTTATGAAGAGATCCAAGGTACCCACTGTTCTTTTAAGATTCTACATGTTAAAATTTCCTCACTTTTTTAATCAAGGTTTCTGGTGTGCATAATCATACCATTTCCCATGTAAAATGGCTGGTATTAGTTGGAAAATATCTTGAAAAATACATCGTTAATGACTGATAGTTAGGAATTTATGGAAAGGTATGATATCTTAAATAGGACCAAATTCATTGAATTTTAGGTTGAATGACATCTTGCACCACCTACCTTAGGAAGACACTCGATATCACCTAAGGTGTTTTATTTTCCCTATCATTACTGAATCATAATATATAGATCTGCCATATCAGTGGTCATCCTTTTGAGCCACGGATTTAGGTGGCAGAGCTCAAAGGAATTGACTACTTCAGTCCATCTGTAAGAGGTTTTTCTTAGAGATACCAGGAAGTTGTTAGTATAATCAAAACTCTCTTTATTGACCTTCCCATTTTTTCCCCTTGAATGTAAATTTTGATGAAAAGTTTGAACTTAGGACACGATTTTTCATGATTGTTCTCACTCTTCTCCATATTATAATGTTGATGTCTTGTTTGCTTCAGTATTCATGATTCAAGGGCAAAGACTACGAACAGGGTGGAGATTATTCTCTATTCTACATCTATCTATATTCTACAAATATCTTCAGCCTGGGTTAACATTTTTGGTTATTGAATTGAGGGAAGCCTCTTAGCAGCCCTGGTGGGGGTCAGGAGTCTTTGTTCATTAAGGACGTGAAATGTTAGGAAGAAACAGGAATTATTATAGGTTTGGCTAAAAGTAGTTGTATGAGAGATTTTGCTGCATTTCATTTTCTTTTGAAGTAATTCAAGGCGACATTTCCTGAGGGTGTCAACTTATGTGCATGTCAGTTACCGGAAATGCTTTCTTAGGCATGGAAGCTGTTTTAGGTAGGTAGTGAAATAATACCTTGTTTGTTAGGTAGTGAAATAAAAGCCATCATTGTTAAACTTAATTCTGTAGCTGTACTTGGAAAACCTGCTGTATGGTGATGAAAGCATATTTGATTGCATGAAGAATTGTGGAGCAGTTTAAAGTTGAGGTAATTTTTCCAGCTGATGGTATACTTGCTGGTCGTGCAAGGACTGTTATACACTTAAGTACTGCCATGTTTAGAATTGTGAGAATGAAGCATGGTATTAAAGAGTTAGGGCTATTGTCCCATGCATTCTAGCAATTACATTATGGCACCCAGAAATAATAGAATGCAGCTTATTATGTTATGTACTCTTATCCAGACTATTTTTCTGCCTTGGTTATTAATGATTTTTTAAAATTTTCTTAAATTTCATTGGTGCAAATTGCAAGAGAACTCGTGATGTTGTTCCTGCTCTGTATGTGCACCTATCATACTAGAATTATTTTATTGAAATATATGTGCCTTGTCATTTATGGGTTGTATAAATAGGAATATTAAATTCTAATTCCACAACTGAGCAGTGGGTGATTTGAAATGTGGCTACTCTCTTTAGTACTGAAAATTGTGGTAATGTTATACTATTGGTATTAGAGCCAGGTTTAGAGGTGGCTACAGAGGAAATTTCTTTCACCCCAACATTTTTTTAGTTACTGAAAAATGTCATTTGTGATAACCATCACTGGGATTTCACGTGGTAGGCTGCAGAATATATCTGGGGATGAAAAGTTAAAGCAGTCCAAATAATTTGGTGGTCATGCTTATTCTTCTAATTCAAGCGTTTACTTGGCTCTCTTGACCCATTTTGTGCAAGCATCAGATTAGTGGACATCCGCCTTTCTACTTGGCAAAGGTTACTCAATGATTAATTTTGAGAATGGGTTTTTGATTTGAACATCATTGTCTGGCATCCCATGATGCTTAAATCATTACAACTTCCCCAGTAATGACTGGAAACAAACTTATGATGGCTGGGAGGGGTGAGTTTCAGCTTTGTAATAAAGGATGTCTATGTAGAAACAATGCCACGTGGGATGTTTCAAGCACCCAATGGAACTGAATTGAGAGCACTTAATTCTGTGTTCTTCAATTTTAATGGTGTCTGTGAATGTGGGCATGGTTGATACCTTCTCTCTCCTTTCTCTACGTTTCTATCTACTCTCAAACCCAGAAGGATGTGAGAAAAAAATCTATTTGGGAGGACAGGTTAAATGCTCCTGTTATAATTACTAACAATTATGCGTTAAGGAAATGTTAGCTAAAATGTAGAATTAGGATGAGAAATTAATGATAGTAATTTTTACAGAATACAGAGAAAGTTTAGTCTATAGGATAGAAGGAAAATATGAAATACTAATTTTATGATCGGTATTTAGCAGACAGTGGGCAGAGTAGTGAGGTAATTAGGAGGAGGTATGACATTGAAGGAGGCCATCATTATTGGGGAGAAATAATAATGGAAATTAGAGCAAGGATAATAAAAGGAAGGCTGTGGGAGAGCTGGGGAATTGAATTGTGCAGACTCGTAGGAAGGGACTGAAGGTGGGTTGGAGGTATCTGAGACGTGGATATGAGGGAGAATGGATTCTTTGAATATAAACGCAGAGACCTAGTGGGTGAGGGGGCAAACCCTTAAGGGAGAAATTATGAGAAGGTTGACTGAGACTGGCGGCAAGGAAGAGGATGGTATTGCTGGAGGAATAAGAAGGGAGCAGCAGATTATGGGTTAAGGTGTACCCTGTGCAACTAGAAGATTGCATTAAGAGATCAATTGAATAATGGGTGACGAATACAAAATTGAGTGAGTACATTAATATGTGTAGGTTGTAAATCATAAGAATAGTTGTTCACCGATACTGACTAATGAAATGGAAGAAAGTGCTGTGCTAGGATACTTTGACCACGAAATTTGTGTAGGTGTGACACGCATTCCACGCGAGAGATTTAACTCGTAGCGTATACTTTAATTAAAGTAACTATTTCACCTATAAAGAAGAATTGCTAAGGTCATAACAATGAACCGTCACTTAAGTTAAATTTCCTTAACCTATTTCACTAATGAAATAGGGCGAGCTCAGGGCATCATAGACGGTTGTCGGTAGTAAGAGATGCTGAGAGCACATTATCACACTTCTATTTTTCTAAATGATTGCACAATGGCATTCCTCTCTTAATTCGAACCTGGCTCGTCGACAATAGAGATATTCACTTCACAGACGATGAAATATCTAATTCGGAAATATTTCCAGCATGGAAAAATCGGCCATGCTCAACCGGAGGGCACCTCAAAAAGTGATTATTTCACAAGCTACGTAGAAAACCAACCGGCTTGCTACAAGTAAGAATATTATAAGAATAATGAGAATGATAATCCCAATTCTGGCGAGAGGGGTAAGTGATGCTGATGAATTTAACCTTGTGTATTGGAAAGCATGACTCAATGTGACTGAATTAACATTGTTCTTTCTTAAATTAAAGAAAATATTCAAATCTGTTATACTCACAGACAAGCTTATCAAAGTACTTTCCAAAGAAAAATGCGGATTAAATGTAGTCTATTTTACGGTAAAATGTATCGATTATAATATTGATGGCTAATTTCATGTGTAGTTACTCATTTATGCCTCAAAAAGAGAAAATTAATTTTATATTTAACATATTCAATATTTATTTTGAATACAGTAATCTTTTCGCGATTATTTTGTCAGACCGCATCGTGTGGAAAGGAAATCATTCGAATTTCGTGGCGTGAAGTTATATCGAAAGTATCATAAGAAGTTTGTGCAGCGCTGCTGCATAGAATTTTTATCATCACATCGGTTACAGGGATTAGTGTTGTGAGTGAAGTAAAGCTGAGGTAGTTGCTTTATTATCATACCTCACTGGCTTGAGTATGCTGTTTCAGTTGCATTACTTTCAAGGACAAGGTAGATGACTGATGAAGAATTTGTCCAGTGTAATGAATTAATGGTATGATTTTGCTGTCATTATAGTTCGTTTGGTGGCTAAAGTTGATTTTTGATTAATTTAGAGCTGTGATGCGCTGCGCTGAAAATTACCCTGTTTTCGCTGTGGCTTGGGTTGCATCATCTAACGTGATCCAACGAAGGCGTCTGAAAATGGCCTCCAGGTATGTTCAGTACCTCTCTCTGTTAAACCTATTTAGTCTCTGGCGTATTGGCCGTTTTCTACCTGCCCTAAATGCATTTCGGAAGTGTTCACTAAATCTACAGGGTTGTTGTAGTGACAGGCCTGTGACGTAACACGCCTAGAGCACTCCCATTTCCCAACTGCAGATTGTGTAGTGACCACATTTTGTTAGCTCCCATTTGGAATCGTTATAAGTCGTGGTTTTGGTCCATTCTCTATCAGATCACGCCCCTGTTTTTGGAAGGTTGTATCGTTCAGATTGTAATTGAAATTCCAGTGTTATCAGACATGCCTTACCAGCCCTACGTCGTCATGAAAATCCTCTGTAATAAGTGGAATCCGTAGCATGGATGTGTGGATTTGCTATTCCTATCTTGATTTTGTGTCAATGCTCGAATGCCCCAAAATTTTATCTCCATTTAAATTTATGGAAAGGCAATTCGTGACTGCCTGCGCACGTATTTTTTTTTTTTTTTAACTTTAACCTGTAAATGGTGAATTATGTGCTCTGTTCGGTGATCGTTATGTACCAATAAGGAGCCAAAATTTATCTGTAAATAGGTTGGTCGTACGCTGAGATGAAGAAAGAAATGTTGTTGGTTCTCAGGGCCATGCACGTGTAAAATTATAGGGTGTTTACAACCTTCCTTTTAAACATAACTGAATCGGTTGATCCAGTAGCGTATCCAGAGGGAGGGCGAATGCTCCCCCCCACCCCCTGTGTTCTGGCGCCCCTAAGTCTGTGAATGTTTTCACTCAAAAATTCTAATTCGTCCTAAAGTCCTCAGTAGGAGCTACATCATTCAGAGGAAGAAAGGGATGAGAGGGAAGCGTCCCCGTCTTCTGGCTGCTGGGTACTTACAAAGTAAGCAACACTACCAACTGCCACACGTCACGGCTGATTGACTAACAATGATCGCAATTGCGCCGATTTCGCGCCGGTCATGAGTTGGGCGGCGTCGGCGTGGCGCGGCGCCCACGTCCAGTTTAAACTGGCTCTGAGCATTGGTAGGTTAGATATGTCAACATAGAGTAACTCAGTCTGGCTATCGTGTGCGTGACGTTGAGTACCTAACAAGTGGCGTAGCCAGGTTTCGGGTCTAGGGGGCGCCGGGAGAGGAGGGAGGGGAGGGGGCAAAATTTTTATGGGGCGCCGACTCATAAATTCACCAGTTTACTAAACATACTGTTACATACTTTTACTGTATTATTTTTCTCGTAATATACTATCCAAATTTATAGACCTTGTAGAATTTATTGTTGATACTTAAGTTACAAAATTGATTCACGCACGTATTTGGGACTTTAGAGTGGAAACATTCTCAGACTAAGAGGAGCCAGAACACAGGGGGCGGAGGGGGGGGGGGCATTCGCCCCCCCTGGCTACGCTACTGTACCTAACTTGTAATTCTCTTTCTCCCGACTATACAAAATTACATCATTCATACGCATGCGTTTTAGCAATTCAGCGCTTCACATGACGTAATTCGAAATGCACGTTCGTGCATTCGTCAAATTGTACCCAGTGTAGAACAGGCTTTAGTGGGCCGTGTATCTCGACCAAAAACGCTCTTTTAGTTCTTGCTTCTGCATCAGCCCAGGAGAGATCTTCGCATTCCCCTCCATTACCTGCACCGGACAACAGCTGCACTGATGGAACTGTGCTGCAAGAGTTCAGGAGAATGTTCGCAGTGACGTTATGATACACAATTTTAACGTTTTGATTATTCTCCATAGATGTAAAAGGTTCTCTTTTGCAATTAGTGCAAAGATTTTAGGTCTTAGGCATCATGGCGATGAGCTGATATCCGACGAAGTCACGTTTTTTAGGCTGCTATTCTGAATCGAGCGATGCTCTTCCTTGCTCCAGAATAGCGTCAGAAGCGATTCTGAATACGATGCAGATATCCAAGGCGTCGGGTCTGTAACGCTATTATTAACCCCGCCCCTTGTATGAAGGGTATGAAAACCTTCTGGTACAGTAATTGGAAATTCAGGCAGCCAATGACGAGCGATGTTTACGTTTTTCTCCAACAGCTGAGACCCTCGCCATGGATGCCGTGAGTCTGGTGCATGAAAGAATGTTTTCAATAAATAATCCAACTAAATTCATTTAATGCTGTCTTCGGATACTATCATTATACTTTATTTTGTTCTGCATTCATCAGCTGATAGATAACTCTCTGATGATTTTAGATTTTGTGAACGGGATTTCAGTTTAGGAAAGGCTGGCGATGTTTGTTATGCATATCTATATGAACATATCACAGCTACCCGAGCTGGGAAAACTATTTTAATTTCTATAATGATAGTTCACCTCACCATCGTAAAAAAGCGTATTGTTTTCATGTATCTTTAGGTTAATTTTTTAATATTTTAACTTCCACAATTTATTCGAGGGAGCGGACGACGTTTGGATGCATGAGACGTGCATGATCCAGCATTATCTTCAAAGTATACTTTCATTTAAAGTTATCATTGGATTTGTTACCTATAACAATCTAGTATTCTTTTAAATTCATCAACTGATAGAAAACTTTCGGAGACCCGGGCGGTGAACGGAAATTCAGTTCAGAAAATTCTTGCGACGTTTGTTACTTATTGAAAAATTAACGGATTACCATGCTGAGAGAACAATTTAAACACGTATAATTACAGTTCAACTCAAAATTGTAACAAAGCATATTGTTTTTGTGTATCTGTTGGGTTGTTTATTTTATTCTCACCACTTACCCGACTGAGCAGACGACGTTTGGATGCATACAAAGTGGGAATAATGATATATTAGTGTATCAAGGGAAGTGATGTGATGTAAATATCAATTATTTTATCACGGATATTTAAAGTGTATTATTGTAAATAGCCCGTGGGCTTAATAAGATGGTTAGACATCGCAATTAGCCTCTTGAAAATCTTGTGGGACCGTTGGGAAATGTGAGGTTGGAAGTGAATGTGAATATTATAAGCAATATTTCGATCCGACTTGTTTATATAATACAACGGAAATGTTAGATACAATTCTTTACGGAGAGAGTGAATACTCATCCTATGCGTGTAGAACAGGTTCTTCTATTTTATCTAATCTTTTTATCCCCGGCTGAGAGATGGGAAAAGTTATGCAATGCAAGAGTAAAGCAAGGAGACTCAGGCGAAAAAAATACCAGTCTACAATGAGAGTTACGGGAAAAGACAATGTCAAGGAAGGTTTCCATTTTCATGCTTAAACTCAACTTGGTTAAGTTTCAAATAGGTTTGCTCACTTTTCCTTCCCGTCCAGCTTGGCACATTTGCCTACATTTTATGAGAAGAATTTTTTATGCTTACTGGAATATACATATTGACAAGTTAATCCTGCTAATATTTTTATGTTTTTAGGAACACTTTTCAATGCATATTTTGCTGAATCCTCGTCAGATAACGTGTGATAATGAATCAGGTGGCCGTTTCACTCAAGAATAGCTTGACGCTATTAGAATAACGTGGGGATCAGATCGTCGCCTAAAAGAGCGTCGCTCCCAGGCGTCAGTCTGCGTTCAGAATCGCAAATAGCGTCGTTGACGCTATTCTTCGAACCGGAAGCGTCTCGAAAGCTATTTTTGGAATATAGCTGTACAGCTATCTCATTCAGAATAGCAGCCATAGGGCCTTATTCAGAATCTGGGTCGCTATATTAAGCTCGCGATATTCCAAGGCTCAAAACAGCGAGGATCGGTATTCTGAATGGAGGTGGGCAATATATTGCCCAGTTCAGAGTCGCTATAATAAAGGCCGCCCGTTCCTGTATGACAACTTCTTCAGTCATATCCAACTTAAAATTCTGCAGCCAATGAGATTAAAGCTTGCGGTTATTTCTCTGTCCCTTTGATGAAATATTATTTCCCGATTGTAATGTTAGACTTTTTCAACTCATAAATACATTTAACTATAACTATAATACTTATTACGTATTATAAGTTGTAAAATATGCATTAATGCACAAAGTCATATATTCTGATAAATGACTGACGAAATTAATATTGCGAACGGTGAATGTAAATATCAAGGTAAACATGAAAGCGTGAGTCCATTGATGGTGTGAGATTTGCATTAAAATTTATGTTTTTTAAATGTTAATTATGCCTGCTATCCTTATGATTAAATAACATATGAAGTGATCCTTTCCTGTGTCAGTTTTTGGAAAGCAGTGTCCCTTATTGAATACCTTTCGTAGCGTCGACGTATGCACTTTATCCGCAGACACTGTTTTACATGCAAATTTGTCACTTTTCCTTCGATAGAGGACTACTAGTATTGCAATGTACATTATTCCACTCAGTGATAATGTTTTGTGTTGGCAGTAATGGGCTGGGAGGTCTCAACAGTCTCACTGCATATTGTTAAAACTTATAATGAGATGACCACTAGACGTCAATGTGAGCGAGAGGTGGGCATTGAAAGTTTTCATCTTCGGCCTCATTTAGAATGGGAGAGAAACTAATATACTGCATTTTTAATTGTAAGAGATTGGCTATTTAGTATATTCCAAAAGTGTTTGTATTGGATGATACGATATGATTCATATGACATTACGGGTAACGTTATTTTTCGTGACTTTCATGCGTCTCGCAGGGCTTCATTGTACTTGTTGCCAGTTGTTTTTACTCACCGTTTTCACTAAAATACGTGGTTAGCACAGAAAGTTCATCTGAATTGGACTACTTGAAATTCAACCCTTGTGTATTTATTGTGCTTACGTACGTGCTTGTAAATAAATAGCATATAGCCGAGATCCAAGAATTGTAGCTATTTACTTATATGACTAGCGATGTTATACTTGCCCCTTGCAAGCGAATTTAATAAGAGTATGAAATAATTACTTTTCAAAGTGATATTATCCAGTGGTCAGAGGAAAATAATAGATTGTTAATTTTTTGTATAACACGCATCTAATTGGCATATAAACGATTGTGATCTCAATTACATATCATTATGGCGCCATAGAAGCGATTTTGGGTTCATAATTAATTGAAAGTTTTTCATTTCAACACTGAAAAATGCTTGAAATCATTACGAAATGCGGATATTCTGCCGAGTGCATGAGAACTAGCCGTCGCTATTCAGAATAGCCCGTTCTCTGTCACCGCGCTATATAATTGCGACCCGGCCGGTCGCTATTCACCGTTCAGAATACCGAATTTCGACTTCTGGTGGCCATTATATATATTCAGAATACCGAATAGCGACTGGGTCGCAGTTACCATGGAAACAGCACGCTGGGTCAAAATTCTGGATTGGGTTGGTGTGGTGGCTAGAGTACTCGCCTACCACGCTGGCGGCCAGGGTTCAAATCCCTGCAGAGGCGGATGTTTTTCAGAGAGAACCCAATCCCTACTTGAGTGTCTTGTGGAGGGCACTTCAAGTGGAATACTCCGTCTGTCGGATGAGACGTTGAGCCGTGGTCCCCTTGGCGCCTTTCGTTAAGAGCAGGCTAATGCCGATGCCGGGTTTCTATCCACCCTTCCTCCCTCACCTGTCCCCTATGGCGAAAATGACCTTAGCCGTCGGTCGCCTCCCCCAATATCCAATTCAATCCAATCGAAATTCTGGCATATAGCGCGGTCGCAATTCCGTTCAGAATAAAGCGCATATACCGTCTTCCGCGGTCGAAATAGCCATGTAATAAGCGAAAAGTTACGACACTAATTTCAAGATTAATCTTTGCTCTAGAGGCCTGTGAAAACAGTTACTTTAAGTGCGAAAGCAGAGTCCTAAAATAAAAGCGCGTAGACGTCGACGGAAGCGTTTTCGGCCGTAGTATACAGCCTCTTAGACCTCCAAGTAGGTATCTTATTTTTACCTCATCTGATTCATATCAACTGGCTACGTTGCATTGTAAGTCGTTCCTGTAGGCCGTGTTGTTTTTTACTCGTCATTGAAGCCCATATTTCGGTTTATGTGTTGATTAGCTCTTTAGTAAGAAATAACTTCAGTAAGAAATGAGGTGTTGCACAGCAGAGTAGAAGAGTATAGGACCATATGGAGCACCATACAGAAAAGAAGAACCGGATGGATTGGACACACCCTGAGACAAAATGGGTTTGTGAAGAACATAATTGAAGGTAAAGTAGAGGGAAAAGTCCCCAGAGGAAGATCCATGAATAAGTTCATGTAGCAAATAAAGAGGAAAGTACATTGGAAGAGATACCAGGAGGTAAGGGAACTAACATTAGATAGGGAAGGGTGGAGGGCTGCAGTCAACCAATCTTAGGATTGAACTACCAATTATAAATTATGAGCTCTTCATCCTTCGAAAAATATTTGTTACAGTGTGGTGTTGTCGTGAGTGAAAGTGTTGTAGCCTTTCTTTTGAGTGTCCAACTCCTGCTTTTTTCTACTCAACTTTTCTTTTATTTTTTGGGCATCCTTGAGTAATTTTTGAACTATCGAATTTATAAGTGATTTCTACGTCAGATAATACCAGCATTTGTATCGTTCATGTCGTCATCGTGTCCATGAGACTGATACATCTATCCTCTAATATGTAACCTCCTCTAATCCATCCTCGAATTATTGAACAGGTGACACTTTTCCTCGGCTTGGTAGAGGGTTTTGTAATCTATGGAAAATACCTTTATTTGAATATTTCTAGTATTGGTGGAGGAAGCTGATGTCGGGAATTTTGTGAGTGAACGGGAAGAGGTCAGGGTTCCAAATCTTAGCAGAGCAGAGTTGAAAGTCGTAAGTTGAAAGAATGGTCTACTTAATTTCTGCCCGTTGATATTTACTGCTGCCAGGTGTAAGTCAACATGTGATTGGCAACTTTAAATTTTGAATTCAGGATTTAAGGCACTTCAAAGAATTGAATGGGTGTAATATTGATCTTTCAAGAGTCATTAGTAAGGTTTAAGGAAAATGTTAATGGTTTTGCATCTCTAGATGCCTTGCGTTGAGTAGTTTTAAAACCACATATATGAATGCAAGCATATCTATTTTACCTGTTCCCTTTGGTCAATGTTAGCACCAGCATTAAGCAAAATTTTGCAAATGTCGGAAAATCCTTGTTCAGCTGCTAGATGAATTGGGGACTGTAGACGCTGGAAAATAAGAAAATATATTCTTAGGCGTATCAAGATTCGGAATTAAATCTAGTATATCTGAATGTGTCAATAATGGTGTACGTTTTGACTGTTTTGCACGCATGAACGCTTTCGTGTAACTTTTAGCTTGCCATTTTCTTGTCACAGGAGATGGGAGCAATATTGGCTTATTGAACTCAATGAACAAGTGCCCTATTTAGCATGACATAGGAATTTCCGAGCCTCCTTATTGACAAAATTCAGACGTCACAGCCCGAGACGGTTCAAGTAGGGCCTTTCAAGTGTTGAGATTTATCAGGGACTGTGACGTCACGTCCTCGGATTTCCCCAGGCTCGACCGTGTCAAGTTCTACCTGAAAAAGGCCCCTGGTGAAAATTTTATGTTCTTTTCGAAGTTATGCCTAGTTAAACATTATTGAAAATGAGCTAATGGCCATACTATGTGAAATATTTTAGTAAACAATAAAATTGCCTCATGGCCAATGTTGAAAATCGATTTTGTTATGTGGAAATCTATTTTGGCCTTCCATCAATTGTTTGATGGAACTAGGTGTTCTAGACTGCCGCGCATGCAATGTATCGGAGCGGTCCGTACATTCATTGTATATACATATTTTGGCTTCAACCTCGCGGACTGTGGCATAAGTGTTGAATATATTTGTCCTTTTGCACAGAAGAGAGCGCGCGGTCGGATGAAACGTTCGGAGGCGCTAATGGCGTCAGGCACGCCCGTAAATAGATTATTTATAATTTTTCATTGGGAGAACATTTTTTATTTAATTTCTATTTTAAGAATGTTAATCTCATAAATGTCGCGTCAAGTATTCAATATTGCATTTTCACGATTATTTTGTTGTAGGGAGAAATTTTTAGCCGAAATCTTTTCTTTGGCTTATTTGCCACAGGTAAAAAAAATTAATCGAATTCTTCCCAACCCTTGATCACTTAGACATGTTTTTTTAATTTTAGCATTGATAACATATATATTTGGCATAACGTTCTTCGTGTTTGAAAGTAAATAACACGATACACACCTATGATTTCTATTTTCCGACCCCATTGAGATGGCAAAATTTCCTAATTGAAAGTAATTGAAATGATTATTCAAGTATTATATTCTAATGCATGCAATATATTTCTAACATAAGGATTCCAAAACAAAACACTTTTAAAAGAGTATTAAAAGAAGTTGACGGTGACCATTTTCTCCACAATATTGTAGCAGGAAAACAGCGCATTATGCAGAACAATCCTCATTGTAGGAGGAAGCCTCGGTGGCTTAACTGACAATATCGAGGGACCCAGTAATTCTAATTAGAGTCCTAGTCTCGACAAACTAATTATCCTCTGTGAAATTTCGCATTTTTGTGATCATTTCTCGTTTACAAGCCTTCGCTGGAAATCAACATCAAAAATGACTATCGCGCATTCAATTATATACTTAGGTTCTTTTATTGTATGACGCACATCATCCCTATTTTGAAGGGCGCTGCGTCGTTCGCGGGGCCTGAAACGAATTGAAAGCGAGTGCCCTGTTGTGTTTGGCAAGGTCGTTCTATAACGATTGTATTCTTCCTTCGATATAGGTCTTCGCTATGTACATAAATCCGCCATTAATGTGCTTATTTTTCCGTATTCTCCATAAGCATAGTATAGGTTGTTCAACGTTTTTGTTAATTTGGTAGTGCATTTGTGTTCGAAATGACAACTTGTGCCGCATATTCGCAGATTTCCTTGGATGTGTTGTGGCAGTAAATGCTCAAATAGCACTATAATGGCGGACATGTGGTGGAAATGGTTGCGAAGACCTGTATCGAAGGAAGAATACAATCGATATCGAACGACCTTGGTGTTTGGAAGTAAGGCCGTTTTCGAACTTGGCAAACGCCTAGTTAACTTGATATCAAGATATCTTGATACCTAGGCAAGCAAAGTGAAATGCTTACTTGACACTTTCGTAGCCCTTTTACGGTGGAAGAGACATCATGCTGCCTTCATCTCGTGAAACATACGAAAAGCGCCATCCGTGTCCATAATTTTTGTGGTTGATGGAAGTCGATTGCTTCTTTAAAATGCTTCCCATCCGTATACGACAAATTAAAAGGGAATATAATTTTGAAAATCTTATTGCTTATGAATAAAATAATTCTCATATTAAATAAATAATCTCACCATTATGTGGTGAATAACTATTATGCTTCGATTGCTAGGGTCTGCTGAAGTGGACGACACATCACTCACTGTATTTCACCACAGACAACGTCTTTATGCACAAAAAGGCATGATAATATTTCTTGTCTACATGAAAAAACAGGTAACAGTATTTTAATATATTAAACTCCGAACAAACTACCTATGATCTTCGACTGATAACTGATAAATACGCGCGTTGTAACTAACATAGGTAATAAAGTTGAAAACAAATTACATTTACCCTAATGGTTTATTGTCCCCTTTCTTTGATGAATGCAGTGAAATCCTCTCCAATGTCAACGTTATTAACAATTATGATGTTTGTTAGCTAAAAATAATGCTGCCAATGAAATTATGGCTACCTTTGAGTATTTTCCATCCATAATTCTTTCATATAATTTCTTTCATCATTTTTTCATTTCATTTATTTTCCTTCCAGAGTAAGGAAGATAGATTTTGTAGGTTTAATGAAGTAAACAAGTACGGTACATTTACAATCTATGGAATCATTCACACGACTATTAGGTATCAAATCTTTTATCAGTATATTCACATTTGAAAATCCTTTAAATATAGCGAATTCATCAATTTTTCCGCAAAAAAGTAATAAATATCTCACAAATATACGTAGCAATGATAAAATAGTATCCATTTGAAAGTTTCTTCACTTCTATTTTCCATACAAGCCCATATTATCACACCCCGAGTTCTAACTTAAAACCTAGCAAGCATAACAAGTCTCCTTTTTCGTTGACTTGGTATCTTTCCTCGATAGCTAGTGAACAAGCGCATGGTGATGGCGCGTCCATGACGTCATAGCTTTCGATGCGTACTAGGCAAGATGCTTGATTTGCCAAGTTCGAAAACGGCCTAAGCAGCGCTCCATGGCCAACGGAAAGCTCTCTTTTTTGGCAAGTTGTTTGGATAATACGTTTAGGTTATATAATATATACGTCACGTATAGGTTTTCGGGCTCGCACTCTGTCGTGGTGTGCAAAAATTATGAAACGTATTGTGTCGCATATTATGGGTTACTTACCACATTCAAGGCATTGACATCCGCTCCTTTGGCAATAAGTAATTCAATCGTTTCAGTCTCATTTGTCAAACAGGCCACATGGAGGGGGGTATTTCCATTCTGGAAAACAAATTTAAGATGATTAAATTTCCTTACGAATCTCTTATCTCTGAATTCATGTTTAATTTATTCCGTGCCATTTGATTTACAATAATCCTCAATATTGAAATCACTTGAAGTTTTTTCTTGCGAGTCACTCAATAAAGTTAGCCACAAGTAAGCATTTATAGCACTCCATTTAATTTTAGATTTCCTTACCTTGCTTTGCTTGTTTACTGTACAGCCGTGTTGAACCAGACCCTCAATAATTCCGCGACAGCCTAGGCTACTGGCGACATGGAGTGGGGTGTACCCTTTCTGCAGAAAGGAGAAATTTTATGAATCAAATAATTATTATGATTTTGAGAGCCCAAAGATAATTACTATAAACACATCCAGTCCTTATTTTCAAATGGTGTCAAAGGTGACTAACATATTAGGAGAGAATTGCTAAATTAATAGAATGAAGAACTTAATATGGAGCGTAGCTTTGTATGGTGCAGAAACGTGGACACTCAGTAAAGAGGACGAGAATAGGTTGCAGGCATTTGAGATTTGGGTGTGGAGAAGGACGAAGAAGGTGAGGTGGACGGAGAGGAAGATTAACGAGGAAGTGCTGGAGATGCTGGGCGAAAAGAGGAAACTTTTTAATGAAATTCGAGGTCGGTAGAGTAGGTAGTTGGAGGCTGTAATTAGGGGCTCAAGGGACGGGTTGCTCAAGAATATGATAGTGGGAAAGATGTTGGGCAAGCGGGGAAGAGGAAGAAGGAGAATCGGTTTCATGGACGGGATGAAGAAGGGTAGATCGTGTGCTGAGGCGAAATAGGATATACTAGTGGGAGATAGGCCCCTGAAAGAGTAGTAAACCGGGAGGAGATTCTCTAACATTTCTGTTTGAGGCTTTCGCAGCGCTGGATTGCAGTTCTCTCCATTGTTTTCGGGTTAGCTGCGTCAAGTTTTATTCAGATGACGTTTCGTGGCCTATGCTGGCCACATCGTCAGATTAGGTCTGAGTGTCGACAGATGGAAATGGCCCTGTATATATACCTTGAGGATGGTATATATACAGGGCCATTTCCATCTATCGACACTCAGACCTGATCTGAAAATGTGGCCTGCATAGGCCACGAAACGTCATCATCTGAATAAAACTTGACGCAGCTAACCCGAAAACAATGGAGAAAACTGCAGATTCTCTAACATTCAACAAAACCTACCTTTACTGGTAAAATACTTAATAATAATGTGAAAAGCGTCGCGCAATCAATAAAATCAGACTAAAACTTATTTTATTGAAATTACAATAATTTATTTTAATTTCACAAAATTGTGGTAAAAATTAGAGTTAAAGTATGTGACAATACCTAGAAAAAGGAAGTTGATTCTTAGTAGTATCGTACACTGTCCGTGGCGCCTGAAAATTGCTAAATTAAATTGTATTTGCTTAAAAAAATGCTTTCAGTCTTCGGTCTTCTCCACTCTTCCCAAGTTTTAACAACACCTTTATGTTTACGTTTGGCGAAACACATTGATTTAGTAGCTTAAGGCTAACGCACCTTAAACCTCCTGAAACTCACGATAACACTGACATAATGCTTAACAATTATCTTTATTTTTATAAAATATACATAATCTCTGGAGTTATTTGCGGGAATTTTAAACGAAGGCGTTAGTTATGGGAAAAGGTTACGGACGGGGAAGGCGACATTAGTGGTTAATTCAGTATGTTTCGGACAGGAGAGCGATAGTGTGTACCTTGCAATTTAAAATTTAAATTTTTCCTCAAAATAATGTTTCCTGCCCAAATAACAGTGTGTGTAGTGAGTCCTTTATTATTTTATTCGTTTTAACGTATAGAGTTGGGCCAGATTCACCTTAAATAATGAAAGTTATGACCTGAGTTTTTGACGCGGTATTCGAAATTTAGTCCAAATTATGTTGAATATTGTTGCTCTGAAATATTCGACTCGGAGGGCCTAGTTGTTAATTGTTAGCAACTATTTTAATCATATATAATGCATTTATACGCGTTTTGGAGAAAATCTGTGCATGAGTTATCGAATTATTACGAAATAAATATCTTGTTCCGTTTTACGTGAGAAACTAGGGTTGGGCCGCCAAATATTTCTAATCGGTAGTGCATATTTGAAAAATAAACATCTGTACAATTTTCACACTTTTCTTTTCGTCACCGACCATGGTTTCAGCACAATATGCTATCATCAGGGTACATTACTCCAAATATCTCAGTCTTTAATACATAATAAGTTGGGTGTGGGAGAGAAGGGAAAGGGAGGGGGGACCAGGATAGCAAGTGCCTCGGCGGTTGAAACGGAGAAAGAGAGGCAGTTGGAACAGAGAAGAGATACGGTTGGAACAAAGAAGAGAGGGGAGGAAGGGGGAGGCTTTGGGAAAGGTTGAGAATTGATGGGCGAGGGGTGGCACTGGGAGAGTGTTTGGTATTGGGTGAGGGGCACAATACGTATGTCACAGGCAGGGAAGTTTGAGGTTTAGGAGGTGTGAATGGGCTACAAAAATATCATTACATAGTTGAGATTCGTTGTTATATACTTCAACCTGTTCAAAAAATTCTAATTTGTAATCTTTGGATGAGCAATGTGGGACTTTCGCGTCAAAATCACTAAAATGGGTAAAATTTCGCAAGTGCTTGGCAAGGCATGGTGTATCCATATTTACGTTACAAATTCGATGCTCTTTCACCCTAGTTTTGATGCTGCGACCTGTTTGTCCAATGTATTGTACACCACATTCATCACGTACTATTCTATAAACACCACTTTATTTAGGTTGTCAACTTTGTCTTCTGAGTTAAAAATCAACAAAAGTCTATTCAATAGATATGTACGTTTGCAAAACGATCTCTCGGTTGAACATGCTTGCTAAGTGTCACGTAAATTTCTATACACACGGAAATTGATCAAACCACGTCAACAATACATTTCACTAGGTCCTTGTAAGTTATTCATAGTAGCATAGAAGTCACCTTTGAACGCCGAAGTACGCTGAGGAGGGATATCCCAAAATACGAGGTGAGAGATGGTCCTTGTTTCTTCGTTAAAAATATTTTATCTTTAATTTAAACCAAAATATACCTCTTACAGATTTCGTCCTCCTTTCATAATTTGAAGTACGTGAACAATTTCATGTTAAAAAGAGCATATGTTACATTGCATAAGGCTAAACACTCTTGCTTACCCACACAATGCTACTCAGCGTCAAGCCCGAACCAATATGGAGAAATCTGAGTGCATCGTGGGATCGTGTCATGACCCGGGTGTAATGACCTTTCTTTGCGAGGATTGCACACGCACTGTCTGTTCTTAATACTTGGTCGAAGGTGAGGAATTTGGCTGTTTCCCGACAAACGTGTCAGATAAATTTTTCTCGGGTTTCCAGCCGGTTCAGGATGGCCATTGCTGCCAACGTTTTGATGGTCTTCTATGTCATCAATTATGACGGAACTGATTTGATCTGCAGGGCCAATGGATATTGCGATCGGCTGACCAAAGAGGCCATCGAGTAAAGATATGCAAAAAAGACTATGGACAGAGATGCGGGGTATACCCTTAGCGGATCATGTAATCCTATCCTTTAACAAATGAGAAAGACGAGAGGAAAAAAGGCACCAAATTCTGACCAATCAGAGGACTCTTGTCCTCCACGCCAGACCATATATATATAAACCGCGCACGACATAGGGATGCCACATCGACTAAGAAACGTCGAGTAGTCGATTTTTCGATGTTTATCAAAATATTCACCATTCACTCAATTTTCATCGGATTATCGGACTACTCGATGCCTCGGCCCAAAAACATCGAGTTGTCCGATACATCGATGTCGATGTGGCGTCTTAGCACGACACTTGGTCCCGCATTAGCCCTGATGACGAGGGCAGGGAAGGCCATCGAAACGCTGGCAGCAAAAATTACGTAGACTCGAGTTTGGATTCCGAATAAAAATTAACTGTAAAACAAACGCGAATGTAAGTTACATCGAACTTTGACTTATTTTATTCTGCGTTTTACTATTTTAAACAATTATTTTGTAAATTGATGAACGATTTTTTTACCACGATACGAATAAAAAATGTCGTTTTTGGGTGTTTTCTAATGGACTGCTCCCTTATACACTTCGTCAAGAAGAAACTTAACGGTTAATCCCTGTAAAATATTTATGCAGTGGAGACACAAAAGTCCTGATTGTTTATTATTTTACCTTGAGTTTGGTAAAAATCTTATCAATATTTTATGTTATATCCTGGAAAAGATACTTCTGGTCATCATGTCATAAAATTCAAAGTATTTGGGAATTTCAAACAGGCTTTTTTGGAGCCATTACATTATTACCCTTTACAGTTATGTAGCGATTTGTTGAAATAATATCGCTTTATGAATAATAAATGGACAATTGTGCGAAATTCCACAGAGAAAGAAAAGAGATGGAAGGACAGCGGGGACTACTGGAGCGATAGTTACAGGGTAATCTATAGTAGTGGTGTTGAGAGTCAACCTGGAGTAGCAATAGTATTGAACGCAAAATTGGGGAGGAGGGTAGTAAATATGGAACAGGTGAGCGACAGGATACTAGTGGTAGAAATGAAAGCACCCCCTACAAATTTCGTTTTGGTTCAGGTGTACATGCCTACAGGCAATCATAGGGAGGAAGAGGTGGATCAGGTGTATGAACAAATAGAGGAGATAATCAGAGATGTCCCGGACAAGAAAAATCTAATAGTAATGGGCGACTGGAACGCAGTAGTGGGGGAAGGGAGAGACTGGTTTGAAGTGGGAGGGTTTGGATTAGGAACGAGAGGAAATCGCGGTGAGAAGGCAGAATTTTGCAGGAGAAATAAATAAGTAGTAACAAAAACTTGGTTTAAATACCATCGTAGGAGGAGGTACACATGGAAAATGCCGGCAGACACTGGGAGGTATCAAAGTGACTACATCATGGGTAGGCAAAGATTCAGGAACAGTGTTAAGAACTTGCGGAGCTATCCGGGGGCAGATGCAGACTCGGATCATAATTTAGTAATGATGAATTGTGAGGTTAGATTCAAGAAGCTTAATAAGAGTAGGAGGATGAAGAGGTGGAAGCGTTGAAAGGGGAAAAAGGAGGAAATACCTAGAGATAGTGGAAAGGAACGTAGGCGAAGCCGAGGAAATAGGTACAATCGAGGAAAAATGGGAGAACATTAAACCAGTCATTGTGAGAGCATCTGAGGAAACAATAGGAGCAGCGGAAATGAGGAGGGTAAAGAAGCAGTGGGGAGGAGAGAAGGAATTGGAACAACGTCAACACCGACATAATGAGTAAGGCGAAATATAAGAAGCTAAATAACCAACTGCGGCGATTAACCAATCGGGCGAAGGAAAATTAGTGGCAAAGGCAATGCGAGGAAATGGAGAAAATGCAAAAAGAAGGGGAAGTGTGTGCGTTATACTAGGTCTGTTATACTATGTGCTAGGGTCAAATTGCTGTCGCGAGGTAAGCGAGGGGAAACGGAACCAAAAATTAAGGACAATAGAGGTAAAATATTAATCGATCAGGAAGATATTCAAGAAAGATGGCGTGAATATGTGGAGGTGTTATACGACAGTGATAGTAGACCACCTAATTTAGATATAGAGAAGGGAAGCCTGAATGAAGGTAACCTCGGGCCAATGATTCTCGACAGTGAAATTGAGGAAGCATTGAAAGAGACGCAGGCAAGAAAAGCTGTAGGAGTTGACAACATACCTTCGGAGCTGCTAAAGAGTTTAGGAAATAAAGGTAGGCAAGCTTTTTTCGAACTTATATGTAGGATCTACGAGGAAGGAGTATGGCCAGAGGACTTCGTGAAAACAGTCTTGATTCCTATTCAGAAAAAGAAGAATACATCAGAAGTCGAGAACTGTAGAACAATCCGTTTGATTTCACTCGCAGGCTAAGTTTTGCTTCGAATAATCAATAGAAGGTTGGAGAGTAAGGCCAGTAACTACTTGGGCGATGACCAGTTTGGGTTCCCGAAGGGAAGGTCCACTCGGGATGCGATTGTGGTGATGAGGACACTTATAGAACGAAACATAGAGTATAATCAGGACGTTTTTGCTTGATTTATTGATTTTGAAAAAGCTTTTGACGGGATAAATTGGAATAAACTAACGGAAATACTCGGGAAAAAGGGAATAGATTGGCGAGGCAGGAGACTAATTCGAAACTTATATATGACGCAAAGGGCACAGGTGAGGGTGGCTGATGGTGAATCAGGGTGGGTATGATTAGGTTGCGGGATAAGGCAAGG
The DNA here is from genome assembly GCA_963169105.1 of Ceriagrion tenellum. Classification (NCBI taxonomy): domain Eukaryota; kingdom Metazoa; phylum Arthropoda; class Insecta; order Odonata; family Coenagrionidae; genus Ceriagrion; species Ceriagrion tenellum. The sequence goes on along the minus strand of OY720641.1, from coordinate 49,099,181 downwards.
GTGTCCGTTGTTGCCATAGCTTTTCAAAACTTATGCTGAGGAAATGGTAAGACAGGCATGGGAAGAACTTGAGGCCGGAATCAAAGCAGGAGGGCATCTGATAAAGTCAGATTCGCGGTCGATCAGGCATTGGTTAGTGGGTCTTCCAAGGGACTGCAAGCTTTGGTAGATGCTTAAGAAATGCCGTGCGGGATATTCGGAATGGAGAATAGTCATAAGAAAACGAAAGTAATGAGATTCTCTAGGACAAAGAAAGCTAGGCTTGTGATTCAAGTTGGATGTGTGACACAAACTCGAGCAAGTAGAGCAATTTAATTACTTAGGTAGCACGCAAGAAGTAAACGGACATACCTAGTAGCAAAGCTATACGGAAAAGAATAGCGCTAGCTAAGGAGGCATTTAGTAATTGAAGGGGGCTGATGACGGGGAAATTGAGTTGGGCGTGGCGTTGTATGGGGCAGAAACTTAGACCCTCAGAAAGGAGTGCGAAAATAGGATGCAGGCATTTGAGATGTGGGTGTGGAGAAGGATGGAGAAGGTTAGGTTGGCGAAAGGAAGACATACGAGGAAGTGCTTGAGATGGTGGGCGAGGAAAGAAACTTCTGAATGAAATCCGAGATTGGCTAAGTAGATGGCTGAAGGGTGTTATAAAGTGCGATGGGTTGCTCAAGAGTGTGATGGAGGGAAGGATGTTGGGCAAGCGGGGAGGGAAGAAAGAGAATAGGATTCATTGATAGGATGAAGAATTGTAGATAGTATGGTGAGGCGAAAAAGGTTATACTGGAGGGGGTTGGGCTCCTGAAAGAGTAGAGGACCGGGAGGAGATTCTCAGACATAGAGCAAACCTACCTCAACCGGTAGAATACTCTAATAACAATAATGCTACGTTATGAAATGAATTTTTAAAAGAATGAATATATTTTAGATCTACGCTTCCACCAAATTGGCCTCCGCTGCCTCCCTACTCACCGCATTTTCGGCGTCGGGCGGCGCGCCGTGTTCCAGCAGTAGAAGGGCGGCTTGAGTCTGTTGGTTCTCGACGGCGGCGTGCAGAGGGGTGTTGCCGTCGACGTCTCGGGCGTCGCGGGCGTCCACGTCCGGACACGCGGCGCCCTCCTCGCTCTTCGATTCCGGACGCCGGTGGAGCAGCAGGAGTTCGACGGTCTCCACGTGGCCGCGCTCGCACGCCGCGTGCAGGGGTGTTCTGCCGCGCTGTATGGAAGAAAAGAGTGGGGAACGCACATTATTATTTTTTTGTATTGCGTGACTTTAATTCGCACTAAAGGAGGCTGTATTCCTCGGCCAAAAACACCCTTATACAGGGTCTGTCCCAAAAGTTCCGGTAATTTTGTTTTCTAAACTTCAAATAATCATTTATTGAACTATCTCTTTAGAACTATTCAAAGCACTCTCCTCCCGACTCGATACACATTTTCCAACCCTTCACCCACGCCTCGTTGCTCCCTGGAAGGCCTCAACGGGGACCTCTCGGAGACAGGCCGTCGAAGCTTCTTTTAAAGCCTCCAGCATCCCTTGGCGGTGTCCTTTCAGAGTTTTTTTACAGCTCGTTTGAAAGCTCGTGGCCCCTTAATGCGCGGAACGTTGACGAGTGAAGTGGAGGGTGCGCTTGGGGGAGGAAACTTGGAGGGGAAGGCAAGCCTGCGAATTCGCGGGCGAATGGTCACGTTCTCCCAAAACCCTCAGCGAGCGTCGCTCGCGAAAATAGACTCGTCCAGGTCAAAAAAGGGTTTCTGCGCACGGACTACGAGCTTTCAAACGAGCTGTATCTTAGGAAATTAAAAGAAGTCCAGAGGTGCCAAGTTGGGGCTGTACGGCGGCTGGGGCAGCGTTGCCACGCCCATTTTTGCCAGCAACTCGGCAACAATGAGCGCGGTGTGGCTCGACGCATTGTCGTGATGCGGGATCCGGTTGTCACAATTAACCTTTCGGACGCGTGGCATACTGTTTCCTAACCGTTTGAGCACTTCACAGTAAAACTGGCTGTTCATTGTTTGTCCCTGAGGTACGAACTCACTGTGAATCATACCTTTTTTTGTCAAAAAATACGATGAGATTCATTACCGGAACTTTTAGGACAGACCCTTTAGTTCTGGCTTCTGCCGCAGCCTAGAAGAGACCATCGCCTTCCCTTCCATTACCCACCCCGGACAACAGCGCCACTTGTGGTACAGTGAAAAATGCTTTGCATGGGCCCAGGAGAATGTTCACAGTGTCGTTATGATACGCAGTTTTCAATATTTTTATGATCTTCCATAAAGAAGAAAGATTCCTATTTAAAATAAGTGCGGAGAAAATAAAAAATATACGTTGTATGCGTCATGGCGATCTCGACAAATTCACGTTTCTTCCGCAGTCGAAATAGTTACGTCGAAAGCATAAAGCGAAAAGTTTCGAAACCCATTATAAATATCAATCTTCATTCCATAGGCCTGGACAACCAGATTATCTTTAAGGAGTAGAATACTTAAAAGAGTAGAATACTCAAAAAATATTTAAAACGTACTTTGATCGGTGGGTCAACTTATAAGTATAATGAAGATAAGCGTCTACCATTATTGCTAAGAAAATTCTCGCAGTTTGTCTTACAAGCGCAACCGTATGGTTACGCTGGTCAATATTAGGAATTGTGGGTATAGACCGGCAGTGTGTGGTAAGAATTGACCCTTCTTACTTTGTCTGTGGCACTTGTCGATGCTCCAGCTTCCAATATCCTTCGCACGACGCCGCTGTGACCGCCGAGGGCCGCGTGGTGGAGCGGCGTTTGCTTCTCCGCGTCAATCGCTTCCAGATTCGGCTCGTCCAGGGTGTCCAGGAGGAAGTTGACGACGTCCAGGCGATTGTTGTGCGCTGCGCAGTGGAGGATTGTGTGTTGTTTCTGCAAGAGAAAGTACGTAATGAATGAACAACGCTTGGGGCGTAGTCTTAAGGTAGTAGGAGCTCGAATCATGAGTGATTGAGAGCACAGTTTTATAACTTTTCAAGTCAGCCAGAAAAAAATTATTTGACCGCACTTCACATGAGTACGTCTATTTATTATACGTCGGAAATAACTATACATGTCGAATTATAAATTATACAGGCTTTATATTTTGCAATATTCGAGTCAATTAAATATTGTAATTACTTGGGTTACTGTGCGGAATTCGAAATTCAAGCGAAAATTTTATTCACTCTTTGAGTGAGGCATGACGTGATATCACGTCATGGTTGTCTTTACGCTGGTGCTGATGACGTCTTATCACGTCAAGGGTACTGTGAGTGTTCCAGCATTCATTAGGCCCCATAGTGAAAGCTGGAACACTCACAGTACCCATGACGTGATATCACGTCATCAGCACTAGCGTAAAGACAACCATGACGTGTATCACGTCGTACCGTACTCAAAGGGTTAAACGTGTATTGTATTCGGCTTAACACTACGGTATTTATTATGGAATGTTATCATATTATGAAACATATGTTTTAGCGTGAAGGATATAATGTGTGCTCGACAATGAATTATTTCGAAATATATGTTTAGTGTCATAAGGCTACGTGTTACAATAGCATTTAATTGCCAAGAAACTGAATCGGTATAATGTATTTTTTTTCACTTTTACCCACTCATATTACTAATAAGTACACCTAAGCAAAGTTTCACACAAAGCTGTACGTTATGATAATCGCTCCAGCCACCTTAACGTCCAGTCTGACGGACGATGTGCTACATCTGTTTTCCGCAAGTCACCTTTGTATAAATCAAGGTTTATCAATTAAAAATGCATTAGATGCATATTACCGCCTTATTGTTTGAGTTATAGCTAATTAATGCGTCAATTGAAGTCAAAACGTTGTAATTCCATGGAAACGGCGCTGTAGTCGGGTCTATAGCTTTAAAAAGGTGTTTATTGAAAAATATATTCGATAAATGATGGACATTTTTGTTCCTTAATTTTGGTTTGAAAATGTTGTCGCATTCCCTCAGCGGAAGTAGGTTTTTTAAAACCATTTGAAAAAAGTAAGTATTTGTTTTGACTCACAAAGTCAAGGTTAAACCTCCTTAATGTGACTCACTTGTGCACTTTATGCGATAAATATTTTTCCTCTAAAATCTTATTTATCGTAATGTTTAAAACCATACCATAAAGAAATACATTGTATGTTATCCCGTATGCTGCATGTTTTGTATGGTTGTCAACGTGGCATTTCCTTAGTTTCTGGTTTGGCCTTGTTCTGCCTACTGCTTTCTTGAGCTCGGCTATCGGCCTGGGGAGCGTTCGAGGTTTTTAAGGTAGTTTAAACGAGTAAGGTCCGTAGTCTTAACGAAGGCCATATTCGAATTTCAGGTTTTAATTTGACCAGCTGTATTAAGGATGAAGTAAACATTGTAATATTATTTGTGAAACAATATACTTTTATATGACTTAAATTCTAAGTAATTAAATAAATATATATCTACGTAAGTCTTTAACTTTAATCATTTTTTTTAGCGCGGTACGTAAAAAATCCCTCTAAACGGAAGGTTTGTTTATGATTCTGAAAAAAATATGATTTATTTTCAAAAAAAGCTGTGGAAACATACAAACTACTCACTGGTAATTTTTATACCCTACACCACTACGTGGGTAGGGTATATTGATTTTGTCACAGCAAAAATGTGAAGCATTGAAGGAGGCGTGGCAGGAATGGAAAAGTATGTATAGAAATGATCAGCATCACCTTACGAGACCATCTAGCTATGTCCGTCTGTCTGTCTCTTCGCACGATAACTGCCGTAAAAATTGAGATATTGAGCTGAAATTCGGGTTGTAAGCCTTTAGTAGTCCAAAGACGGCATAGTTCTAAAATGGGTCGGATCAGACCAAATCTACGTTTTTTTTCAATTGAAAGTGGTGTAGGGTATTTAAGCTTCGGCAAGGCCGATGACAATTTCTTTACTAGTTTTTGACGAGATCTTAGTGTTAGAAATTACTCATTTTTAAAATATTGTCTCTCTGGAGTGCACACGCGTACCATTTCCCATGTAAAATGGCTGGGATTTTTCGTAAAAAATCTCGGAAAGTATTGCGGTAAGGGGATAGTTTGATATTTTTTGGAAGGTTGAGATTTTTAAAAAATGAGACCAAATTCATTGATTTCTAGGCGATACGATATTTCTCTCAAACGACCTTAATTTGCTCTCGAGTTCTGCGTTACATGTTAACGCTCCGTTTGCGTTTCATGTTCCGTACGCTCTGCGTTCTATGTTGTGGAATCACTCCTTGCCACACAACATGTAGGTGGCTCTCGCGGTATTTCGTAGATGTTTGTTGATGCTGGTTTTCCGTTTCCCCTAAACTTCGTATGCACTTGCAGTGGGATGTTCGAATTGCGTATTTCGTCGTGGAAAGTAACCCAAGCACGCCGTGCATCTGGGAAAAGACCTCAGTAGATGGGTACGTATTTTATTTATTCGTAAATGGATCGAGAACGTGAGACACTTGTCGCAAATATGCTCAAGTTGGAGCACTTTTTCATGGTATCGCGTGCGTGCCTTATCGCTGGTTCAAAACGACGCCGTATTAATTAAGCGCGAGGAAATTCCGGTGGTCGGGTGGGGAGGGACCTTGAGAAGTTGGCGTATCCACTTTCCACGAGTGATTGCTTCCTTCGTTAGTGGAATCTGGGATAGGCTTTGAATTGCGAGATATTTTCCTAGTATTAGCGTACTTTCTCTGAAAATGTGAAAGGACGGTGTTCATCTCCGAGGGCGCCTTCGGGTATTTTGGTAGCTTGAGAGAAATATTATTTCGGAAGGAGACATTGGGAACTTATTAGAAGAGGACGCCTGGGTAGCTTAATTGGTTAGAGCAGCCGGCGCGAAATCTAGTGATCTGGGTTCGATTCCCAGTCCAGGAGAATGTTTTTTCCCCTGAGAATGTCACAGAATTGTGTGATCACTGGCGGGTGACTCCGTTAAAGTTACTGCGCGGCTAGTTCCGTAGTTCTTTGAAAATGCCACGAGTAAACATCCTTGTGTTTAAAGTTGGGTTTTACCCCGTGGACTGTAGCGCTTAGCGCTTGCATACGGGTACCTCTGGCAGTACATGCACGGTACCTGTGGGGACAACTTGCTCCTTAAAGCCCCAATGAGATTCTCAGTGAAGGAGGACGCCTGGGTAGCTTAATTGATTAAAGCACTCGGCGCGAAATTGCGGGATCTGGGATCCCAGTCCAGGCGAATGATTTTTCCACCGTGAATTCTTCACAATTGTGTGATCATTAGCGGGTGACTCCGTTAAAGGTACTACGCGACTAGTTCCGTGGTTCTTCGAAAATATTATTTCACTTAGAATGAATTTGGTCTCATTTAAAAGGAAAATATCCCACCTTTCTAAGGATACCAAAATATCAACCCCTTTGCGCACTACTCTCCGTGATATTTGCCAAAAAATACCAGCCATTGTGCATGGGAAATGGTACGTCTGTGCACGCCAAAGAGAGAGAGAGAGATTATTTAAAAAATGATGCATTTCTAACACCTAGATCTCTTCAAAAAATTAAAAGCGTGTATTTTGTATTTATCCCTAACTAGTTATAAAATTAATCGTATATATTCACCGCAGTAATTTTTTCAGAAAAAATGCTTTCCGATGGGAAGGAGTTTGAAACGTGCCGCGTGAAAAACAAATGAGTCGAGTAAGACTTAGATGTGTGAAAGTATTTTATTGTACCATTATTATTATTATAATATTTACGTCATGATTCCTAAAGCCGCGAAAATTAAAACCTAAGGGCATAACTCATAATGAAAACGATGTACAGTTCCACTATGTTTTAATGCTGTCTACCGGTTTTGACGTATATACCGTCGTTTCGAAGACAAACATTTTAAAGACCTGTTTGTCTTGAAAATGACGCTGTAAACGTAGGAAACTGCGGACAGCATAAAACTATACTCAATTTTTATTATGAGTTATTTCTTCTCGTCGTTCCACAACGTAACGCACAATCAATTGATTCAAAAATTCTAATACAGTCTCATTTATAATTAAGAATATATCTCGTTCTAACTACCCTAAGGCTTAGGAATTCATAATCTAAGTTCTAAGTTTATCTTGCTCTCCGTCGAGATTAGAAGTGATGTGTCGTTTTTTTCGAATGCAATACCCTTTTTCAATATAAATGCGACGACTCAGGGGATCTAGGATGCTCCTGGGATAAGTTTAACAGGAATGAATCGATATATTTTTAAAAATTCGATGGGAAGAACTCTTCATTGAACTGAACGGAATGAATATTTCCAAAGAACCACGGAACTAGCCGCCCAGTAACTTAAACGGAGTCACCCCCTAGTGTTCACACAATTGTGTGAAATTCACAGTGAAAAAATCATTCGTCTGGACTGGGAATCGAACCCAGATCCCTCGATTTAGCGCCGAGTGCTCTAACCAATCGAATCCAAATCGTAAGTTTGTCTCTTCCTCAAATCCCCCTGTTATAGAAAAAAATCGAATATAAATCGAACAATTAACACTAATATACTTTAATCGAACCGAATATAAGTGGAAACGTCTAATTTGTCAATAGGATTTATCGAATATGTCACGCGACATGGAACAGATTGTTCACGGTGGAGTTTCTATTGTAAATAGTATTGTTTCATTTCATTATTCAAGTATTTCAAGTATTCTACCAGCTGATTGGTAGGTTTTTTGACTGCTTTCATCTTGATCCGTTTTAACTCCCATGGATGGCCCACCATTAGATCCCTCTTGAATTCCTCATATCGTCTCCCTCTTCTTATTTCGTCCAGAATTCCTATCCTCTTCCTTCCTCTTCCGCGCTTCTCCCGTGTTCTCCCATCTATTGCCATCTCTAGCATTTCCTCTCCTTTCAAAACGTCCTCCTTCCGTCTCTTACGCCTCCTTCAAACCTCCGCTACTAACATCGTCTCCTCTCAAACAATGTCCAATACCGCCTCGTTCGTCCTCGCCAACCAGCTCACGTTCTCCATCCTTCTCCCTACCCACACCTCAAGCGCCTTAAGGTAGTTAGAGCGAAATATCATTTTACCTAGAAATCAATTAATTTTGTCTCATTTTAAAGAAAAATACATCACCCTTCTTTTGACACCAAAAATTCAACCCCTTACTACATTACTTTCCGAGATATTTGCCAGAAAATACCAGCTATTTTATATGGGAAATGGTACGTGTATACAATCCTGAGTGACATTATTTACTAGATGAGGAATTTCTATCACCTAGATGTAAAAAACTAACAGCGTGTAGTTTACATGATATTTAAAAACTGTTTTTGAAAATTAATCATATTGTCACCGCAGTAAATTCTTAGGGATTACTATAAACCTTCCGTTTTGATGGAGTTTCAAACGTACCGCGTGAAGAAAATGAGTCAAGTAAAGTTTTATTTGGATATTTTCATTTGATTACTTACAGTTTCTGTCATGTAAAACTATTTTATTGCACCATTATAAATACAATATTAAATTCGTGTGTCTTACAGCTGGTGAAATTAAAACGTATATGTCTAATATGGTCTCTATTATGACTAGGGAACTATCTCGCTCGCACTACCTTAACTCTACATACATTCTCCCTTTCGCAATGACCAAGTCGCCCACCCATACAGCGCCACGCTCCGTTGCAGACTGCGAAAAATGGGAACGTTCCTCCTTGTTTTGCACGTCTTAGGCTAGATTGAAAATTAATGGGCACATTGTTTAAGATAGTTTGAGCGAATGAATTATCATTTCATCTAGAAATCATTGAATTTGGTCTCATTTTACGGAAAATAACTTATCCCTCCAAAGATACCGGGTGTCTCGCCAAATCGCCAAACCCTACTTCATCTGACTAACTTTCTTGATAAAAAAATGTTCTCGCCCGCCCTTAATTTGCTTTGACCCTGAAATAACTATTCTTTCAACCGTTTCAATCCTGGAAAGTAATCGTATTCATATTTTTCTTCCCCTCACAACCCAATTACGGATATGAAGAGCAATTCCACTTCACGTTTGGTGCGGGGGAGCTTTCGATATTCTCCCGTGATAACTAGTCGAAGACTTCATTAGATCACGTTCCGAGCGCTTAAAGGATGTTATGGATGCGGGAAATTTTTTTGACGCCTGAATGGAATACCTCACCTTGAACTTACGCGTGTGTCGAGGTATTCTATCGGGTAGCCGATTGGGGTAGTTCGAAAAGCTCTCCCTCCCATCTGGCCTTAATTGGAGTTTTTCATACCCTGCCCGGAAAAACCAACGCTTCGTTTTCTATGGATTTGGGTCAAGGAGAGTTTGGAATCCTACTACTCTACAGCACTGTCCGTCTCTCTTCCTCCCTAACCCTCCCCCTCCCCTCTGTTTCGTTAGCGATGAAATCGTGCTGGTGCATTTGATTACTGATTTAACACGGAGTCCTCGCCAGTTTCTTTTGCATTTGCAGGAGTCCTATTCAGATACGTTGGAGTTATTTTCTCTCCTTCATTTCCTGTTACTTAAACCTGCCTTGGAATGATGACTGTGTCACAAGAACCAAGGGTTGATGGGGGACCAAGTGTTAAAAATTCAGCGGTAGAAAAATAAAAAAGGAGGAAAACGTCCTGAAAGTTATTCACCGGTTAATGCTTATTCAAGTCATATTCGATGGGTGATGGATACTGAAGTGCTTTTGCTAAAGGTTTGATTCTTCGCTCACGACACCACGAGTCAACGTTGCTAAGTTACGGATTTGTGGTAATATCTCAATCATTGATTGGTAGATGAATGAATGAAAAAGATGTTTTTGATCTAGGACGTGATGTCCTCTAAGATCAGAAAACTAATTACATTATATGTAAAACACTAGATGGCCCGAGCGAATATTTCGCACAGTATGCAGCTTCTTCCTGTTTCTTCCTTCTTTCTTCCTGTTCTTCTACCTGTCGAATATTTCGCACAGTGTGCAGCTTCTTCCTGTTTCTTCCTGTCATTTTACCTGTTTCTTCCCATGGACAATTATATGTTATTTATGTTTGTGTTAGAGATACATAACGTAAACGTAAACAGTAAATTGTCACACTGATTGCATGTAGAATGTAAACAATCTAACTAAACGATGTGTTAATAGATGGCGCCTCCTACAGTCTTTTAAGCACGTAACCATTGCCGACATATTAGTTGATTATATTGTCAGCAGATGGCGTTGTATCATTTTTTTTACAAAAACTTTAATTTTAAACAATTTGCCTATTTTTCACCATTATTGGGTAACATAAGCTTTAAAACGATGTTTGAATCAATAATTTTGATGAATAATTATGGCAGTTATGGCGTTGCGACAAAAAAACACCTATGAGAAATAATATATACGGATGTGTGGAGTCGATATACCTCGAGCGAGTAATCGACATGGAAAAATCGAAACTTTTAAGTCAAATTAATGGGTAAATAGTGAAATTTGAGATTGAGATTGTATTTTTCGTCAGAAGCCGGTGATTCAACGTTTAAAATGACACCTCATTTATCACTGTAGGTGCAGTATTAACGGTGCATATACGGAATGACAGCAAAAGACCTTTCTGTAATAATATATATGATGAGAACAAGCTATACACACACTTAATTGTTGTAAGGGGTCACTAAAGGAACACAAAGTAGTTGAGTGCCTCAATTACATGAATAATTACATAATTAAATTGATAATGCTACAATGTATTACAGAGCTACAAAACAATTGTAAAGATATCCACAAAAAAATAGAATGAAGAACAAAAAAAATGGAGACCATAGAAAACTATTAGTTTAAAGGCAATGATGAACAAACCATGACAAAAATCCAGGAGATAGAAAAAATAAACAAATAAAGGTACATTTGATAAAGTGGCACATGAATTACGAGGCGTTTAGTGTTAAGCTACAGATCTGTGTTGAAAGGTTTTTATCATGGGGACTTCCATTTTACCTCATCTGGAAGGGAATTCCAGAAAGTAGGATCCTATTACTTGTAATGAATGATGAAAACAGTTTGCCCTACGAGATGAACGGTATAAGAAATCTACATCAGTTCTCATAATTATATCGGTGGTTTTAGTATTTTTTTTAGAAAAACATGCACATTTTCGGGCTTCTTATGAAGAATTTATTTCGTATAATTTATGGCGTACGACTCGAAAAATTAATGCGATCGCATATGCTTATATTTTATTTTCCTACGATTTTGCGAGAATTTTCCTTTCACATGAAAACATGCAAATTTTCGAGCTTTTCCTTAAGAAATGTCGAATGGAGAGGGAGCTTGCGATGGTTGCCAATGCAAAAAGCTCTAACTTGGGCGAGGCATGTCGAGGGCATTATTTTGTGCGGAATGTTTGTTGCTCGCCCAGAATTCTATTCGTGGGTTCGACAGGGTATTGCCTCAACACAGTGGTATTGGATGATAGAGTGGAGGCTGAACTCAATAATTGAGTGAATTGACTGAAGTATTTAAATCACTCATAAAGCCAACGAAATGACATCGAGTTATTTTAGAATGAATGGACTTTGAGTGGGAGCATCAGTTTGTTCGGTCTCAGTGATTTCCGTGAAAATTAAAGTCGAGGTATCGAAAACCATGAAAAACAAAGCTAAGCAACGAGAAAGCATGTGTTAATGGAAAGGTATGGGGATTGCAACAGTATGACTCGTTTAAATAGAATCAGAAATTAGTTAAGTTTGTACCTTAATCCATAATAAAATATTTCCCCTTCATAATAAGTAATAAGCTTTTGAGGGGAATGTTGTGGCCTAAATTGTCGGTATCTGACCGGATCAGCTCGGTGTGTGGTAAACGGGCTAGCGGGATAAAATGAGAAGCGGGCAGACTCGGCCCGCTTGCTCACCCAGTCTGAGAAAGGCCGATCTAAGCGGGTCTGTGGCGTTCCTCGTTATTCTTTTTGGTTGTAATTGTGAAACAAAATACAATCGTTACTATTCCAGGCGTGAGTTGTAACCAGTTGTTACAATTAAGGAATAGTGCAGTAATGGCGAGTGATGTGACATTGATGATTGATTATATCGTAGCACATCGCAATTTTATCTCAAATTGGGTAATTTTGTTCACCCGGAATGCAACTGATAATTATTTCCAACTCTGTTCTTGTTTACCTACAGGATCAATGGTGCTTCAATTGAGTGATTCGATTATTCAGTATCGATATTTTCAGTACGTGTAGGTAAACCAGGCGATCTAAGTCAGCTCGCTAGGAATTTTCAGATCGGTAGGAGTTCAGATCGCTCTGAGATCGATTGGTAAAAGTGGTGTATAATCCTACGGAAGCGATCATTTAATTTGTACTCATAGTTATCTAGACGATAGCAGTGCGATTGAATTTAAGGCGGATGGCTGTGGAAAAATGAAGCAATTTCGGTGTCGTTGTAGAGTTCTGAGGGCGAGGCCTGTCCTCCGTCTTTCTAAACCCCGATTTTCCTCTAGCACTAACTGGCTGACGCACTAATTTTGCATTTCACGTCGATTTTCATCGATATCATGCTAGAAATCATAATGTGTTACCTCTTTAACATGCATTCTCCTGCCTTATTTTTTTTATTTATTTTAAGTAATAATTATCCACACACACAGTGAAAAGTATGGCCATGAATATATATTATGGATTTAAATGTTTGGAATTGTTGCCTAGGCTACGAGCTACCTAAACTTCCACTTTTAGTCCTCCCAGTTTTTTGTGCCACTTCGAAAAAAGTCTTTTTAAGTTGAATCGTAAAAAGACGTAATTAATTGTTTTTAATGTGAGACTGTGGTGAATATTCAATTGCGATCGAAGAGATATGAATTACTTGATGCTTTGAATAATATCTTGCTATTTTTGTGACCTAAAAGTTAATTTGTAAATTCTAGATGGGAAGTATCCATTACAGGAAATGTGTAAGATGTTTATGAAACGTCCATCGTGTGCCGACGACGATGTTTGCCAGACTCTGATTCTAATTTGAATGCATTAAGCCCGTTCGGCTTAAATAAAGAATTTAGAATGCCCTGTTTAAACAGAACTTGCTTCGTACCAGGCTGCAAAACATGGTAAGCGTCTACGAGGGCCCAAAATAGGAGACGAGGGTTGAAAAAATAAGAATCTGTTCAAGGCGGCGGTAAGTGCATTTCTTTTTTGCCTACGCTGCAATGATGGCCATTGGGAATACTAATGAAGTCACCTCGCATTATTATTAAATTTCCGTAAAGCGATATTCACGAAGTGCTAAGAAGTTAATTGTGCATTGGTGTAAATAAATTTGGAGATAAATATACCTGAAGACCGGACGATACTAAAAAAGTGTATAATTACGTCACGTGTGTAGTACTACATAATTTATCCTCTGCATTATGGTTAATTGTAAGTAAAACCCATATATATTCGTGGTATAACCAGTACGACGTGTTTATTTGCAAACTATTGACTGTATTTACGTTTGAAATTCCGTCTTTCATCATTAGGCGGCACCACTTTCCAAAAAGTTGTTTGTTTACGGAATTCTAGACAACATTTTATGGCGACGAGATAACAATCCATAATATATACTTTCCAAAAAGTTGTTTGTTTACGGAATTCTAGACAACATTTTTTGGCGATAAGATAGCAATCCATAATATATATTCATGAGTATGGCAAAACTGAGTAGAATCAATTAAACTTAGAAGGCAGTATGTATTTCAAGAGTTACTTGCCTGAAATTTCTGACAGATAGATGGATAATTTATTATGCCCTGGGACATGAAGCTTTTCATACATTAAAATTACGAAAGAGTAATTATTCCCTGAAGTGATTTCAACCTTCCCTCGATATGCTGACGGTCATATAGCTTCGAAAATGACGGCGAAGGAAAGGAGTTTTGCGACGCTCTACAGTATGTATTGACATAAAACTCTTTACTTCAAGTAGTAACGACCCCGACGAGATGACGTAATTGTTTCATAAATTTAAATACAAGAGTTTCAAGTACTGCGAGCTCTTGAATTTAAACACAAACTGTGCCCAATCACTGTAATTCTAGAGATAGTGGTTAAATCCATAAAATTGAAAACTAATATCCTTGCGCTCTCGACTGGGTTGATACAGGTCGGGGTCAGGTACGCGTATGCTTTTGGTATTATCACACGATATTCTCTCCCTCTTCGACCGTATTGTCTCTGCATCTGTGTTCTTGCAAGCGTTTTGATTAAGGTACAGCGACCGCGGACCGTGAGCTGCTAATGGAATAATGCCCAAGGACGCTCATTACGACGGCTCTCTTGTCTTTCCCTCCCTCGTCGCTCGAGGGAAATCCGGGGATGCCGTTCCGTTTGCCCTTAAAAGGGTTCCGCGAACGACCCTTAATGCTAAACTGGGACGTAGGTGCTTTACCCCGCGGCCTCCGTTTCTATTTTTCTTATTTTATCCGGTTACCACTGTTTCTGGCCCCATTACCCGGTATAGGATCCGAACTGCTAGCTGCGCGCCGCGGCGCATTACGCGTTCTGTGATTCGGCAGCAGTGACAACAGTTAAGTCGTAACTACGGTTACCACCGTAAATAAATTACGGGCAGTGAAGATAACGATAAACCAGGTCACTAAAGTAACCACGGGAAAGAAATGATGGGCAGTTGTGACGATTGGAAAGCCGTAACTACGGTAACGAAATAAAGAAATGGCGGGTATTAGCGACAGCAATATATCCGTAACTACGGCGTCTACAGACTAGAAAAAAAGTGCACTAGCAGCAGTAAATTTTGAGCGAAAAAAGTCAAGTTATATAGAGAAACGAAGGGATAACGAAAATCGAATGCATGAATTGAAATTTTTCTTTTTTTCATCATCCGATGCTTATACTTCCAAGGCTATATCATGAGCGCAAGTAATTTAAACAAAAAGCAAAAAAGAAACCTCTGCTCCTAATCCAGCGCTTTCTTTATAAATGTTACATATAAATTTTAAAAATTGGCCCAATCAAGAACCGTGGTGGTCCCTGGGTCCATTGGGTCTGTCTTATGTAGCCCATATATATCCTTCTAGGTCCTAAAGAAGGCATGCGTACTACTTTTGTTGAATCCGTTCAGTGTTGAGCAGGTGTATAGTGTCCAATGAAAGAAATATTCACTTCAAAGATGCATTTTTACACATTTGTATACATCTTGCAATTAATTTTCATTTCGAAGACATTGAGGATATGTAGACTTTCAATAATTCTTTTTTCGCTGAGTGGATAGTGACACAAGGTCATGGTGTATGGCCGGGCCAGTTCTATCTTTTCTTTTGGTAGTTATCTTACATATTTTAACCTGATTTTTTTTACGAAAAAACGCACTAGGTGTTTTTCCACGGGCTTTTTATTGGACACTGCTAGTTTCAACACACAAGGTGTCGCCTTCAGGTACTGACTTTTTGCCCCAGGGAAGATGAGGGAGTGGCGCATCGAGACGTCGGCCATAGGAAGCTTAATCCGGTGCCACACCCGAGAAGACTTCATCTTTAACAGAGACACTTTTCGATAGGCTAGTGTCATTTCATTTTAAATTGTAAATCGAATAAAGATGTGCTCCTCTTTCCGTAAGATTTTATGTAACACCAATCAAGGAACGAAGAAGGTGACTCAACGCCGAACCTGGGCGAAGAATGGAACGAAAAACAGTCGCATATTGGTAGTAGCTGGCTTGTACCTTGAAAACCTCAACAATTCTCTGCATTCAGTAGAATCATGTATAATATATGGTCTTATTTGAAATTATCGAACTCTTTGTATTTAAAGTTTTGGGGCCGGAAATCCCAACATCTGGAGGAGACATGGGCAAACCCGTTCATTTTTGGGAGCTCGTTCACTCTGGACCGGTCCTTTTTGTGATCCGTTCCTATTCACTCGTTCATCGTTCCTTTTATATTGGTGGTCATGCATTTTTGTTTTTAGAATGTTCTTAGCGTTTGAAGAATGCAAAAAAAGCCTACATATACTTAGTGTACAGTAATGGCGGCGTTAAAGAATGTCAGATGAAATTAAAGACGGAAGGTAATATTACCAACTTTTTACATTGTTTCGTTAATAGGTTTAATTTATGTATAGAAAAAAGCACTGCTAATTACACCGCTAGCATCAGAAGATTTATTTTTTGGGGTATTCTAAAGAATATCCAATCTTACAAAGATAGGACCGACGGACCGATAGGAACGAATGACCGAAAGGATCGAATATCCGAAAAGAACTAAGGACCGAAAGGACCGACTGACTGAAAAGAACGAAGGACCGAAAGGAACGGACGTTCCATGGAAGTCGGTCCTCCCGTTACATCCATGGACCCGTTCGTTCGCGAACGACATACCTCTAATTTGTAGATGTCGGAGATCTTGAACGTCTACCAGATAGAGATATTTCGGAAAATTAGGTGGGGTAGAAAACTGCTGTTCGCACTGGATGGCTTATGAGTGATTTATGACCTAACCTTAAGAATCTGAGGAGGTAATCGAGAAATTCCTGCCCAGAAGTGTTTAAACCGATGGTCCATATTGGGTTGTTTCTTGCAGTCACGAAGTTCTTTTGAGTGCCTATGGTAATGTTATTCTGTCAGGCATGAGCGTCTTTTCTCACATCAAGTACACATCGTTTACCAGAACTAGCCGCCTTTGTAATTTTTGGTCAATATCTTTGGGAATGTCACTTATAAAAATACGACCGTAATAAAAGGAATATAATCATGGAGATTAAAATTTACGAGAAATAAATGTGATTTTAAAGTTTTAGGGCGTAAACATTATCAGTTTATGAAGTCTTCTCGGGTTTTTTCCACCGGGTCAGGTCGTTGTGGGCCGACGTTTCGATAGCTACCACCACCATCGTCCTCAGGGCATGTCAGTATCGAAAATGGTGCCTCCTTATATGCCTGGCCGTTTTAGCGCCAAAAAGGTCAGGTCGGCTCTGATTGGCTGGCGCTGATCTTCTTTCTCTCCGCCTTTATTCTACGAAGGGCTGGGTTCCAAGCCTAGCTTGGCGTGTAGCCCGTGTCCCGGTTAAAGTTTTTCTTCTCCATCCGGATCTCTATGGCTTCCTTCGTCAGTCGTTCCCAGTATCCGTTGGATCGGCTAAGTAGTTAAGTGTCGTCAAATATTATACGGTGGTCCTTGCTTAGTATATGTTCTGCTGCCCCGGATTGTTCCGGATGGTATAGTCGGATGCTCCTCATGTGCTCCTCAACCCGAGTCTCAATGGTCCGGCCCGTCTCACCAATATACACTTCACCACATTCGCAGGGAATTCGGTAAACTCCCGGTAAAGTCCGAGGTTATCCTTAACACGGACAAGTTTGCTCCTCAGTTTCTGAAGTGGCTTGTGAATGGTCCGAATGTTGTTGACATCACCGCGATGGTTCCTTAACAGATTCTACATACTACCCCGCGAGCCGCTGCATGGGCACGTGGCAGTGTTAGGTCACCAGCCGTGTAAAGATGTAAGGTTTTGGGAGGTGAAATGGTGACGCGTACCATGAGAGTGATTTAGTGGAGCTCAGTTTTTATTGTAGTCGCTTATTGTGCGCGGAAATAACTAGTATTTGTACCTTAATATTCGGCATTGTATCTCTCTTATTTGATCGCTTCTGTCAGTCCTAGAGATTTAGTGAGGCGTCATGATAATATTCTCTATATCGCTCTGAAAAATATCACTTATGAATTTCTGAAGCAACCTGAGCCTAGCGTGCTGCCTCCGAGTCTCAAGGAGCTCCCACCTTAATCCCTCTAAAAGTTGTGAGACACTCTATGTTCGCTCGTAGCAGTTTTTAACGAAGCGCGCTGCTTTTATTTGTATTTTATTATTTATTTGTTAAATATTTACGACCAGGGTCCCAAATGCTCGCGGCGTATTCGAGGTTTGGCCTAGCCAGAGCGAAGTTACACCTCTCTTTGAGATTTTCGTTTTTCCTTACAGGGGCGTGGGTAATTATGAAAGAAACTAATGTATGTTGCCTGAGGATGACGCCCGTTGATTTTCTATTGGAAGGAGAAAAAATCGTTATTTGGGATGGAATAAAACCTCTCGAAGTGAACTGCCTAATGTATTTACGACGTTTGGCTCATTTCAAGTCTCTGACAGGATGGGATAAAAATTACCATCCAGATAATACAGCTGAAAATATGGTGTATTGACCACTTAACCTGAGATATTAGTGCCAATTGTTGCAAAAGTTCCAAATTGAAATCTTTGCTTCAATTTTCATGATGATTATTTTTTTTCTTTTGTTGCAGCCATTGATTAGATGGAGAGGGCGCTTGCTTTGGTGGCCAATGGTTAAAATTCTAAGCGTAAAAGGGCGTGTATTACTCTGACCACCATCTTTGTAGGCTTACGGTGGCTAAAGCTAGAAGCTGCACTGTGGGCGTGGCCTGTCCTCCATCTTTCTAATCCCGGAATTTTCTCTAGCACTAACAGGCTGACGCGCTGATTTGGCAATTTGACGATGTTGATCATTGCTAACTAACTAGAAATCAGCAGGGATTTGCTTCTTTCCCATGGATTCTCCTTATATATAAAAGTTTTATTTATTTAAATTAAAAACATTCAGAATTCCCGGTGAAAATTATGGTTAAATCAAATGAAGTCCATAGCACAAAGCATTCAACATATGTTTCAAGAGTTACTAGCCTTAAATTTTGACCAGGTGGTTGATATTCTTGCTTTACATCCGCCAATCCGTCCATTCCGTCGTGATATCTATCAAAGGAAAGTAAGGATAAAGCTAAGATAACCCTTTCGGTTAATTCGGTTGTCAGGCTACAGTTCGATGACGTTATGCCCTCTCCATCTGCCTCAATGGTTGAAACAGCACATGAAATTGACGATTTTGGAGCCAACCACTCAAATTTCAGGGAAAGAACCTGGTGTACGTGTGCGAAAATCGAATGCGCGAGTTAGAAACTTTGACCTGAGTTTTTCGCGTGTCACCCCTGGATTACGATCAGTCACCAGGTTCAAAAACTTCCAAGCCCATATCACGAGGGCAAAGCTTTCGAAACCCGGTGCTGGAGGATGATGCTGGAGACAAAATGTATCGACAAAATAAGAAATGAAGTGTACAGAATTAGTAGAAGAGGAGCGGACCATATGGAACACCATAGAAAAAAGAAGAACCAGATGGATTGGACACACCCTGAGACACGATAGGTTTGTGAAGAACACATTTGAAGGAAAATAGAGGGAAAAGCCCACAGAGGAAGACTCAGGAATAAGTTCGTGGAACAAATAAAGAGGAAAGTACATAGGAAGAGATACCAGGAGGTAAGGATACTAGCATTGCATAGGGAAGGGCGGAGGGCTGCAATGAATCAATCCTAGGATTGATGGACCTATAATGATGAATTATTCAAAATATATATAGAATAAATAAGGGGACTAGCATTGGATAGGGAAGGCTGCGGTCAACCAATCTTAGGATTGAACAACCAATGATCACGAGTATCAGTTATTAAAATAAACAAATAAAACTCTCCACTGAATCCTATGCTTTCCAATGGAAGTAAATGCTGGTTAAATGGCTTCTGAAGTCCCTGGGTCTTCTTTATGTAGCCATTCAATCCTTTTAGGTCCTTAATCAAATTGCGTGCCATACTTCGTTTGAATTCGCCTAGGGATCTGAAAGTCTATCATTTCGAGTTCGAACGAAAGAATTTCCGTTGGAAAATATACCAAGATTCATTCGAGATTAATGGTGCACGTGCGATGATCGGTGAGCAGGTGATCTACATCTACGAAATACCGTGCAAGTCACCACTAGGATGTGTGGCACGGGATGATCCCACACCAGGCTTGAAGCCCTCATCCCAGCTGAAATCCGAACCGCGCACGTTCCCCCGGAATGCCAGGCGCAGGCCAAAAACAGTCAGGATAACGGTGCACAGTCAGACCAGAAACTAGGAGAGCGCCACATGGACTAACGTGCTACCATACAGGGTGTCCCATAAATGTCACGCCACAGTGACACTGGAGCTAGGGCAGCCTAAGAGGAACCGAACCAGCCTAATATGACCTCAGTAAAAGTTGCACGGTTTTCGAGATATTGCCAAATTAAAGCTTTTTCAAAAATTTCACATTTTTTACATTTCTAGTCCCAGAATTCAATCGGATAATTTAACGTTCTCATTAGGGCCGCTCTCTTAATCTTCCAACTGTGACTCATGTGCCGACTTCTACCTGGAACAGAGGCCCGAGAGGGAGGGGGGTCATGGGGTCCGAACAAACAAAAGAAACGCGAAAGCTATGCTATACCTGTCTAACTTTATCGGCTTTCAAAAAATGGGATGGATAGAGTATTTTGTTTGTTAATTTGTGGTTTGCGGCCCCATCAGAGAGCCAAATTGAGAGCTATTCAAGTGAATTCTGGGACTAGAAATGTAAAAAAAGTGAAATTTTTGAAAAAGCTTTAATTTGGCAATATCTCGAAAACCGTGCAACTTTTACTGAGGTCATATTAAGCTGGTTCGGTTCCTCTTAGGCTGCCCTAGCTCCAGTGTCACTGTGGCGTGACATTTATGGGACACCCTGTATAGTACACTGCTTAATATACGAATACTGGTTATAATCACTGTAAGTCCTCGATTTACGTCGGGGATGCGTGTGGAAGAAGAGGGGCGTAAGTCGAAACAACGTAAAACAGATCCAGATATTCGTGACCACTACAATCCCGCGATAAATCAAGGCGTTAATTTCAAAATTCGTTTTTCGCCTTCATCCCAGAAAAAATCTATTTCAGATAGGATGATTATGTCTCAGTTATCAAAAAACGCAGGCCTTTGCACATGCGGTCTAATTTATTAGCATTGAACAGGGAAAAATTTTCCGACGACCCTTATCAGCATGGACGAAACATCGTATCAGACGTAAATCGAAACGACACATACCAAGGACTTACTGTACTGCGCCAGATAAATAGTTCTATTGGGTAATTAGTCCTGCAAGAGCTATATCATGCCTGAAATTATATGCGAGGTCAGTAGCTAATATTGATGTTTAGATAATTAGCAGAGGTGCTAAAATCTATTTTACCTAGTAGGGTCTAAGTATCCCAGAACTGATCTATCGCAACTATTGTGGTTCCTTATTGTACACGAAGAAATGACATTTTAAATCTATCGGTTCTACACTCTTATTTCCTTAATCTTATTCATGTGATCGTTTCCACCATAATAGATTGGCCCTAGCAAAATAGGTTTAACGTCTGGCAAAACATAGTCTGCATAAAACTTTCGTAAAAGATTTAATCCATATTTTTCCCGTCGATCGGATCGAGATTTACACCCATATTCCCTCAACAACTTAGTAACACTACTACATCTACAAGATGTGAAATGGTGTGCAATTTCTGCAATGGTATTACCGTTTCGTCTGCCGTGTTGTGGCTGCACTGGGAGTGGGCGTTGTCTGAGGTGAATTTTAGAACGAATCCAGAAAGTCTTGGGTTACGGCTTGAACTAAACTAAATTCGAAATTCCCTTCTTTTTTTCCCTTCGACTTGTTCGCGGCTTTATAAACCATTCCCCGAGAACAAAATACCCGTAAGGATTGGAGGGACGAAGGTTCTTTTTTTTTTTTTAAATTTCCCGCGAGCGAACTTTTGGCGGTCGAGGTCGGAAATTTTTTAAATTTTTTTTATTATTTCGCGAAATAAGTGCGGACCGGAGTTTTTCGCCTGTCACCCCCTGGATTACGAGCTCATCTCAACTTGTGTTCTTTGTAAATATTTGGAGCGAAGCGTTGCCGCACAACGGTTGATTATACGCACGTGCTAATTAGACCGGAGAATGAGTGCTTACACCTGAACTCTCCCTGAATTCCCCTCGCGAAATTTTGGCTGTAATTTCTCGCTCTACTCGAGGAGATGGCGGACTCTGTGAAACGGCGTATGTTTTAAACTCCACCGGCTCAAGTCTTATTTTTCACCGAAATGTTTATTTTTTCATTAAAATGCTTTATTGAAAATGATTAATTGAGGGAGATTAATTGACGGAATAATGGTCGATAATTATATCAGGGGAAATAATTTTTTAAGTCATGTCTTTTTGAAAAGCCACCGCGTGTGATTAAGTCAGCTTCATTAATTTATCATGAGCTCTTGTGATTCATGAATTTTAATTCGACCAGGGCTTATGTTAAAAAGCCAACCTTGGAAAAAGATTTCTCGTGTTGTTTAATTAAAAGATCTGGTCTACAAGGTGTGTAATAAGTTCAGTACAGTATATTTTACAATGGCTATACAATAATATAGGTGTGGTCAGATAATTTTATCCTTGCAAGGAGTGAAAATCTGTCCAATATCATCGTTTTACTATATATTGTGCCTTTAGTATGGAAAACAGCATCAGAATTAACAATTCTTAAACTTTTTTGTACTCTCTCATTGTAATGTATGTCAAATATTTAGTTTGTATTCCAGTTTGCCGAATAATAAAATTTTATAAATTTCGGCATTTGCATAATGCATGCATTTAAGCCTATCTAATAGCTCGACGTATTTGACCCGCCTGTTTCCAACCCTGATGACTATGTAAAATGTACTCTTGCCGTTTGTCCCCATTTCTGAAAAAAGCACTCAAGTGAAGTTACTGGTCTTTGCTCCACGATAACTATGGTGCTCGCAGAGTTTCTGTGCACTGAAGAGTTCCTCCAAGCCTAGCTGCCTATGGTAGATGAGCAGCGATTGGCTTCCGGCATCCAATCCCGTAAACCGGTTCTTGGCTCACAACCAGTGCGCGCCGCGTACGAATACTGTAAGCAAATGTGATAAGTGATAAAAATATTGGTTGTTATGATAATTAGTCGCAATTTTCGTATTTTTATTTTTCAAAATGTTGGTGAAGAGGATTTAAGTTTTGTTTATTTATCGTGTAACCACGGTGACCTGCGCCGATGGGGATTACTTTCTAACCTCCCTGCGATGACTACTGCAAGTTTTGACTCGATATCTGTAGTAGTTTCTCGTCCAGAGTATTTCTATTTCTAAAGGCCCTCGCGTCGGCGAGGCATAGCGTTCGTTTTCGCCGATTCGTTTGTGTCGCCACTTACAGTATTCGTACCCGGCGCGCACTGAGCTGAGAACGGGATTGGACGCCAGCAGCCAATCGCTGTTCATCTACCATAGGCAGCTAGGATTGGAGGAACTTTCCAGTGCCCAGAAACTCTGCAAGCACTATAGTGATCCTGGTTGCTATGGTCCCCACTAATTTGCTCCCGTTTTCTGCTCGTCTCCGATAGTCGAGGGCGGTAAGGTAAAGTTTTCTTGAAACGGAGGCATTGTTTTACATTTTGTTAGATCGTGACTTTTTTTCTGAGGAGAAGCTTTATCGCGTTCCCGTCAGCTGCATCGTGGAGTATTTGTGGGATTGCTTGAAAACCATGGCGGTGCTTAAAAAAACGTAATAATTTAGTTTCAGAAAAAATGTAAAATTAGGTCATCATGATACTTTTTTTCCCCTTTCATTATTTTTAAAATTTGTTTTGTATCGCAGCTGATGGTACAACTAGGTTGGCAGACGATAGAGATTCGGAGGCTAAAAGTTAGGATTAGACTACATAAAAAATTCGGTTCAGACGAGTTTAAATACGATCCGGGGAATTTTTTGACCCGTGCTGAAATAAGTGCAATGCGGGAAGGAAGTTTAGTGAAGTGAGTAAATATTTGTGTTAATTTTGCTAGACATTTTATGTAACGGTTAGGCCTTGAACGTTTGTTTTTATCTGTTGGTCAGGGGGGAAGATTTAGTGTTTTGTATTGTTTAATTTGAATAGGACACTGTAAGGACAGTGGAAAAAGTATGCGCTTGTGATTTTTATTTATTAAATAGACACTGGACTTCAGGAAATTATGACCAGCCACCCCCAACGTGCTACGCACGAGGGGTATGCGTATGGTTTTAGACTAGGCACGACCAGCTCATGGCATGAATGTTATATTTAATATTTCTTATCTCGGTCATGACGCCTCACTACCTCTCTTCCTGACAGAAGCGATAAAATAATAGAGATACATTTCCGAATAGATAAGTGCAAGAACTCGTTCTTTCCGCGCACAGTAAACGACCTCAATAAAATCTGAGCTCCACTAAATACACTCCCATAATACACGTCACAATTTCAACTACCAAAACCTTATCCCTTACATCTTTAAACGGCTGGTGTCCTAAAACCCCCTGCCACACGCCCATTCGGCGGCTCGCTGGGTAGTATGTAGATGTAGATGCATTGTGATTGCCACCGTTTGAGCGGATGTACTTTGATGAAATGGGGTCTTTGTATTTTAAAGAATTCAAAAGAGATATGGTACTTTTTCACAGTTTTTATTTCAAGTCGACCGGTTTCGTCGCATAGGCGACATCATCAGGTACATAAGTTTAGAATGCTGCAGAATTTATGCAAAATTTTGGAGGGGGGAGGGAAGGAAGCAGGAAAAAGGGGAGGGGTAGGGGGTGTCCCCCCTCCCCTTTTTCATTCCACTTCCCCCCTCCCCTTTTTCCTGCCTCTTCCCCCCCCTCCAAAATTTTGTATAAATTCTGCAGCATTCTAAACTTATATACCTGATGATGTCGCCAATGCGACGAAACCGGTCGACTTGAAATAAAAACTGTGAAAAAGTACCATATCCCTTTTGCATTCCTAAGAATGGACTTTCACCAAGTAAAGCCTGAAACAATTGAGTTTATCTTAGTATTTTGTCGATTTTGTCAAAAATACACTCCCATGATACACGTCACCATTTCACCTCCCAAAACCTTATCCCTTACATCTTTACACGGCTGGTGTCCTAACACCCTCTGCCACATGCCCATGGGGCGGCTCGCACTCTCTAAAAGTCTTCGAGTGAAGTATCACTCCAATAGAGTGAGGTTTCCCTCCAGCTTCGAGTGAAAACTGCACCCCTCGTATCGAGTGGAACGTCAATCGAGGCCTCGAGTGATTCTTCTCTCGTTGTTTAAAGTAATAGATTCACTCGAAGCGTCCAGTGATTGTTTTCTCGTTCAGATAAAGATTTTAGTTATTTATTTATCTTCACGACCCCGAATACAGAACAATGGGCCAATTTACGTCGGGTGAATACCGGTAGCAACGGACGAGAGACAAACACCCATGTCCTGGGCATAAAATATTCTACCCAGGCGGGACTCGAACCCGCGACCCTCGGGTTGGCAGGCGAGGACTCTACCGCCATCGTGGTAAAGTCCTCACGTATTGATATATTGGGGATGTAACAAAAAATTAACCTCTAAGAGATACGAACACACATTATATATTTTTCAACAGGAACGAATAACCTGTGGATTATTTCGTTTCAGTTATCATTCGCTGTGTTATCATGTTTATATTTCCCTAATATCGCCGACCTGGCCATCTTTGATGACGTAGGTATGCCCGGAAGGGTTATCTGGGCGGAACCCTCGATTAGAGTTGAGTAGAGTTGGTAGGTTGGGGTAGTTCACTCGTGCCGTTTGAGTGAAATGTTCACTCAAAGGGCACGAGTGAAAATTTTCGACTCGAACGGAGTGATTCGACGGCTTATTTCATTCGAGTACGCGTGTAAGAGGCGTTCACTCGAAGCTGGAGTGACAGATTTCACTCGAAGACTTTTAGAGAGCAGGGTACATTGTAGATTTAGATGATCATTTTTCTGTTGCTGTTGGCAACGGCTCACCTCCAGTCTAATGGAGATATACATTGGATGCGAGTCTACGTAAGAGATTTTACAAAATTTGGAACGCCTTATACACGTGTGTGGGTATTTCTATTCATTTACAACCCGAATACAGCGAATTTGACCAATTTTCGTCGGGGGAATAACAATAACAACAGACGAACACACACACACACACACACACACACACACACACACACACACACACACACACACACACACACACACACACACACACACACTCCCATGCTCTGGGTGGTGATAATATTTCCGGGATTCGAACCCGCGACCCTCAATTTAACAGGCGAGGACTTCACCCCGTCGTCACTGGGGCCGGCAAGAGTTCATTGAATTTTGAAACTGTTGAACCATGAACTCCTTGGAATTTAACTTGTCAGTCCATGTGGGTATCAGTTAAACTTTTTCGTGCCAGTACTCCGTTTTGAGTGCCCAATCAGGGAAATCTTATGGGGAAATATCGCGTCGTGGGCATATATTTTCTTCTCATGCCACGCGCCAACTTTTGATCGTGTGGGGGGTTGAAGGCTGGGGACGGGGTAGGTGGGTGGGGGTCCCCATTTGGCGGGGGAAATATGTCTTTCCTTTCTTGTTTCCGCCCACCCCTCCGGCCGTATATGTATCGCCTCACCTACCCACGCTTCACCCGTTTCCTGCCTCGAGCGTCTTTTGCCTCCCATTTTGCGTCCTCCCCCGTACTATTCGAAATTTCTCTTTATATTTCATCCCTCCTCTCCCCTCTCCCACCATCCGCCCACCCACCTTTCGGGAAAAAAAGTCCCTTCGCATCTCTTGCATCGGGTCCTCCCACGCCACGCGCAGCATCTCCCGCCTCCCGAGTCTCCTAGCGACCCCTGCTCCTCCTCCTCCTACCTCCCGACCCTCCTCCCTTGCCAAACCACTTCCATCCAATTTGCGACGGCGTGTTGGGGGAGGCGACGAAGTTATATTGGAGAGGTGGGCGGAAGGAGAGTTCACGGTGGGGTGTGTGTCTGGCGGAGGGTGTTGTCATGGACCCCAGAAAGGGGGTGAGTGTTGAGTGGGTGGGTCAAGGCATTTTACGCATGTGAAAGTACGGACTCAGTACGGCGCATTTCGGAGTGAATTTTTCGCCTTTTGCCGGACGCGTAATCAGTGTGTGGTATGTCTTAAGGTAGTTCGAGCGAAATATCATTTTACATTTAAAAAATCAATGAATTTTGTCTCATTTTAAAGAAAAATATCTCACCCTTCTAATGGCACCAAAAATTCAACCCCTTACTACATTAATTTCGGAAATATTTGTCAAAAAATACCAGCCCTTTTACATGGGAAACGGTACGTGTATTCACTCCAGAGAGACCTTATATTAACCCTCTAAGCACCGATTTTTTTCGTCCACCATGCGCAATCACTTCACATGTTACCCCACTCGTGAGAGAATCAGGAACAAAAATTTACCAATGAGAGATGCTTTCGTTGCCAAGCTGTAAAATCGATGTCGCAAAAGCATATAGACGTAAAGAAACCTACTCAAAGACAAAAAATACACTACCTATTTTCTATGTTACCTCTAGGTCACACAGCGTGATAGAGGGTTAAAAATGAGGCATTTCCTACACTTAGATCTCGTAAATAAATCAACAGTGTGAAGTTAGTATGTTTTCTCAACTATTTTTGAAAATTAATCATGTTGTCACCGCAACAGGTGTCACAATTAACCTTCCGTTTTGACGGAGTTTCAAACGCACCGCGCGAAAAAATGGAGTCAAGTTAAAGACTTATTTAGATATTTTCATTTAATTACTTAGCATTTCTGTCATATAAAACTATCTTATTGCACCATAAATATGCAATATTTAATTCATGTGTCCTACAGCTGGTGAAATTAATACGTATAATTCGAATATGTTCTCTATTATGACTAGGGAACTATCTCGCTCAGACTACCTTAAGACGGCATTGCACATGCAAGTTGATTTCTATGAAAGTAGCGAGTGTAGCGGTATCTCGAATTTTATCGCTACTTAAAGGGAATCGTTTTGCTTACACATAAAGTCGGGTTTACTGATGGAAGTCACTTCCATGACAGTAGCCATGATTATACGTACGTATTTAAATGTTTGGCATCGTTGCCTAGGCAACCTAAATTTCCTCATTCAGTTCACCCGGTCCTTGGCGCTGCCTTGAAATGAGTCTCTTCCGTCGGCTTCTAAATGGCCGTTGTTGATTGTCGTTAACGTGAAACTGCGATGGTTTTTAATTTACAGTTGAAGAGATGCGGACAGCGCGACGTTTGAAATTACAGTTGCTTATTTTTGACCTGTCGGAGTAAGTTTGTGGATGTTAGGGAGGAAAGATCTGCTATGGAAGTGAGGAAGAGACGCATGAAGATTCCATCGTGAGCCCACGTCGACGGTCGTCGGGCAGCGAATCAAACTTCAGTGTGCTCGGCATTATTCAAGATTTTGCGATGCCTTTTCTAAACAGAAATTGTTCAGGACCAAGCTGGAAAACAGGGCACCGGCAAACGAGGACCGAAAATGCCAAACTCAGTTGAAAAAGAAGAATCCGTTTCACACGTTTAAAATTAAGATAAATTTAACATTTGAAAGGTCATCGATGCTGGTAATTACTTTAGTGATGAACAACAATGATATAAATTATTTTAGTGATGAACAACAATGATATAGTATTAGTAAACAGTCGCACATAGTAAACAATAGCAGTGGGCAACAAAAGACTTAGATTCAGAAATGGTTTCTCTTCGAGTATATTGGAATTGTGGCTTAATGCTTACGTTCTAGATTTCATTATATATTTATTATTTTCTATATTTATGGTAATTGGCAGGCTAATAGTGATAATTTATGTTATATTGACTGCATTTGCATTTGAATCATCGCATTACCTCACGAGTGCCAGAGTGGTGGCGTCACAATCGACGAAGTTCTTCGTATTGTTTTCGTGCGGAATTGTAGACTTCAGTTTTAAGCGTGGAGTCAACAATTCATATGTATATTCGTGACAGTAGCCTTGGAAGTCGCTGGCAAGCGACACTTCGATGTATAAGCATGCACTTCAATGGCAGTGATGTCGATAATGGAGGTAATCGACCACGGTTGCTACTTACAAGGAAAATACACCGGTTTCTGTCTATTTACCCGCAAGTTGCATATCGATTCTGCGATAAACTCGCATCGCATCCTGTGGAATCTAGGTCACATGATAGAAAACGGAGATTTAAAATATATAAAACGAATAACATAGTAGGAGGATGGCTCATTGTTGCTTATGTAAATGTTTAATTGTATCTGCAAATATTTTAAATGCTAAAGAACCCCTAAGATAATCATTATGACTTGTCTCTTATTAGATAATAATTATTACTGTCACAACTGACACACTTGATTCGACATAATTAAGCACAGTTACTGTATTAATACACAATTATTAAACCCACGATCGCCTATGGGACTCGCGATATACGATCGCCATTTTTGCCAAATTTGGTCGATTTTCGTAATTACCATATTCATTGTTTATTTCCGTCGTCCATTTGTTTTGGAAAATTCGGAAATTATGTGTAAGCAGAACGATACCCTGCAAATGGCGATACGATTCGAGATATCGCTACGCTCGCTACTTTCATTGAAATCAACCTGCATGTGTAATGCTGCCTTAAGGTAGACTTAAACACTCGCTACTTCCATGTGTAAACCCGCCTTAACTCCACCTTTTTCTCAAACAATTGAATGACGAAAGTAAACGATGAATAAGGCAGTTACGAAATTCGCCTAAATTTGGCAATACTGGTGTTCGTTTATCGCTGCTCGAGTCCCATAGGCATTCGTGGATTAAATAAATTTGTCAAAATTACATTAACTGAGCGTAATTACATCGTACGAATAGCGAGAATTATTACAGCGATTGTAATTATCTGATCAGAGGTAAGTCATTAAGTTTACCTCAAGAGTTCATAAGCATTTTTAATATTTTCATTTACAAATAAATATTTACATGTGCAAAAATGAGTCCTCCTCTTACGAATTTATTCTTTGTTTACATTTATGATCTCCGTTTATGTCACGTGACCAAGGTTTCACTGGAGGCGATGCGATTTTATTGCAGATCTAGATCCTAGACAGGTCTTTCAACTTAGAAAATGATGCTTTAGACGTCGAAATCGATCGAATAATTAAAAGTCTGGAATTTCACTGTGTTTCTTAATAATGGTTAGCTTCTTAAACTTCCGCAAGGCGACGTCTCACACCGTCAGTATATCTTATTGATGTTCTTGTACTCAGACCCTTTCAAGGCGTGGTGTCTCATCAAAGTAGTTAGAGCCTTTTTTGGGATTAATTTTAGATTCACACAAACTAAAATAGCGTATGATTCATCACCATCAGCAGTGATCATATCGAATATAGAAGTTCATGGCCATTTTGACATTTAATTATATTATGCCAGTTGTATTTCGTGTAACTGGTGTACTTTAAAATTGATGTTGTCGGCTCACGTTAGACTGTGTGCGCGCAGGTACCAGGAATAGGTGAAAAGGATTCAGAAATGGGTGAAAAAGGGTGAAATTAAAAATTTCCTTGTGTAAAATTTATCTTTATTTCATCATAGTATTAAAAATTAATATAGGAGAGTGGTTATGGGAACTGAACGAAGGCAAGTCACCTTACATTATATATATAAAATCGTTTTGAATTGTTCGATCCATATATGGATGAAAATGGACGCCCAATCGGAATTCTAGCAATTTTTGTGACTTTTTTACTTTCGTATCTTTGGAGATTTGGACGCGAATTTTTTATTATTACATAAACATAATCCCTTCCCTCTTCGCGAATTATACCGTGTTCTGTTAAACTTATAACCCCGTCTCCTTGCAGTTTGCAAGCGCCCATTTATTTTATCGCGTTGTTATTTTTTCCCTACACGAACTTTCAAACGTAGTAAAGAATAGGAAATAATATACGGAGCCATAGATTGTCAGGAATACGGAGCGGCGACCTCTTTTCTTTTGTTAACCCGGTGGTAGTAGTATTTCGGGCCTTCGAAACACTTGGCATTTACAACGTGGTGTCGTTCGGAGGGGTTTCCCATGAATACACAAACTTGGGCAAGTCCCAGCCGACCCGCTGAAGCGATATAACCCACGCGCAGCCGGGGTAAAGGCGGGGGCATCCGTGACCCAGGATCCTTTCGGTTGGACCTGTGGGTCCCGGCTGGGAAAAACGAAAACTGGAACAGTATCTGACCGACCAGGCTCTCTGGTGTTCTAATCTATTCGTGCGACCTGGCGGGAAGGGGGGGAGGGGGCAAGTGAGACGGCGGGCGAAAGATGTTCCATTCGCGGTCGTAAGGGTCTACGTGCGGAATTCCCAAATCTGCACAGGATATTTCCGTTGCGGAACACGGTGAGGGCATTACGTCATCAAACTGTTGTCGGACAATGGAAATAACAAGCATATTGGTTAATCCTGCTCTTTCCTTACTTTCCTAAGGATAAAAAGACGTTATGCACGACTTATGGCCAGTTGCAGAAACGACTCATATTTATTCTCTTTAAGTTATGGAACCCTTAAGCCATCGTAAACATTCAATAAGTGTTGCAGAAACACATGATAAATTTATAGGTTTCATAACTTACGGCTTGGAGTTGATTAGTAAGACCAAAAGGTATGATGTCAGTATCGTATCAAACAGAGGGCAGTTTTTTCGATTGTTGGCCAAAATGTATTGCCGATTGTGCTATCCTAAATGATAATTTAAATTACTTATGGCCGGTTGCATGAACATCTAGTTATGGAATCAATAGTTATGAGATCCACAAAGTTATAGATCTGATAAATATATTCGGGTTGCAGGATCACATCTTCTAGCTGCATAATTTATTTACCAGTGGTTAATATCTTCGAATATTTTATCTAACGTTCTACCATTGGATATTATTCAAAAAGCTTAGCGTATGAGTAACTGCTAATGCAGATAATAATTAGTCAGTAAGAGTAAACAAACTGGTCATTTGTCTACAAACAACTCTTTTATCAAGTAAATAAGTCTCGATGCGGTTCATTGCGCACCCGCCATCTTGTCTTATTATGGAACTCATGACTATATGCCATAGGTTATGAAACCAATGAATTTATAGAATGTTTAAGCAACACTTATTGAATGGTTGCTATGGCTTATGGGTCCCATAACTTCATAGAATACATGGGTGTCGTTTCTATGACTGGCGATTAAGAAAGCATCCTATCCTGAATGATATTTAGCATTGTGACGATCCAAAATGACATTTTAATGTTATTGCTATGTGTTACTTCCCTAAAAGAACTAAATTTCGAACATGGCCTTCACGGAGGCTATAAAGGAAAATGTCGCCAACGCTGCATTTGAATCAGTCATACTTCTAACAATGAGGACTGTTAAATTGGGATGAATGTCTGCACTGATTCACTCGTGAAGTGTCCTTCTCCGTACTGCGAGAGGCGACATGTTCGACAAAGTTTCTCCGTCCTACTTCTGCGAATTTCCGTTCCTTCCTCTCCGACCGCGGGAGAAGAAGAAACTAATTTTGGTCCAACTTCTCTCCCATTAAGAGGACTAAGTTTGAAGGACATATGCGCCCATCTCGACGATTCATTTGTTCCCCCGAAGAAAAGGGCGTAGAACTTTTGGAGATCGTCGCGTGACGTAATATCGTGTGTCAATTTAGCAAATTATTCCAAGGATTCTATTCGGCGGATGTTCACTTAACGGATGAATGGACACGTTTAAACCTTTAATGGCTAACGGGTTTCGGAGAGTAATTCTTGTTCTCGTAGATATAACTAAGGACTTGTTTCTGGAAACCAATAATTATAACTAAGTACTTGTCTCGTAGATAAAACTAAGTACAGATTTCGGGGAAGACTTCATGTTCTTGTAGATACAATGATGTACTTATTTATTATAACAGTTTATTTCTCTTACAGGTGAGGTTAAATAATGTTTTTGCCTTTCAGTTTGGTTTAAATGCCGAATATATAAAATTTACGCAATCATTTAGGGGAGTTTGTACTGAGCACTCTCGGTGCGATATAGAGGAGTCTGGGTTCGAGACCAAGTGCAGGCCAATGATTTTTTTCGCTGTGATTCCATGCGTGACCGTCAGCAGGTGACTCCGCTAAAATTACTGCGCAGTCAGTTGCGCAGTTCTTTCAATTGATTTTTCGAATTAGATCGATTTGATAATTTTTTTTTCGATAAAGGCTGCAGCAATTTGAGGTTTTCACCGCGTTATTGTTTTTGTTGACGTCAGTTTCGCCTGCGTTCCAGCGGCTGTCTTCAGGTCGAAGTGTCAATTAAGTAAATTATTCCGAGGAACACGCACGATGTTTTCGCCTTTCGGTTGTTGTTTTTGGTGTCAACGAGTTCGGTTGTCACCAAAAACAACAACCCGGTGAAAACCCAAAAACGCAGCCCATGTAATCGGAGCACCGCGGAAGCTTTCGCACCAATTTTTAAAAAATTATTCGAATCCAAGTCGTATCTAATTTTAGACTTCCTAATGATATTAAGCGCGAGTGGGTGGGCGTGTCCGGATTCCATAGACTTCCCCGCCCCCCACTTACATTTGAGAATGCTGGAAAAATGATTCCTAAAAAGGCGAGGCTTCTCTAAAATTGCTTGTGACTTGCTTACGCTGGGTCCATTCTTGCCCGAGTAGGGAAGAGTCGCGTTCATTCGTGACAAGAGAAATGATTAAACATTTACCACGCCCTTCCTTCCTTCATCAACATTCTCTCCTCGTTATTACCGCTAGAATTAATCACTGCTAGGTGGTCTCCATGTAGGTATTTACATGAGGCAAATTACTTCTCCAAAGGCGTAGAACTTATTTGCTGTAATTAGTGAAAGTGTAGTTTGAGAATACAATCTTGTTTACAGCGGAAATAATCATGGGAACAATTTATTTGAAGATGAAAGTTGACAATCTAACCATTTCGAATATTAAAGTTGTCTTAATCTTGTTTACAGCGGAAATAATCATGGGAACAATTTATTTGCTGATGAAAGTTGACAATCTAACCATTTCGAATATTAAAGTTGTCTTAATTAAATTTAAATAAAAAAATTAAACGTAATAGAATTATTGTAACCTTTATTCTCTAAGATTGTTTGTTGGAGATATTAATTCGCATACAAAACGATGAATTTGACCTCTTTTTAAAGAATAAATCTATCTCCAATGTTAACTAAATATCAACCACTCAGGATCATACTTTTGTCAAATTTGCCAAAAAAATCTAACATTCAATAGGAGATGTAACAGGTGGGACGTCTAGTGTGGATTAGTG
This sequence comes from Ceriagrion tenellum, assembly GCA_963169105.1. Lineage (NCBI taxonomy): Eukaryota > Metazoa > Arthropoda > Insecta > Odonata > Coenagrionidae > Ceriagrion > Ceriagrion tenellum. The sequence goes on along the minus strand of OY720641.1, from coordinate 49,065,161 downwards.
AGAAAAACGAGGAGATGAAACGCACGGATCTCATTAGATATATTATGCATGTGTTGATTTTTAGTAAGTGATCGATCGCAGTCCGCCAGCGCTGTTGGAAAATGAGGGTTTACGAAGATGGCGGACTGGCTTCACCTTCTAGCACTGGCGAGCCTGGCAAGCTTAGGGAAGGATGGATGGCAGAAGTCAAACGATCTTTGGATTGAAATACCGATGAAGGACACGAAATTTCCGGGATTAAACATTCACCCATGTGAACCATGCGCTCCAAAACCGCAGGGGTTGAAGGAATAAAGCATTAGTTCCACCACCAGGTCGACGTCGCCCGCAGTAAAGGGAAGAGATTCATGACCCATTGTTGAGAAACGGTGGGTTCGGAAGAAAATGCGGAGAGACGGGAGGACAAGAGAAAAAGACGAGCGAAAGAAGGGAAAAGAGGAAGAGCAGGTAGAGTAGTAGATGGAGGAAAGATGAAGGGAAAGGGGCGGAAAGTGAAAATAAATAGCGACTCAGGACCGTAAGGGAGCCTGGGCCATAAATTAAAGTCGAGAAAACTTTTAGCGCAGGGCACGCTCTTCCTATTAGTCAAGGAGCTCTCCTCCTAAGGTAAGGAAGACTGGAAGAGAGGGGTTGGGGGAAATGTTTAACGATTTCTCTTCCTCGCGAGTGCACCATCACCTGTCTCTCCCTGCTCGGACGAAAATAGACCCGGAGCGCAGTTAGCAAGTCCCACACATTGTTGAGGTGGTAGGAGAGATTTTTGTACATGTACACACGCGCGTAAAACTTGGCATACGTTTCTCATTGGTGACATCTGCATATGAATTGAAAAATATTGTGTCATACCATACAGTGTTCATACTGATTTGGCTTTTGTTTTGGGCAAGTCAATGCTCTTTTCTCATGTAGGTTCATGGCACGTGTTATTTAGTTCGTAATGCTTCGATTACAGATGTGCAAATATTATATTTAACACGAAGTAATAAATTTCGTGTAATTAAAGTGGTTGCCAACGAATGTTCAGATATCCAAACATTGCATGTAACAAATGATATGGTACGAAGTCACTCGCACGGGTGCTTATACACCAGGGTTGAAATTCGCTATGAAAAAATCATTTGACTTGACCGGGATTCGAACCCTCATCTCCCAATTGCCGGTCAGGTGTGTTAGCCAGTTACACCACCCAGCCATTTTCCTTCAAGGCGAATTTCGAGGGGTTTTTATGCGAACAAGATGTTCAGGCCTCAAGTCTACATTGTAGCACAAGAGACGAAGTCGTGCTTACAAAGCCACTGTCCTGGTGGACAGGGTCGAAATTCGCCTTGAAGGAAGATGGCTTGATGGTGTAACTGGCTAACACACCTGATCGGCAATTGGGAGATACGGGTTCGAATCCCGGTCAAGTCAAAAGATTTTTTCATAGCGAATTTCAACCCTGGTGAATGTTCGGATGTTGCACCGTGTCAAAGATTCTTAATAAACAGTTCAGCGTATAAACTGGTTCCTAGCGTGGTTCAAAACATAAACTGATGCACGTAAATGAATTATGATTCAAGATTTTCTTCGGCGACCTCGAAAAATTATGAAAACGTGCTCTCCAGTGACCCACGATTAACGCTCCAGCCACCTTATAGAAGCCTCAAAAGGTCAGCTGTTGCTCCGCGTGGTGACTACTACTCCAGCTATCCTGCTGGCGTCTATCAGGTCTGAAGAACTGTAACATTAGTTAGCAAAAGACACCACGCGGAGGAACACCCGACAGCTGAATTTCAAAAACCTATACGCCGCGGAAACCTTCCTACAAATACCGTCGAATAGCAGCAGCCAGAAGAAAACAAACGAATAAATGTAGCTAAGAACACAAAGTAAAGCCTCGAGTGACTAATCAGAAATCCAACGACCACATATTTTGAGCGTCATAAATTGTAAAGGACTCAATATTGTTAGGTAAATCGATAATTGATTGCATCAACAATGGAAACGTTGAAGTCGCTGTCCACTCTGTGGTAATTTTCTTCGTCAATCTATTGCTACCTTAACAATGGCACCGCGGATAACGCTATTGACGTACCGATACAATATAGCGTAGAGAAATAGCTCTAAACTCGATACAACCCTTATGAAATATTTTAAGTTTCGATTAATGACTTATAGTTCCATGAGTGTCAACGGGAGGGATAGAAGTCAGAAATTATGTAGCATTCCTGTTTATACAGAAGAGAATTTGACTTACCATTACTTATCTTGAGAAATTAAAAGGAAAATCTTGTAGAGTTAGCATGAAAAAAGATAAAAAAATGAAACTAACCCCTTTAAGGTATCCATTTGATGCAAATGAAGACGGCAGCTTGGTTCAGAAAATGATGTTATTGTACTTAGAGTGTTTTGATAGCTTTACTCAACAAATGAATATGCCCACACACAATATCTTACATGATGTTTTTTTAAATAAATGAAATGAATAGTGAAATTTGACGGTTAAGGTAGTTTGAGCGAAATATCATTCATTCAAGAAATCAATGAATTTGGTCTCATTTTAAAGAAAAATATCTCGCTCTTCTAATGACACCAAAAATTCAACCCCTTTTCACATTGCTTTCGGAGTTATTTGCCAAAAAACCCCAACCCCTTTTTACATGGGTAAGGGTACACTCCAGAGAGACATTATTTACAAAATGAGGAATTTCTAACTCTTAGATGTCTTAAAAGACTATCAAAGTGTAGTTTTTACGTTTTCTCAACTATTTTCGGCAATACATCATATTTTCACCTCAATAGGTTCTTGGGTATCACAAAAAAATCTTCCGTTTTGAAGGATTTCCAAACACGCTGCGCGAAAAAAATGAGTCAAGTTAATGACTTTTTAGATATTTTCATTTAATTACTTTACATTTCTGTCATATAAAACTATATTATTGTACCATTAATAATGCAATATTTAATTCATGTGTCCTACAGCTGGTGAAATTGCGACGCATAATTCGAATGTGGTCTCCATTATGGTTAGGAAACTATCTCGCTCAGACAGCCATAAGTCACTAAATAATGCTTACCATGAAGCCGTTTCACTGAAATTCTTTTTTTTTGGAATCAGAGAAAATCCGTCATTATGGCAAAGTAAAAACTACTAAACATTTCTAATTTTATTTTTTTTATTTATCTTCACTACCCTGAATACTGCACAATGGGCCAATTTACGTCGGGTGAATAACGGTAACAACGGACGAGACACAAATACCCATGTCCTGGGCAGATAATACTCTACCCAGGCGGGACTCGAACCCGCGACCCTAGGGTTAGCTGGCGAGGACTTTACCCCTACGCCACCGGGGCCGACATGATACGTTATCGGCCTTTTTTGCCCTACCTCCGTACGAAGGACGCCTTCAACAATACTATCGGTCGTCAAGAGGACAGCATACCAAAAATGATGAACTTTCAGCAATTTTATGAATGTTTTTTTTTCAAAATTTACGATAAATTAATTGGATAAAAAAATCGACTACAAGAATAACAATTTTTAGTCAATCATCTTTGCCACGGCTTTTGTCGCGACTTTGTGCGGCCAATTATTAATTTTGTGTTCTACCAGTTATAGTAGGTTTTGTAGAATGTCAGATAATTTCCTTCCAGTTTTCTACACTTTTCAGGGGCCTATCTCGCTCTAGTATATCTTTTTTCGCTTCAGCATACGATCTACCCTTCTTCATCCCGTCCATGAAACCCATTCTCTTTCTTCCCCTTCCCCGCTTGTCCAACATCCTTCCCTCGATCACACTCTGGAGCTCCTTATTACATCCTCAAGCGATATACTCTGCAGATTTCAAATTTCATTCAGGAGTTTCCTTTCCTCGCCCACCATCTCAAGCACTTCCTCGTTAAACTTCCTCTCCGTCCATTTCACCTTCTCCATCCTAACCGTTGCATAATTTTGTAGCAAAACTAACAATAATATTTACACGCTTCCTTCCCGCATCGCACTTTTTTCATCAGGGCTTGAAATAATTTCCCCATAATCATATTTCACTCGTGTGGCATACCTTATTAGTTGTATCCTTAACCTGGAAAAGGGTTCTAATCCGGAAATTTTCCCATGTAGGTATATATCTATCTCTGTGCGCTTATGCGACTGCATATTACATTTCCACTTTTAGTATTTTATGGCATTGGCGTATTTTGGTGTATTAATCTACTCCTGACTGGTATTAATAGATATTGATGAATCAATGATTCGTACCCTCGCGGTTAATGCGTGGTGACATGGATAACGACGGTGTTTTTCCACAATTTGAAACAACAATGCAAACGCATTAAGGAGATTCGGAATTTGTTTTGACTAAGGCCGTTTCGGTGGAACCTCCTCTCACCGGTTGGCGTGGCCCTCAGACGTTGTCGGTCTGATCTACGGTGGCGTCCCTGTGAGGGATTTACGGCGACACATACGCTTGGACGGAAGATTAATGAGTTGGGTTCCCGGTCGTGGAAGTGTCGAGGCATAATTGCCTTGTCTTAAGTTTCGGCTTATCAGGAGGCCAAGACAAGTTTATTTCTTACATAGGAGACCGTTTCAGGGGGGCGGCTTACGCTTAGAAGTTGATAAATCTCCGTTAATGTAGAGAAAAATTCAGATGGGAGCGTCTCACATTTAGGTATGCCATTGAGGCTGATTGAGAGGACGTTACGTCGTTAAACCGTCGCCTAGCAATCGAAAAAACAGCCATATTGGTTGTCTCTGCTCTTTCCTTTGGATAGTACGACGGGATGGACGAATTAGCGAATGTACAGCGAGAATATCCTCCATCTGTCAGAAATTAAAGGCAAGCAACTCTCGAAATATGTTATGGCTTCTAAGTGTCATTGATTCTATTCAATTTACCATAGTTTTTACGAGGAAAGTGGATTATAAATAATTTAGATGAATAAAAAGCTAGGTGAGGGGAATGCATATTATGGGAGTGAATGCATGCTCAGTATAGTAAGTTATCGATGGAGAACATCATAAATTGCAAATATAGCACATCAACCCGTAAGCGGTTAAGGAAAATCAGGGTAACAAAGATGGCGAACAGGTCATTCGTACGTGATAATTTCTGGCATTGACCACATTTGCGTGCTCCTTCTCCAACGACCTCAATGGCTGATACAGTTGGCTTTATGGAGGGCATGGTTGCCAAACTTACATTCCGAATACAGTTTAACAAATCCAGGCTCAAATTTTTCTCACTTTTTGTCTCAATGGGAGGCATGTTTTTATACTATTATGAAGACATTTAAGAAATATTATTTGTACTTTATTAACAGTGTTGAAATTAGCCGGTTTTTTTGCAATCTTTGTAAATAAATCCATTTATTCATTTGTGGTTTTGCTTACCTTATATGTTTTCTTCAAATTTATTGTTTTTGTTTGACTTTTATTGTTATAAAACTGACATTTCCTTTCCTAGAGACACCAACATTTCCCAAAAAATTTAAACACAACCCTTTTTACGCATTCGACATATGATAACTTCCCAGAGTATTTAATTGACCTAAATAGAATATGCCTGTTACATATATCATTACCAGAACCATTTCCAATTTATCGAACTGAAGTAACATTAAATTTAATACTGTAATCTTTTTAGTGATATGCTGCGTGGCCTGCATAGTCTTACCGGGGCCAAGTGGGATGGTATTCCTTTCTTGACGGTAAGAAATTGCGATCTCGATCCGGAAACATAGCATTGCATCTCTGGCTTTAATAGGACCCGAGGAGGCAGCGGATTAAGCAGTAATGGGGCCATTATCGCATATCTGGGACTCACCTTATTCACGGCGTTGACGCTGGCGCCACAGTTGATGAGTAGACGAACGGCGTCGGCGTGGCCGTGCCAGGCGGCCATTAGCAGCGGACGCATCCCGAACTGCTCGTGCGTGATGGAGGAGGAATTAAATCCAGGAAAAGGTCGGCGTCACATTGATGTTCATGGAAAGGAAGGAGAAGAGAGAGAGAGATAGAAAGAGAATCAAGGCAATTGCTGTAATCTTGGGCAGAGTTATACTGCCTTTTGGATTACCTCTAGCGATGTCAGGAAATCTTTCAAATGAAGGTCGCTTGGGCGAAATATCATCACACCTAGAAATCAATGAATGTGCTCTCATTTTATAGAGAATTATTTCTCCCTTCCAAAAATACCAAAATATCAGCCTCTTATGGAACTACTTTCCAAGCTTTTTGACGAAAAATACGAGACCTTTTACATGGTAAATGGTACGTGTAGAGGGCCTGGGAAAATGGAAAATGGTGTTAATATGGAGATCACATCTACCGGTCGATGTATTGAAGCGACGCCACTCGGATGTCTGTTAAACTTCAGCTTTGGGCGCCATTAGCGACTAGCACGTGAATCAAGCAATTGCAGCGGAGAGTGTCTTGGAGGAAAGATGTTATGTTGTTCACCGTGTTCCGAAAACGTTTGCATTTGGTTACATAGTATTTTTTCCAAGCTACCTCTGAAGTTCAGGATAAGTTATCTATTGTGTATTAATGGAGTGACATGTCTAATGTACGATTATAGAACCGATACAAGATATTATATCACACTTGGGGCGATATGTGGAAGCTTGAATTCAAATATGGCGTTGGTGGTAATATTAGAGTGGTGTTTATATGGAATACTACTGTTAGTATTCCATAATACCACCAACATAGCAAACAAAGAGTTGCATAATTCTTATTATCCTTTAGATGGGCCGAACGAAGTTAAATCGTCCGAATCGTGAATTAGAAAGCGGTGGAAGGAAGATGACACGGTGAAGGCCCTGAAAGCCGTTTCCGAAGGAAATATGGGATTCAAAAAGGCTGTGCACTCATTCTATGCACTCCAGAGAGACCTTACGTGAAAAAGGGAGGATTTTTCTTACACCTAGGGCTAAAAAATACTGTGTGTAGTTTGTATAGTTTCTTAACTATTTTTGAAAGTAAATCATATTGTTACGACAGTAATTTTTTCAGGATCGGGAAAAAAACCTTCTTCATCTCCCATCTATTCCTAAACGCATCTTTTGCCAGCGGTATTCTCTTCTGTATGTCTTTGCTACTATGCCTGTTTTCTTATACCGTGCTACCTAAGTAATATTTGTTCCTTTAGGAAAATGTTTGAAAACAGTCTCAAACATTCACCATTAACATCTTTTTTTAGGGTTTTTTAAAAATTTTAACATGCCACAATATCATTCTTAGCTGAAAACATTCTTCTTAACAATATGTAAATAGTAATTTTGTCGTTGAATCAGTGTTTGTTGACTGGCCTTAAGCTATTACTTTATTGACTTGCTCTGTAAAACATTTTATTTCTTCAAAAGGTGAAATTCTACACTAAACAAATTCATTTTATCGTAGATCTCATTTATTTCTTGGTGCAAACGAAACACTGATGTAATTCCGCAATTTTTTACGTTTGGAATTAGAAATCATGTTCCAATCTGCCGAAGAAACATATATTTTAGTAAAAGTACAAAGCATTGCCACTAACGATGATTTTCGTTGGAAACAGATAACATCCTAAAGTTCATTACAATACTTGATTAGATATATGTATGACGATGCTATTGAAATAGCTTAATTAACCTGTTATGAAAGAGTTGGAGCGTTTACAATTATCTTGACCACTTTTGTCAAAAATTATTGGGTTTTTAATATTTTAAAAGCTTCTCGTTAGCCCTCCGAAAAAAAGGAAATTCCATCGCCGAGTGTGGTCATTAAATTGGCAGGAACAAAGAAAGCAGACCCTCGCAAAAAGCTTTACTCTCCCACCCGTAAGAATCTTTAAAAAAATATGTATAAAATATATGAAAACATTTCTCGATTTCTGAGAATTTTTCGACCACAAACGTCAGTCCGAAATGGGAAAGATTTTTTTATCACTGGTCATAATAAAATTTTATAGAATGCTTGTTTAAGGAACTCTAGGAGTAGAGAAATTCCGCGTAACATATGCAGCACAGCATTAAAGAAAATAGGTTTTGCTAAGGGTATTATGGTAAGGTATTCCGATGAAAAAGTAAAAAAGAGAGTTCGCTCTGGTTAGGCCAAACCTCGAATACGCCGCGAGGATTTGGGACCCTGGTCATCAAGATTTAACAAAAATATAATAAAATACAAAGAAAAGCAGCATGCTTTGTAAAACTAATACGAGCGAACATAGAGTGTATCAAAACTTTTAGAGGGATTAAGGTGGGAGCCCCTAGATACTGGGAGGTGACACGCTAGGCTTAGCTAGCTAGAGAAATTCAGAACTTGTGAGTTTTAGAGCGACACCGAGAATATTATCATGACGCCTCACAACATCTCTAGGTCTGACAGATGCGATAGAATAAGAGAGATACACTGCCGAACAGATAGGTACAAAACTCGTTTTTTCTGCGAACAATAAGTGACCACAATAAAAACTGAGCTCCTCTAAATACACTCCAATAATAACCGTCACCATTTCATCTCACGAAAACTTTCATCTTTACACGGCTGGTGTCCTATTACACTCTGCATCACGCCCATGCGACGGCTCGCAGGGTATTATGTAGATGTAGAACCGTTCGTTGTTGTACCACTTGAGTACGTAGGTACGTGATGGAGAGAGATCTCCAGCGGTTCAAACACATCCCCCCTGGCTCCTGGATGAATGAAATTATCATTATTACTATTATTATACCACATGTTACGTGACTGCAAACATTGTGGGGAACTTCTAGGAAGCGCAACTCTTTTGCTCAAAAAATAAATGTTAAAAAGCGAGCTCGTTTATTTTTCGCCACGCGTTTCAGTTGTTTCGCGTCCTGTTTCTTTGAGGGTTTTCATCTTATTGTTTCGTCCCGGCTTTTGCTTTTCTCCCGGATTAGATTTTTATCCGTCATTTTTTTTTTTAATGTGGGTTTTAAGTGGCGGGAAGCGCGGTTAGTCTGGCCGCCCTGTCCACTTTTCTTTTCCCGGGATTTTTTCGGACGGCCCGTAGACCTCCAATCAGTTCGTACTCAGGGTTTCTTAAAGCATGGTTCATCTTCGTCTTAGAGAAATTTCTCAACGCTGGCTCAGTTTTTCCTCGTTCTGGCTTGATATTCTCTTACCCTGTTCTTAATACCTTGCTTAAGAGGAAAGGAGATCATGTGGGTCCTTTCTCCCGTATTCACGTATGGTTTTTGCGATCTACCGCTTACTCTCGCACATGATCCCTCTCTTCTTATACACACACATGATCCCTCTCTCCCTATATGTACGTATAACTATTTCATGAATCGACCGTCTCTCCTTCTTTAGATATGGACAAACCTCGGATTTCATTCAATAGATAAAAATAAAATAAAATTCGACTTAGTGCTCGGGCTGAAGTTTTTTCCGATTGTTATCTCTTTTGAATGCCGTTTTATTTCACTCTCTTAAATGCCGATTTTTAAGAATAATTGTCGTTTCGGTATGTATAGTCATTCTGCCCTTGGACCACAGCCATCTACATCTACATGGTACCCTGCGATGCACACCTTACCTCACGCCGCGTGGGCTGGTGGTGAGGGGTGTTAGGACACCAGCCGTGTAAAGATGTAAGCGATAAGGTTTTGGGAGGTGGAATGGTGACGCGAGTTATGGGAGTGTATTTAGTGGAGCTCGGTTTTTATTATGGTCGCTTATTGTGCGCAGAGAAAACGAGTTTTTGTACCTCTGTTAGTTGTACATCTCTTTATTTCATCGCTTATGTCAGACTTTGTTGTACCCAGGTTGTAAATGTGTAAGGTTTTGGAGATGAGAAGGTGACATGTATTATAGGAGTGTATTTAGTGGAGCTCAATTTTTATTGTGGTCGCTTATTGTTTGCGGAAAGAACGAGTTTTTGTACGTATCTGTTCGGCAGAGTATCTCTCTTATTTTATCGCATCTGTCAGACCTAGGTATGTAGTGAGGAGTCATCATAATATTCTCTGTGTCACTCTGAAAAATATCAGTTCTTAATTTATCAAGCAGCCTAAGCCTAGCGTGTAGCCTCCGAGTATCTAGGTGCTCCCGCCTTAATCCCTCTAAAATTTGTGAGACACTATATATACTGTTGCAGTTTTTAACGAAGCGCACTGCTTTCCTATGTATTTATTAATTTGTTTGGTTAAATCTTTATGACCAGGTTCAAAATTCTCGCGGCGTATTCGAGGTGAGGCCTAACCAGAGCTAAATAGCTACGCTCCATATCAAGCTCTTCACCCATCAGCCACTTCTTCACATCCTTACTCAAGGTCCCCTTCATCAGATCTCTTCTATTACTAAACGTCTCCCTAGCTAGCGCTATTCCCTTCCATAGGTCTTTATACTAAGCCCGTTTTATCGTAGCATACTACCTAAGTGATAAATATATTTTCATTAATATAAAAGTCAGTGCATATGACACCATGATTTTTAATGTAACGTTACGCCCACGTTTGGAAACGTTCAAATCGTTTCTTAAATGGAAAACGTCCGTGCAAAGGCATTCCCCACTTCGATGGATTCATATTGATCCTCTGCTGTCATACACATGCGGCCATGTTTTTATTTTTTCCTCAAAAGGAAAAGTTTTCTGCAGCGCATATATGAAAAATTCAATCGCTACATTTCAGGAGAAGTTGATGGAGATAGAAATTTTTCCTCGGGTTCATTGGATTTTTCAAGTTCTGCGCCGCGGCCACTTTCAAAATTATTCAGAAATCCATTTGGCCGATAAAGCCACTCTCCGTTCGATCTCCTTGATTTTTCACCACTCGATTCACCGGAGCACCCTCATCTAACCACTGAAATATTAATAGGAAAATGAAGGAGTTTTTAGAAAAATATTTCCTTCGTGATCGTTGAATTTATTTCTCTACTCGAATATCAAAGATTAAATGATTCCACAATAGACTAGGAAATCCTTCAAAGAATAACTTTTTTGCAACAATGAAGTGAGAGAGTGAGTTGTGAACAAAAGGAGGCGTATAAAAATTATCTTTTGATCAAATTAAGAAATCAAAAGGGATACCGCGTTACAATAAAATTTCTCGACCCTTGTGTTGTACAGCGAACATTTGGGACCCTGGTCATAAAGATATAACCAAAAAATTAATAAAATGCAAAGAAAAGCTGCACGCTTCGTTCAAAACTGCTGCGAGCCAACGTAGAGTGTCTCACAAATTTTAGAGGGTTTTAGGTGGGAGCCCCTATAGACTCGGAGGCTACACGCTAGGCTTAGGTTACTTGAGAAATTCCGAACTGGTGCGTTTCAGACGACACAGAGAGTATTATCATGGCAGCTCAGTACATCTCTAGGCCTGACAGAAGCGATTATATAAGGGACATACATTGGTGAACGGATAGGTGCAAAAACTCGTTCTTTCGTGAACAGTAAGCGACCACAATAAAAACTGAACCCCACTAAATATACTCTCTTAATTCACGTCACCATTTCTCCTCCCAAAAGCTCTTCACTTAAATCTTTAGACGGCTGATGTCCTAACATCCCCTGCCGCGTGTTCATGCGGGTTCTCGCAGGTTAGTAAGTAGATGTAACCTAAAGGTAACAGTAAAAGCTTAGGGAAAATAATTTGTGATATTGTGCCTTTTATGCCGTAACATGGCCGCGAAACCTAGGTATGTCGGAATAAGCATTAAGGTTGGACAATCCCTGTGGAAGTCAGGTACTTAAGAAGTTTTACTGGGAGAAGTAAGATAGTTAGGATTGGGAACGATTTCGTAATGGAAGAATGTATTGTAACACCTTGCTGCGTATGAGCTTTATTTAATAAGATGGTTGGAACTCAATTTTCTTGATATGATTCATTTTTCCGACGGAGGAGATAAAATTTCTTTACACTTATTTGGACTCGTTACGCTCTTCTCACTCTTTTTCGAACAATCGATCTCCACGAAAACAAATACTTGAAAAAATCCTTAACAACGTCGAAACAAAGAATTAACAGGCATGAGCTCATGAAAATATTTTAATTAAAGATAAATTTCTGGTTATCCTAATAATATATAATAAGACGAATTAAACGAACTCATAAAAAAATAATTGACAGGAGAAAAATAAAGAGGAGGGCGGCGTTGCAGTATCAAATTATCAAGTAATAGACATAATGTGTAAAAGAAATACCATAAATTGGTTTGGCCTTGTTGAGAAAACGGACGAGAGTGGAATTATATCACAGACTTAGGAGAGTGTGGTGAATTATGCTAGAGGAAGGTGTAGACCGAAGAAGTCATGGGTAAATGTGGTGGAAGTTTTTTCAGGTTTTTGGTCGAACATTAAATTATGTATTAATGCTTTCCGTCTTTTCGGGTATTTAATTCAATCTTTCCTCAGGGAATTTAATGCTATGCTGTTTATTGACTCATGAATATTTATTCCGCCATCTCTCTTTAACACGTGAAAATTTCCAATACCTTCAACCAATATTAAACTCAATCAACGTTTAATGCCATTTGAATCCAATAACAAGAAAAAGAGAAAATTGATAGATCTTGTTTTAATATGACTTTACACTATGGTTGAGTTTATTATTAATGAATAAATTTATCGATAAAATAAGTTAATGTAATAAAAAATGTCATTATTAAGTTTAATTCAAAACAAAATACTTAGGAAACCTGCTACGTGCGAATGTATTGTGTTTCTCAACTTATAGAGAGACTAAGGTGGGAGCCCCTTGAGACTCGCAGGCTACACGCTAGGCTTAGTTTACTTGAGAAATTAAACCGGTGTGATGCGTTTCAGAGAGACTCAGAGGAAATTATCATGACACCTCACAACATCTCTAGGTTCGACTAGAGCGGTAAAATCAGCGATATACATTGCCGAGCTGATAGGTACAACCATTTGTCCTTTCCACTCACAGTAAGTGACCGTTATAAGAACTGAGCTCCTCTCAAAACATTCCCATATTACTCTTCACCATTTCACCTCCCAAAACATTATCCTTTGCACGGGTCGTGTCGCAACCCCTCCCCCCCCCCCCGTGCCATACGCCCATGCGGTGTCTCGTAGAGTAGTATGTAGACGTTGATGAATAATGATTTGGGTTTAGTAATTTTCACGTTTTTTACGAGAGCTTTCAGGAGACATTTTTATGATTTTTACTGGCGGAAGGTACCCGTTGAAATTCTACGGGTGTGAAAAACATTGAACTTATCTTATAAGAAAACCACTAAGTCTGAATATTACTGTCAGCTAGGTCATTTGAGGAGTTCGTAATTTATCTTCTACGTTGTGTTCTTTGTAGTAGACGCGTTGACGTTGAAGAGTATACTTGAAATTATGCATTGAATTAATCAATGAAGCAATCTCTCATGGAGTTCTTGGAGCTCTGAACCCTTCTTACACAGATTTTCTTTCTACGTGCTATCATGGACCTACTGGAAAATTGATATTAAATGATAGAGGCGTGGATATCCTCTGACAATCAAATCTCTTGTTGTCAAGGAAATATGCTATTGTGGATTTCAGAGAAATATTGAGATTTTTTGCTAAAAACATGATTTTTAGACCAATTGCGAAGCGTGAAAGGGAATCGATTGGAAAAAATAAAGAAATAGAAACTTCATTTATTCAGCCATCCAATAAAAAAAATTTCTGCCCTCTATCTTGAGTGAAAGTACTTTAAAAAAGCAAAAAATGAATTCTCTGCACCTAACCCAATGCTAAGAATGGACCTCCAGGGGGGGGGCCTTCGAGGGCCCTGAGGGATTTTTAATATAGCCTGTGTTAATACCAGATATATCTTCTATCTACATGCCAAATTTCATCTCAATCGGTCCGGTAGTTTTTGCGTGATGGAGCAACAGACAGATATACATCAGTACATTTTTTTATATTAGTTAGGATGAGGATGATACCTCCAAGTTACAGTGGGTTATAGAAGGTTAATCCTAAACTTCTCTGCACTGCACGCTAACTTCTGATTTCTGTGAAAATTTAATCAAAATGAAGTTTTATCAGAATTGGATGCTGAATTATCCTGGGAATGTTGCTGTGGTCTCAAAGTGAGCCTTAAGCTCACAGGAGGTTCAGCAAATAGGGATTAGCCGGACTGCGGGAGGATTTTGGTTTCTCAACGGTATTGTGTGCGTTGCTTCCTATCTCCTTCATAAATACGATAGCGAGTTAGGTAAATACCGGAAATGTCCACCGACTTGATGTGTAATGAATTTGTAGAGGATGTATTCGGCCAAGCCCGTAGCAGGAGCTGGGATTGCGTTACGAAATGGTAAATTAGGCTTAATCTTTTATGTAAATTCGTAGCCAATTTATTTTACGACGGCGTTATTAATATCTTACGAACTATAACATGCTACGATAGATCATATCGTGAGAACAAAATTCTAGAAATAGGCAGCAGAACGGATTTTAATAAATTATCGTGACCCCCTCATTATATATTGGTATGATAAAAAGTCAAGAGTACGTTCTGAGGGACAGTATTAAGTGGAGTATTAAACCTATCTAACTATCGCAAACTGCGATCGAAATCGTCAACAATGTTGATGATAACGATAGGTAGCAATGATTATGTTTTTAATTTCTGGATGATATTCTACTTACTAATGCATGTGACGTTTGTCAGTCATTTTTGTGCCCAGGAAAATATATTGGAGGAAGAAAAGGTTTTAAATGTCGTTTTACCCTCGATCGATAAGAGGCCATAATGGCTGCCAATGAGACTTTGATGTAGGAGATAAGTCAACAGTTCGCGTAGCTGATCAGTTGATTTGCTCCCTAATGGTTGTTTTTTTAAATCTGCCACATAGTTCTAACATTGCGTTTTGCATGATACTTGCATGAGTCTTGTATCTCGTTTTCGTAGTTGCAATATACATAAATAAAAATGGTTCCTGTGCCATTGGTAGTATACCTATGGTGCAGGGCATGTTTGTGAAAGTTACTGGTTCGACTTTATACAAACTATTTATTTAAAGAAAGACAATTAGCGGTTTGAATAGTTGGACTTTTACGTTTTAATTAGGCAACTTGCAATTAGGTTATTTAAATGCGAAGAATAAATGGACAGGGAATGGAAAGCGAACCTTAACTTGAGAGCTAAATACAAACGTGGGCTTAACTAACACCGAAGGTGGCAGCTTAAGCTAGTCAGAAGAATTAGAAGATGTGAGGATTTCAATGGCGGCTATCTACTGGCTCTAATGGGATCTAATGGCGGGTAATCCATAGGAGCAAAAACGGAATGATGCGCCAGTAGAATAATGACTGTCCAAAAACCTACCAGTCAACTGGTATAATAATAAAATGAATGAAATCGATTCTAGGAATGTTTCGCGGGGTCAAAATGGTGTCCGCCATGTCCCACTGAAACTCGCCTGATCTGAATTTTTCAAGTTCTCTAAGCCTAGCTTGTAGACTTTAGAGTCTCCGATGGCTCCCAATCCGGTTTCTCCGTCAGTTGTGTATATAACTCTCCGTTCGCTCGTTACAATTTCTACCGAATTATATGGAAATAAGCGACATTATAGCACATTTCTGACATTTTAGGCTATACCCATTACTGACTGAACTAAGAAAAAATGAGCAATTTCCACTGTGATCGGATTTACTACGATTGGTTTCGCTTTTTACAGCATCTTCAGGTCTCTTTTGCTGCATCTTCATCCTGTAAATAAGTATCTCTAAGTACTCCATGTTCATCCTGTAAAAAGCGAAACCGGTAAATCCTATCACAGTCGAAATTGCTAATTTTTTCATTGTGAAGTTATGCTCCGTTTCCACTCTATCGGGCCTGAAATCACAGATTTTAGACCCATCATTGTGTTGTTAATTCCCAATGTTCATTATTTTTAAAGACGCGCATTGATAGACCGCCAAAAATATTTTTCGTTGTTGTACAGTGGTACTTCGGCGTATTGTGTTAGTTCTGGTCTGGGAGATACTTTAAAATAGTAGAATAATAGAACAGAAAACATTTTCTATAGTCAATTGTAAACTTATTGACTTTGTCAACCTAGGTCTTGACTTTCTCAGTCATTATATAGGCGAATGGTAGTCAGAACGAAAGTTTAAACCTTTTTTCGGCAAAGTCAGTTCAATAGTTTGTAGTGGACTCGACAAAGTTTTTGTTTTCATTTTACTTAATAAAAGAGCCACAAAGTGATGTCTGAAAACATTTTCTATCGGACTATATTCATCACTGCGAAGTAAAAAAGCACACAGGGGCAGTAAAATTACGTGCAGCGTAAGTTTTAATGGAAGGGCATCAGGTGTTAGGTAGCGAAAGAAATTTATTTATTTAATACCTCTAGGTCATAAAAAGAGCATTTACTGGTGTTATTTTACGTTGAACTGTTTTCGGAGTAAGTTACTGCTGTACTTCATAACTTTCACTTAACCCTGTAGAAAACTTCTTGGAATGAAATGATTGCTTTATGATTGATTTTATTATTATTGTTGTGCCATCATCGTTTATTTTTTGACCGTTAGTTGACAATGCTCAGTTTAGTAGAGTTGAGAAATGCACTTTTGTTTATAGGGCAGTGCTGCTTATAATCAGTTTTACATTCTGTGTAATATATTTCCTTTGTGTGTTTCATTTATCTCGTTCTTTTTCCTCCTGTGGCCGATAATGTATGTACTTTAGATTTTGAATATTAGGGTAATACTTTGTTTTTCCGCAATAATTTAAATGTCTTACAACCATGGTTTCGACGGTTCGTGTCCTCTTCATGTCCACAGAACAAAGTACAGGAGAAAAGAAGGTATAACCATTTTATTCAAAAAGTTTTGTTAATTCCGTAAAGTCACGCCGGAAACCACCAGCTTTAATGTTAAGTAATTTTATTCGGTGGACTTCTCGAATAGAGCTACTTAACATCTTTCGCCGGGAAAGCCTCAGATTATACTTAACCGACTTTAATGTACACCATGGGTTGAAAATCGCCATGAAAAAATCATTTGACATGACCGGGTTTCGAACCAGGGTCTCTCAATTTCCGGCCAGTTACCCCACCCTCCCTCATTTTCCTCCTCAATTTTCAACCCTCGATGTGAATGCACGCCTGTAAGTGACTTCGTACCACATCATTGGTCAATGAAATGATTGGATATTTAATGTACTACAAGTAAAACAGAAACAACAGTGGACAGTACAACAAACGGTGAATAAATGACTTACTGTTTTTATAAAACTCTTGAATTTTGTGATGATGAGAAATTGCTAATCTTAATTGATCTTACCTTGTCTTTGGCTTCGATGTCACATTTGGCAGCTATAAGCATTTCCATGATTTCCGTGTTACCGCGCGAAGACGCCCAATGAATGGGAGCACGGCCGTACTGTTGAAAGAAATGGAAAAATATAGTGGTTAGACTTCTTTTGTCTCCTTCTCTCTGAGAAATGTTTGATAAATACAAGCACAAGCTAACGCGTATAATGATAAAGAACAGGGAAGGCTGCTTATACATATGAACACATACAATTTCATTATATGGGGTGCATACTTGTTGGTGAATTTTCTCTAACTAGTTCATTGTTTAGTACATATTTGCACATTTTTGCCTAAGCAGTAATGAATGAATTATCAATGAGCAGTTTCGGTAGAAAGAGACGCCAACTGCAGCATGATTTCAATGGAATCTCCACATTTTGACTTCAATTTTCTCAACCCAAAAAGGAAGGCGGTGAGATGCATTGATAATATTTTTTATGAAAAGCATTTTGACTTTAATTTTCGGAGTAATTAGTTAATAATCCAAAAAATAAGGCGGTGAGATACATCTCTTTTTATTTTTATCAAATTTATTTTATTTTTTATCAATTTTATATATTTTTTATCAATTTCATTTTAATTTCTATCAATTTTTTATCAAAAAATTTTTATTTCAATTTCCGAAATAATTAGCTAACAACCCAAAAAAAGGCGGTGAAATGATCTATATTATTTTTCAATGAATGTGTCGCTTCTCAGAAACAGTTTTCCCTGAAATGGCATTTATATTCGGATGAAAAAATGCCCATTTTTCCTCTTGTATATCCCATTTCTCTATTCATTTTCATGAAAAATACGTTCATGGGGTTTTGACGTTTATTGAAACTTGGAGGCAAACACGGGGAAAGTCATGGCAGAGAACGTCATGCATTAAAGAAGCGGAATATAAGAATTATATAGGAAGGAATGGTCATCAACTCTAGATGTAATGCCGGTCGAAAAGAACAATTATAAAAAAGCATTACATAATAGAACTACAGGGGAATGGGTGTTGGCTGCAGAATTATTTAGGCACTTTCCGAGAAATATCAATATTTTTAAGACATGGTACAAAAAATATCTTTCGGAGGAATAGTTTTAATATTTTATGGAATGTTTTAATATTTGGAGTTAGTTTGAAGGAATAGTTTTAATCGTAATATTTTGCGGATTGTAAAGTTTTTGATCAGTTCAGCTTTATGGCGTGGGAGGCTCAATTCTTTTGTGTATATTATAAAGTTTGGCGACAATATGTGTGTGGTTTTCCACACAATATTTGGCCAACTTGTAGCATTTTCATCTGAAGCCCGTTTTACGCGGGCAACGAAATTGCGCAATTTGAATCTCCATGCGTTTCTTAACCTGGCGTGCAATGATTATCAAAATAGGCTTGGGGCTATTTGACCATCTCGCGTGTATGCGTTCGTGCATGCTTTCTTACAATTCACCGCTTTACACGACGGAATTTTAAACGCACGTTCGTACATTCATCACATTCTGCAATCACGTGTTAAACGGGCTATGAAAATAATACTTCGGAGATGAATTTTAGGTCCAATTGCAGCCTAACTGTCATATCATAATTTCAAAATTTAAGGACATCCTCAGAAGAAACACCTTGACATTCAGCTAGCCCATGGGTCTTATGTGTGATGTTGCAGACCGTGAATGGCTCTCCGTATCTCTCTTATTTTATAGCTTCTGTCAGACCCAGAGATGTAGTGAGGCGTCATGATAATGTTCTGTGTCGCTCTGAAACACCAATCCTGAATTTCACAAGCAATATAATCCTAGCTTATAGTCTCCGAGTCTCTAAGGTCTCCCACCGTAATCCCTGTTAAAGTTGTGAGACACTATATGTTCGCTCGTAGCAGTTTTAAACGAAGCGCGCAGCTTTTTTTATTTTATCAATTTTTTTGGTTAAATCTTTATGTCTAGAATCCCATATATTCCCGAAGTATTCGAGGTGTGGCCTAACCAGAGCGAAGTAGCATCACTCTCTTACTTTTTATCCGAAGACCTCTAATACCTAATCTTCTTCTAACTTCCTAATATGCTTAAGAAAACCTAGTTTCTTTAATGTTGTGCCGCATTTGTTTTGCATGGGTGCTCCCTCAGAAGTTAAGGTAATTCAAAAATTATTCTGGTAGCTGTTAATGAGGAATGCTCAGGACAAAAATGGGTTTCTGCGCTAGTGCCAGGATCTTTCAAACGAACATGCATGTCCAGTCGACTGACCATACGGTCTGATGGAACATAAATGTGGACCCCAGAAGTCAAGGTGTCTAAATGGCATTAAAAATAAACAAGTTATGTACAGGAATGGGGCGTGAAAATATAAATCTTTTAGGTGGTAAAGGAATCCAAGTGATTTTCTTGACAGGTGATGCTACCTAGGGTAATGCCTCTTAACTGTTTAGTGGGTTGTACAAAACATTTTCAACTTTGACTTAAGTTTTCTCAAAACAACGATTTTGTTACTTAGACCCCTTGACTTCTGGGGTCCTCAAATAAGTTCAAATAAAAAAAAAACTATACCAGTCCCGCAACTCAAACGAATTAGTTTATCCTTTTCCCAGTGAACCTATTCCTCGTATTTACCTAGATATATTTCTTCCCTATAATGCGGCTTCAATTAAAATCAACATATTATTCGGGCTTCAAGCGGTTGGAGCGCGAATCGTGAATCTTTGAGGGCACATTTTAATAAATTTTCAAGTCAGTCGGAAAATAATTCTTCGACCACACCTCTCTTGAGTACATCTATTGCGTTGGAATTACCGTACGCTGTGTAATGTAAATGTTGCAGGAATAATATTTTCCAATTTTCGTCTCAATGAGAGTATTGGTGTGACTTGGGTTTTCGGCGCGGAATTCAAAACTTAAGCTAAATTTGTATCTTAATACTTGTTTTTTATTTGGAATAATGGCTTGATTTTCATTAGGAACCATCATAATTAAATATAAAAAATCATATGAAAATGTATATTCGCCTTTTGGTCTTGTCATTTAATCGTTTACGCAGTTAGTATTTGAGGTCCTTTCCGGGAAGATCTCTCTTTTGGGAAGGATTTAACTATCGAAATAAAAATAATTCAAAGGCAAGCCACTCGCTCCGTTAATAAATGGTACTATTGTTCAGAAAGAGTTACTTCCTGCCACAAACTGTTGAGATGGCTTGAAGGGTGTTATGCAAAGGAACTGTTTTCATCACCATGAATAAAACAGTTCAGAGCGGCAATTGCGTTACATACTGAGTAAGTTTTAATGATGGGCATCAGGTGTTAGGGAGCGAAATCGTTTGTAAATGCGTGGTTTTATTCGGCATGATACCATGGTATATATTAGGTACAATTTTTACTATATGAAACGTATTTTTCCGTAGTCAAGAGAAAACCTGAACGTATGTCATCGAATTTTTTCCAAAAAATATGTCAAGTTTCATTAGGCTACTTGTTAAAATAGCATTAAATTATTGAGAACCCGTTAGTGAAGTGCAATTTTTCTCGCCTTTATCTCTACATATTAGTAATAAGTATGCGTATGCAATGTGTCCCGCGAGTTGGTTTATAAACGATAATCGCTCTAAATACCTTAAGAAAAGGAGAGCGTGCATGATGCAATACATTTTCATAAATGGAGCTTAAGAGGTTTGAAAGAAAATGAAAATGTGGAAAAATTTTCGAAGAGTTAAAAAAAAAAGTTACCGAGAGTGAATTTTCTAAACTTTGTTTTCCGCGAAAACGAGCGGCACTATGTGTATGCATGTACGCGCACTCCCTTTAATTTTGTTAAGTAAAAAAAGCCTCTAAAACTTAAACAACTACGAAGTTGTTGAATCGCTAATCGTGAGTCATTGAGTGCACTTCTTAGGAACCTTTTGAAACCTTCATTTGAAATTAGTTGTAAAAAAACATTCTTGGACCACACCTTGCTTAAATATCTACACATAATTTGGAAATAACCACATATGTTGTAATGTAAATCATTAAGGCAATGCTATGACTTTGTTGTACGTGTGTAATTCGAATTTGAAGTGAAAATTATTTGCGAATACATGTTTTTTTTTATTCGGCGTGATACCATTTATTTATGGTTTGCATTAGGAACCATTACAGCAATGTGACACATATGTTCTCGCGTTTAGGAGAACATCTTTATTTATGTCATCGAATTACTTCGAAATACGAGGGTAAATAACAAAAAGTCTCAAACGTCAGTGTTTCATCATCAGCATCAGTCGTTAAAATTTCATCGGGAACGTTTGGAATATCCGCCGTACAGTCCGGACTTGGCCCCCCAGTGATTTTCGTCTGTTCGGACCCCTAAAAAAATCATTTTGGTGGCCGACGTTTAGAAAATAATAATGCCGCTGTCCAAAAGGCCACTCGTTGGCTGCGACGGAAAACAAATGACTTAGTTGCTGCCGGCTATCATGGACTTACAAATAGATGGGATAAGTGTCTGAATGAATAGGGTGAAGATGTAGAAAAGTGGAATAGATTTCAGGTAGTTACTTTGATTATTATTGTCTCTATCCAGTTCTGCTAGTTATTTATCGATTTACCGTCGTATAAGTGTCGTAAGGCTGCGTGTTAAAATGGCATCAAATGACCAAGAAACCACATCGGTAGCTTGGATTATTTTTCGCTGCTATGTTCGCGTATGGCTAATGGGTACCGCGTATGCGAAGTTTCACGCAAGTCCGTACTTAAACGAAAATCGCTCCAATCACCTTAAAAAAGAGTGTCCCTGCCCAAACGACGCTCCATCTGTACGTATCTATTCCTTTTCGCCTTCCCGGTCAAAATGGGAGTCGACCGATTCGTGCGCGAGGGGGGAGGGGGGGGGGGTAAGAGGTGGGGAATTGCGGATTTCTGGGGGGGGGGGAGGGGGGTGCGGGATTGAAATTTCGGATCGAAAAACAGGAATCCCTTAATTCCCGAGGCAAGAGAGCGGGGATGGATTTTCTGCTCTGCTCTCCATATGTGTAGGGGGAGAGAGAGGGGGAGAACGGGGTGGCGGGAGTGAACGGGAGATTGGATTTCATTGGACTGACAAATTGGGAAAATTAAGTTTCTATCTCCCCACCCTCCCCCCTCTCCGACTCTCTCCTTCGCAGTCCCTTACTGCCAATCCGGTCGGTCGGAGGAATAAGCCGAAAAGGGCGACGGAGCGGAGGCTGCGGATCAAATTCCCGGAGAGGCGTGCGCGTCACCGCATCCCGTCTACCGACCGATTCACGATACGCAGGGCGGGATTACGACGGACGTGAACTGACGTGACAGAACCGGCGGTGGCGCTCAAGAAATTTCGAGGCAAGACACGAGGCGTCACCACCTCCCATCTACCGACCGATTCACGATAGGCAGGGCGGGATTACGACGGACGTTAACTGGCATGACAGAACCGGCGGTGGCGCACGAGAAATTTAGTAATTCTGATGAAGAAGAGTCTAATGCGATAGCTAGACGTTTGCGGCGCCACACACTGGTCCCGAAACGAAAAAAGCTGAATCATGGTGGCTTTCGGGATAGCTTCCGCGTTGTGTCATTTTTGTGGTGACAGTTTCGCGAGCGTTCCAGCTCGCTTCTTCAGGTCTGAAGTGCTCCCGATGAATTTTGGCCGCAATATACAGCCCGGCGGAGGGTCAAGCGCGGTATTTTCTCTCCTTTCTTTCCGTCTTTTCCCGCGTTTTTTTGGAAGACCCGCTTCCAATTGGTGGATAGCGTGTAACCAACCACGACGTCAACGTGCGGCCATCGTAATGGGCCCCTCTACTAAAATATCAAAGAATTTTAAGAGCCGTCCATTTTCGTCGCGTCAGAAAACGCTGACCGCAAAAGACAGTTCCCAGTCAATGGTTTGTCTAAATACGCCATTACTGAATCAAATGAAAAGTACACCAGGGTTGAAATTCGCTATGAAAAAGTCATTTGACTTGACCGGAATTCGAACCCGGATCTCCCAATTGCCGGTCAGGTGTGCTAACCAGTTACTCAACCAAGCCATCTTCCTTCAAAGCGAATTTCGAGGGGGGTTTATGCGAACTGAAAAGTCTTATCGCGTGCCTAACGGGCATTCGGCAAGGTGAAGCAGAACTAGGTTTTGCAAGCGTCTCCGGCCGCTGTAATTTGTGGTGCTGGCGGATCTTTCTGTGGCCCATTCCTACTTCCTTTTTCCTCCCCATCTGTACGATAACCGGGGTGAATTTATCAGGTACTGGCCTGCTGTTCTCCTTAGTTGGTACGAAAGCCTGATTCCGGGAAAGACTTTCGGTGCTTTGTCACTTTCCCGAGGGAACGTGCCTGGATCGGAGTGCCCCTTTTCCGGTGACCAAAGGGGCGTAAAGAGTCACTCAATTTGTAGGTTTGACTGATCGTCCCTTGAATGAGTAAATTCCAGGTTTTGCAAGCGTGCTCGACCGCTGTGATTTGCCATCGGGAGCCAGCGGTCCTTTATCGCGGCCTAAACCCTTTCCTTTCCCTTCCCCACAGTAAGATAACCGGGTTGAATTGATTTACTAGGAACCGGCTTAATGGCTACCCTAGCGTGAGTAGACGCTTTTTCTTCTTCGTCTTGTTCTCCCTAGTGGTTTGCAAGAGGTACGTCCACTGCTTTTTCGGAAAAGATTGCTGCTGTGAGCACGGTTGGAGCCTGATGAGGTCAGCGCGTTTCATCCGCCAACCCCTCCTTGATGTGGCGCAAACCCTTGATTCCGGAAATGACTTTCGGTGCTTTGTTACTTTCCCAAAGGGAACGTGCCTGGATCGGAGTGCCGCTTTTCCGGTGACCAAAGGGGCCCTGGCTTCTAGCTCGAAGGGTGCTAAAAAGTCACTCACTTTGTAGGTTTGGCTGACCGTCCCTTGAGTGACTAAATACTAGGTTTCACAGGCGTGCCCGGCTGCTGTATTTTGCGGTCGGGTGCCGGCGGTTCTCCACCGCGGCCTATTCCTTTCCTTTCCTCTCCCCCCAACGGGATTAATCGGGTAAATTTTTACAAGGTACCGACCTGTTGGCCTCCCTAGCGCAGGTAGTCGCGTTCTTCTTCTGTTCTCCCTAGTGCAGTACACGCTTCTATTCTAGTCGCAATGCCGCCCTAAATTGCCCGAGGGAACGGTGCTGGGATGTGATGTTTATACTGGGAAGTCCCTTAACGCTCCAATAGGCGATACAGGGACACGATCATGGTTATATCAATTAAGAATGCACTCGCGTTGTCCCCATTTATCGGATGCGGCCATGAAAGTTCTCACGCGATCGGTTGCTGTTTTTCGGTCCATATTTTTTCCACTAATCCTGCCGAGTGTATCGTAATTAGGCATTTAATAGGCTGTATAACAACCACCAATGGCTCGGTATTTTGATGTAATAATTCTCCCTAAATCCGAAATTCTCCCCAAACGACTTACATCATCTCACTTGAAACGCCTCGCGTGATTTATTTTTTTACTTAGATTGTTATCTGGTAGAATTAATTTAGGATAAACCAATATTTTACCCTTTGAGTGCGGCATGACGTGATATCACGTAATGGTTGTCGTTATGCTGATGGGTATCGTGAGTGTTCCAGCTTTCACTAGGGAACTTTCACTAGACCCCCTAGTGAAAGCTGGAACACTCACGGTACCTATGACGTGATATCACGTCATCAGCACCAGCGTAAAGAGAACCATGACGTGATATCACGTTATACCGCACTCAAAGGATTAAGGCATACCTGATAACCTACCTTGATTTTAACATAGTATACACTAAAATAGGACTTCCACTATCGAACGGTGTAAGAATATTACTAGGACATCGGTTATCTAACGAAGATATATCGTTTTATAAATGATGAATTTTAACGGCGAAATACATTGCCGTCATGGTAGTGCGATGGCATATCTTCCCACAACTTTTTTTTATCTGTTTCCGTCCGGAGAATATTCTTCAGAGACTTGAAAAACATGCACTAGAATTTGAGACACCTACTGCATTTTTTTCAGCTCAGGTCATCGATAGTATGTCACGAGTGTTTCACAACGTTTACCTATCGAACTCAGATCAATATGAACTCGGACCGATCTGAACATTCTATGCCAGCCGACTCGGATCACCGGGTTTATCAATGCGAAATCGATTGAAATATTGATTTGAATCGGTTCATATCGATTTGAAATCTCAGACTGGCAGAGAAAGCGGGCCAAGAAGGTAGCCCGCTTCTCATATCGATCCCAATAGCCCGTTGCGTTTACCACACCGAGCCGAACCGGCCAAATCGATCTGAGTTTGATTGGTAAACGTGGTGAAATACTCGATTTATACTATTCAAATTTTAAATAGCACCCTTAACCCCCATGTATATCTCCACCAATATTATTTCAGTGTCAATATCTGGAAAGCTTTATATTAATCAAACAATCAAATATCTGAACTATCAAAAAATGGTCAATCAACCAATGAAATATCTGAGCTGTGAAGGAGAATGAGACTGCATTGAGTAACTCTGGAAGAAATGTAGTACTCTTTTTACAACTCATGGATGTGAGGACTCTGTAGTAAGGTCCTTTGGTTGGTTATTTATATGTTCTGGTCGTTTGAACCATCAGCTCCATTTTAGCATTAACTAGTTCTCTGGGAGGAGTACAACACTCTCACCAATATCAATGAAGCGTTGGAAGAGTGCAAAATCATTTTTGCCACACACCCTGCAAAAGTGATTGGACTGCAAAAACCCTTAAGTAAATAATTTATATTTAGGTTTAAATAACAGGCTTCCGGTTTTCGTCGGAGCACGTGTGCGGGCAAATTGTGATGAATATGGCGACGTTGCCAAGGGAAACTTCTGCTGTTTACCTTGTTTACCGTATCATTTTCAATATACATCGTAATTAGGCTATAAAAATACGTTGTTTAACCCTGAAGATAATTATACCATTTCCTCAGTTCGTTAAAAACTCATGATATCAAATCCTGCCGAAATAACAGTGAAGGCTGGAGTCAGTATAATTAATGGCTTTCATTACGAGGTTTAAGCTTCGGTTCAACGCTTTCCCCTCTAACATTTTACCCGAAGGAGCATTTACATGAAACTTAAAAAATCTAAAAGCCAGTCATTAGCCTAAATTTACTCATTACAGGAAATTTTGCTCATATTTAGCAAACAATACTTCGAAGCGCAGGTTACTCCTTAATAAATGTTGATTGGTTACACTAATCAGTTGTTGTTCACCGTATTTTAGCTTGTGACGCCCATGCGTCGCAGCGGACGAATTGTGATGAACATGGCGACGTTGCGAAGGGAAACTTCTGCTGTTTACCTTGTTTTCCATATCAGTTTTTCAATACATATTGTAATTAGGCGCTCAATATACATTGTTTAATCCTGAAATGAAAGGATTTCTACCGGGGTTAAGATAATTAGCAGTAGTATCCTGACCCGTTCACCGCATTTTGGCTTGTGGCGCTCATGCAGCGGCTTGTAGGGTAGTATGTAGTTGCAGATGTCATAGGCCGTCAGTTGTCAGAATGCTCCTGTGTCTGAATGTAGGCGTTAGAGGTTAAGACTGTTCCTTCTACTCCTTCAGTTAAAATCAATGTATAAATATCGACCACCAGCCGAAATGTGAACATTGAACCTAAAATGGCTTTGAAATAAGCCGAAACACGTGTCGCATATGTTAAATAAATTGGACATAGCAACGCCGATTGATTTTCAGTTCCTCAAAGCTACTCCTGATACGGCGAATTCGAGGAAAAAGAGAGAATTTTGTTGGGAGTTGTCTGACACTCAAGTTGATCATAATAGTACATGGTACTGCGCTCTGACGAACGACTGTTGTCGTTATGTGTTACTTTTGTCATTGTTGTAACAAGATGCTGGGAAGATGAGATTGATGTAACTGCATGTATCTTTTGAGAGTGTGAACGAAGAGATCAGATAATCAGAAAACAGTCCAAGTTCTTTGCCCAATTCCACTGGAAAATAACAAATTTCTCATGGTTAGAATTTTATGTGTAATGCTCCTTCGAGATCCACGCAATATCTCTTTCACATATGATCACCTAAGATGCTTCACGTGAGAGTTCATGCGAGATGGGTCAGGAGCAAGGGTGTTCAATATCGATTGTATTGATCCTTCTATACAGGTCTTCGCAACGTACACAAGTCCGCCATTGATGTGCGTATATGGGTGTATTATTCATAAAGTTGTTCTAAACTTTTCGGTGCGTCTTAACAAAGTTAATGGAGCAGATCTTAGATGAAAGGATCTCTACCGGGGGCGTTTCAGTATGCAGTAATCGAATTAGAGGCGCTGATTTCTCGGAATTTCGTTCGATGGGGTATATCGGGCAAATAATTATTGCTTTCCGATAGACGTCCCATACGTGCCGGTGTTTAGTAAAATGCTTGGACATAGGCCGTCAGTTGCCAGAATGCTTCGGCATTCGAAAGTAACCTTTTGAGACGGAAAGACAATTGATTAAATGTGGCACCAGTTATTTTGTGAGAACGTTGGAAGATAATTGGCTGAAGTCCGTCCGTAGAAGTCTTATAGTCGCAATGAAATTCCTTCCTGCGTGTGGAGAGAACTACCTTCAGGAATAGTTCCCGACTTACAGATAGTATTCGCTAAATGTTTCGAGTTTTCGAAGCACACTAAAATGCTAACCTGCTTTGCTACGCGTTAAGTTAATCGGATGATATTTTTTTTCTCGTGTTTGCTATCGGGTCGTTTCAATTACCTGTGTACCATAGAGTATTTTTTTACTGTTCTATATATTCCAATAATGATCCAGGATAGGTCGAGCTGATATTATATCACTTGAGGATTGTAACATGGTCTTAAGCAGTAAATTATTTTGTATAGTCGAGGATAGTTGAAACGGTCGTACAATGAAGCATTGGGATAGGCCGCAGTAGCTTCTTTGCCGTAATGAGGTTAAATCGCATCAGATTGCATCCATACTCTTAAAGATTGTTGGTAAAAAGCGATCGATACCCTTTGGTTTCGTCGAGGGGCTAGGTAGCTGTAATTCGCTGATTTAGCTGTGCCCCTAAGACGCAATTAAAAAGTATCGTAATCTTGATAAAAGATCGTAGGCTTTCCCGGCGAATAATATTAGTAAAATCTTCTCGGGTTTGGCATCGGGTAAGGCTATTAAAGGCCAGCGTGTCGACGAGAAACTCTCTCATCGCCATCAGGGCTAAGAATCAGTCTTAGCCCTGATGACGATGGGAGAGTTTCTCGTCGAAACGTCGGCCTTTAATAGCCTTACCCGGTGCCAATCCCGAGAAGATTTTAGTAATATCGTAATCTTATTACTTATGGACCCATTTTATATCTTGTAATCTCCTTGGAGGCTTAAACTCTCCTCCTTCATGTATATCAATTATATTTTTCATCCATGTAATTTAAGGAAAAGAATTGATATAATAGGTAACTTTGTTGGGATTTTCGGCTTTTGTATGGGAGATGTTCTTTGTAATTATTAACAAAAGGTCCTTGTGATTCCCTTGTGATGCTTCATTATATACTAAGTTAAAGGGACTGTTTTCCCCGGCCAAAAATTGCCTTTTTATTTCCGTCTTCTGCCGCAGCCTAGGAGAGATCATCGCCTTCTCCTTCTTTACTTTTCCCCTGCGCCACTTCTGGCTTGGTGTAAAATGCGTTGAAAGGTTTCAGGAGAATGTTCATGTAGGGACGTTGCGATACGCAACATGCAACTATGTGATGGCCTTACATGTAGATGAAAGATTCCCGTTTTGAATTAAGCCAAAGATTTTTAAGAAATAACTTCGCATGCATATTGGCGATCACCTGACTTGCGACAATTTTACGCTCCTATTGCTGTTGAAATAGTTTTGTAGATAAGCGACAAGCGAAAAATTACAGCACTAATGTTGAATATGCACCCTAGTTCTAAGGCCAGCCGGCTAAGAGATTTGCTTCCAGTGGAAAAGGCAAAGTTGTAAATCGCGTTGGCGACTGCAGGAAGCGCTTTCGTCCGTTGCTTATAGCCTACTGACTGGAAATATTATCAATTCAAAGTAGTGGGTTAGATTTTCGTTTATGTACAGATTTGCGTGAAACTTTGCGTACGTGTGCGTATTAGTAAGTAATATACAAGGGCTGTTTAAAAAATAACGGGAATTTTTCTAAAAAATATTTTATAGTGCTTATAACTTATTGGTCCTTATAGCCTTATAAGCAAGCCCCTTATGTAATGATATTCCATGGGTGTTTCTACTTCGCCATACAGTCCTGGAGGGGGGGGGGTATTCTGTTTTTACATATGCTATCATAACGTGGTGATACAATGACGTTTGCCGGTGCCAGCGTAGCGCCACGCGCGATTCTGTTTCTTCTAACGCTACGACCTTTGCGACAATACGATAAATAAGCGTCGAGCACGCTGAAATGGCGCGAGATTCGAAAAACAGAATTGCATTGTCGAGAAGGTACTCAATATTTTGGTCGCGGCGCTATGGCGTTATGGAGAAACAGAATCGCACCTCTGGAGTGCTTCTCTGGGTATCCCTCCCTATCCCATGCCGAATGCTCTTGAATATCGTCAAAACGACGTATTTGAAGCACTGATTTTTACTTGAGGAAATTTTAAAAAGTCACCCGTAGGAGGTAGGCCAGGTGAATAGGGAGACTGAGATAGGATAGTCATTTTAATTTTGGCACAAATTCACGAATTTACTGGGATTAGTGGCAGGCGCGTCGTGGTTAAGGAAGGTCGTTCTGCTTGGCTGGCATCAAACGAGGGAAACACTTTGCTGCAATCCGATGAATGTTAAATTATTCAGCGACAATGCCATGGATATTACCCAATCAAGATTTTAAACTTTCAAGTAAATTGTCTGACAGTCTAACGACGGTTGACGCGCAACAGATTAACAATTTTCTGAGTGGTACTACCATCAGTCGACGTCGAATGTCGTCATGGTTGAGGATCGTCTTAAACTGACTTGACGACCAATTTTTAAATCGGGTAAGGCATTCGTAACACTTTGCGTACGTCTAAGAGCAAATGTCTTTGCAAGTCTTTTTTCCAAATTTCGTACGCGCAAAATTTCATGTGGCAACATCGCTGAAAATAGGGCATTGAAAAAATTGCCAAACCGTCTGAAATAGCTTCCACGTATAGAAGTATATGGCGGAAACAAAAAACAGATTTTAATAAATGAATAACCGTGGCTATTCGGGGGATGCGTAGAATTCAGCGCTACCGACCAGACGTCGCTAGAAGGATCCGTTAGCGCGCAATAAAAAAATTCTCGTTGATTTTGAGAACAGCCCTCGTACATAGGTAACAGTGAAAAAAAATTGCAAGTTTCCGCTTTTGATGCTTGGCAATTCAATACTTTTCTAACTTGTAGCGTTATGACACTTGACATATATTGCGAAACGATAGGAATACTCATGTGCAGATTTTGTACTTGACGCGTAATCAAAGGTTTTTTATTGTTAAAGTGGTTCCTTACAAATATCAAGGTATCGTGCCGAGTCGAAAGCACGTACTTAGTTCTTACATACGAATGTTGCTGAAATTTTTAATCCCACGCCGCAAACCCAATCACACCAATGCTTTAATTGAGACCGAAAACTTTCAAATATAATTTCCTCATTTATATTCCAACATGTACGGTTTTTACCTGTGTATAAGTGTTTAACTTAAGTGTAATCCAAGAATTATTTCCAACATATTTGAAAATTTTTTAAAATCTGCACCCAATGACTAATGATTCGAGCTCCAACTACCTCAATTCGCTCAAATGCAATGTGTCGCACGGTGCTAATAGTAATTTATCCAAATAATATTTGATTTCGAGACACTGGGTTGGTATTTTGTTCAACAAGCTTTTTATTTTCGCTCGGGTCCTTTGAGCTTTAAAACCTGTACTTCTCGCCTTCTGTGAGGGGAGGAAAAAAATTATAAGTCTTCCGTTTCGAGCGTTAGCTATTCTGAATGAAAAGATGGGAAGGAAAAAAAATTGATATGCACGTTCCCGAGGGGGTAATTGCTACCCTTTGACCGGGGTGAATGAATGAATGGGATTAAAAAGAGCCTTTTGAATGAATAATGCCTATGCTTCGCGTATCAAGCGATTCCTTTCGGCTGGAGGCATTCCGCACTCTCTTGAGGCAAGGAGGGGAGGGTCGCTTGAGATGAGAAGGGGGGGAGGAGCGGCAGATGTGAATTGCAAATCGCGCTTTCTTTTCCCCAAAGAGATCTGCGCGCGGTTTTTTGCAAGCCAAATGCACGGGGGTAAAGCGCGTATCCACGAGACCACGCGTTGTATGCGCGGAGGAATACACAGCGTCTGGCGGTCGAATGACAGAGAAATATCCACAAGAAGTTAGCGACGCCGTTTTCTGTTCGAATGGAGATTTTTAATAATAATAATTTAATTCATTTCAGGTATTACTGTGTAGTACAAAATAGGTAACCCCTAAGAATGGCTGGATGGTATTGGGGCTACTATCAGCAAATTATAGAACGAAACCTTGATGTTTTGTTATATTTATTAACCATTTTTTTATTTCATTAAGAAATTTTCGGATGTTTTTTCTTCCTTGATGTGTGTTGGAAGGACATAAAATATTTTTCGCGACAGATATACAAAATATCTTAGGAATAAGGTAAGATTAGGTTTTGGGAAAGAAACATAATTTCTTTCACGCAAACTAAGGACATGTGCCTTGGGTAGTAAATTTGCTTCGTCGCCACTTCTTAAATATACATTCTTTAAGACTTTATAAAAATACATGTGTCTGAGAGGCAATATGTTCAGTTCTAAGAACCATGGGAATGCATGAGAGAAACGGTTTTTGTGAATTATCACACGTACCATCCTCTTTTGCAGAAGTAGTTCGGGGTTTATTGTATTTCTGTAGGCTCCCTCCCAGATATTCAAGCCATAACTGAATTTCGACTGTAGAAGTGCCAAATACAATTTTACAAAGTTACAAAATTCAATTTTTTAGCTGGCACTAACTTTCAGAAAATTCAACATTTCTAACGTTAGAAGTATAACTTTGAGAAGCAGTGCCGAAGTGTTTTAAGATAGCTTAGGCGAGATAGTTTCGTATTCATAAAGGAGACCGTATTCGAAGTTTACGATTTAATTTCAGCAGTTCTAGGAAGAATGGATTATATTTTCCAATATCTATGGTCCAACTAAACACTTTTTTATATGCTCGAAATTATAAATAATGGATAAATGTACTTATGCATAAATGTGTTAGAGATGCATGTAGTGAAAACGACGGTGTTTCGATTGGAAATGTAAACGTGCGAGTCCTACTATATGCGGATGATGCTGATTTAATCTCAGAGAGCCAACAGGGATTACAAAAGCTCCTAGATAAACTTTGTGAATCAACAGAGAGAATGGATTCTAGGCTAAATGCGTGCAAGACTAAAGTAGTAGTTTTTGATAAGGGGAATGGAGAGAATAACTGTATGATGAGGGTGAATTGTGAAGTAATTGAACAAGTGGATGATTTTGTGTACTTAGGTAATATGTTTGCGAAAGATGGACGGATAGATGAGGAGATAGAGAGACGTGCGAATGCTGGAAGGAAAGCGGTAGGTAGCATGTGGATCATATCAAGGAATGAGTGCCTGTCTAAGGAAGCGAAAATCGCCGTGTACAAAAATTTACTTCTACTCACTTCGTTGTATGGTAGTGAAACATGGGTATGTCAGGGTAGATATCAGAGTAGACTAAACGCCGCGGGTATAAGTTATCTGAGGAGTGTTTGCGGCAAAAGTAGGATGGATAGAGTAAGGAATGAATAGGTAATAAATGAATGTGGGTTAGATGCTCGAGTAATGGACATATATGGAAGGAGTGTGCTTCGTAGGTTTTGCCATGTTGAGAGTCGAATAACGAAACAGATATATGAGTGAAATGAAAGGTGCGAGAGGTAGGCCAGAAAGTTGTGGTTGATTGTGGTTGAGGAAATTGTTAGGAGGAGGAATATTAGGATTATTAAATAACTTTTATTTGGAAACCCTACCCGTTTCGACACTCTCGTGTCATTTTCAAGGGTACTCCGTTAATATGTCACTTTTTCACAAAGTATCGCCTGACTCGATCCAACTTAAAAGGAATATTAGGAGTCTTAAAAAAATGAGGGCGTGTATGAAGCAGTGTATGGGGGTAAATAAGGCGAAAGAGGTTTGCAAGGATAGGTCAGTGTGGAGGAAATTATTGAAGCAGAGTTAGGTATACAAATGTGTGTATGTGAGTGAAACTCTGTGACTGTGCCTACCCCGGAAGGGAACGGCGTGATTGGTATGAATGTATGTATGTGTGTATGAGTGCTCTTAGCAGACCATTTCTTCAAGAGAATATTGACTGGAAAAGCCTGTAATCAAAATATCGTTAAACATTTTGTCCACAGGACTGTTTTTGCGCTCGCTGAATTCGTTCCCACGGCAGATTCAAAATATACAGGCTTTCTGCGGAAGTGATGAAGTAAATTTCACGCCATCTCCGATCTGGGTATGAAGGGAAGATAGCACGGTATTCAAAGTTCAAAAACGGCCATAGTCTCGTCTAAGTTAGCCTATTGAAAGTTGATTCTTGTGTAAATTTGATTGAATAAGGTTCAGCTTCTGGGAAGTAATAATGTCCGTTTTGAATGGTGACGCATTGTACCTTTCCGCTCTTTATTTAAGATTTTGAACATTTTCACCTTGATACGGCATCTTCTGGCACACTTCGAAGCTTTGACATCCTGTATATACAAAAAAAATTTTGTGGAAAATGGAGTTGTTGGCTTGAGAGGAAATGTATGCATGCATGTAACTCTCAAGTATTATATGAATTGAAATTTTGAATGAATTGTCAATTAGAACTCAATTGTTGGCTGCTGGAATCCTCATGTAGTGCAGAACAATGTAAAACTTCATCACCCTGGATTTAACTCGTTTTCTACTGCTGTCATCGCTCCGGCACATCTTAAAAAGAGTCCCTCAGTCCCATCTGAATACTTGCTGAGATCACTACTGAGCTAAACCTAAAAAAAAACTGGGTATGAGTCGTGGTACGCCGTGGGTATGAGTTATATGAGGAGTGTTTGCGTCAAGAGTAGGATGGATAGGGTGAGGAACGAGTGGGTAATAAATGAATGTGGGTTAGATGCTTCAGTAATGGACATAATTGAAAGGAGTGTGCTTCTCTGGTTTGGCCATGTTGAGGGAATGGACTAGAGTCGAATGACGAAACAGATATATGAGCGTGAAATAGATGGTGTGAGAGGTAGAGGTAGGCCGAGAAAGTTGTGGTTGAATGTGGTTGAGGAAATTCTTAGGAGGAGGAATATTAGGGGTCTTGAAAACAGGAGGGCGTGTATGAAGCAGTGTATGGGGGTAAATGAGGCAAAAGAGGATAGGTCACTATGGAGGAAATTATCGAAGCAGTGTTAGGTGTACTACAATTATGAATTTTTGAGTGGAACTTTGTGACTGTGCCTACCCCGGAAGGGCACGGCGTGATTGGTATGTATGTATGTAAATAAAAATAACGACATTGGTCTTTAACTTGACTCATTTTTTAACGCGGACCGTTTAAAACTCCCTAACAAGGTGAGGTGTATTTTTTGCGGTCCTGAAAAAAATATCGCCTTGTGACATTTTCAAAATTAGTTTAGAAAACATAACAAACTACACCCTGTTACTTTTTTTTGATGAGATCTAGGTGTTTTAGGATTAATATTTTTTTAAATATCATCTCTCTGGAGGGCACACTTACCAATTTACTCTGTAAAAGGGCTGGTATTTTTAATCAAAAATCTCGAAAAGATGTTCGGCCAGGAGCAGGTATTTTTGTAATTTTGAATGGCGAGAAAGTTTTTTTTTCAAAATGAGACCAAATTCATTGATTCTGGGTGAAATAATATTACGCCCAAACTATCTAAACTTATTGGAGAAATGAAAAAATTGTTATACATATTCCACATTACTAAATTTTACTGCGACCTAGGCTTCGATGGTTTTACATGACATCTCAAGGTTCTGTGCTCCTCACATTTCTCAGGCCTTTTGTTTTTCGGTAATCCAATCATCACACACCCTTCAAAATCCTCCGTAAGCCTTCCGCTTTGGTTGCCGTCTTTGATTATTCCGTACTTTGTGCGTGGCTTTACTCCCAACGAGAGAAAAATTAATGCGAAAGAAATGCTTAAAAACGCCGGAAAGAAAATTGCCGGTAAGGCTTGGGGAAAATCAAAGAATGGGCGTTTGTCTTGTAAAGATAAAATCGCAGCATACCCATGTCGCAGCATGTTACCCTACATAGTTATATGGTAGCGGAACCTGGATATGCCAGGATAAGCTTAAGACTCGGTCAATCCAGTGGAAATTGGGAAATGTGTGTTCTAATAAAAAGTAAATAAAGGACGCGGGGTGAAGTCTGTTTTCCGCTTTCGAAAAGATTAGTGTTCCAAAACGCAACCGCCAAAGAAGATTGCATAATTCTTTCATAAGTTAAGATATAAAAGCCGATGATTCCTGCGATATTGAGTGGACTTTATGCTTGATGCAGAAATTGCAATTATCCACAGAAATATATTTTTCATGCGACCTAGGTTTCTATGTTTTTACATCATAATCTGGTAAATTTATTTCTGTGGATAATTGAAAATTTTTCGTTTCTGCATCATGTGTAAATTTACACTATCATAGCGCCTTTTTGTGTCTTAGGAATCAGAATGGTTGTCATGTTTGATTGGGTAGATACGTTGTTGACTGGGATCCTTATTGGTGGAATTTATTAAGGTAATTCATTCCTCCTCGAAACTTAATTGTGAAACCCTCTCTCAAAAGTTTGTCTTTGTGACTCTTTAACCATAAAATTTTCTGCTGTCAATTTTTAAGTAAGGAGCATGACAGAGCCGTAAAACGGAAGTGTGTGGACGTCTGCTGAAACGGCCTTTCGGCTGTGGTATGCTTCCCATTCATTCCAGATTTCTTCGACTTACGTAGCCGCAAACGATCGTTAATACTCGAGATGCGCTTCACTGCGAGACATTGGTCCAGAATAACCCCTTTAAAACGTCTCCTTTCTTTCCCATCCGGCCAATTTCCTCCCTCAAAAATTTTCTTTTTGTCCTTCTCCTTGGAAAACTCCTCACTTAGTGCCCAGCGTCGCCTTTCTTCTTTGAACCCCGTAAATTATTTTCCAGACCCTTTCCTGTCCCTGCCGAAAAGCGTCTCCCGGCTCTCTTCTTTTTCGCCGCCCCGTCTTGCCTTGTCCCACGCCACCCGTCAATCCCGCTTTCACCCCCTAAGGGCGCATTCGAGGTATCACGTGGGACGTATCACTGGGGTTTGAGTTTTTCTTACTTTGTCTTTTGTAGGGGGGTGGAGGAGGTTCCGAGAAAATTTTACGTACGATTTTCAGTCACTTCAGAGATCATGTTTTTATCAATTTTTAAAATTGTTTTCGGGGAAAAAGCCTAAATTTTGAGGAATTTCATCGTATCGGTATGAAAAACCAAAGAAAAACTTGTAATCAATTGCAGAAATTAAAATTTTGAGATTATCCGCAGATATATATTTTACCGAGACCTAGATTTCGAGGTTTTTACATCATCACCAGGATGATGATGCATCATGCATGAATTCCACTCTATATCGTAGAAATCTTAGGATTTTATTTGTAATCAATTATTTACGTTAATTATATTGGTGATATCGCATGTATAAAAATCGCGCGTGGTTTTGGAGTGGCGCATACCGTGAATCGTGTAATCTGGAAGAACGATTTTGATTTCCACCTAAAAATGTATATTACAGTATGTTTCCCTTAAAGGCCTGCGATTATATTAAAAAATCAAAAAAATGGATGGTTTAAAGGTCAGTTTTTTCACACTTGGATGTGGAATTGTCCGTTTATCTTTTACGTGTGCTCATGGTACCATTATGCATGGCAATCGACGTGGTATTTTGGGGTGGAGGGGAAGGGGAGAGTTCGAGAAATCTTACGTAATTTTGCATGTGAAGTATAGAGGGTATTAAAAATTCACCTTGGTCGTCTTACGTAATACTTGAATGGTCCATATTTGCCATCTCGAAACCAATACAGTCCGCGACCATGAGTTCGGCTTCCTCCCATGTTTCTTCCTTAAGTCCGGATCACGCGATACTTGATCCAACCCACGTGCTTCAATGCCAGTTACAACTTGAATTCGAGCGCAGATTCCAGTATGATTTCAGCCATCCATGAAGGTTTTACGCGATCACTTAACTTGTAGTGGCGAGGAAGCGGTATTTTCATACTAAATGCATGGGTTGCTTACTATTATTTTTCGGTTATTTGCAGGATTTTTGTGTTTGCAGATTTACGTGAAACGTTGCATAGTTTTCGTATCGTTTCCTGTTTGAATATTAGCAATCTAACCACTATAAAGTCAGTAAAAAAAAGTTGACTTTGTTCTAATTTCACGCCGCGAAGTAGGGTAAATATGGTGCTCCAAATTTTTTCGCTGAATACTTGCGGATATTGGCTTCTACTTCAACTTAACCTGATTTTCTTTAGGTAAGGATTGTCCTCTTCCCAAAACTATTGGAATCTTCATTGAATCTTTTGGTGGCGATCGCCTTGATTGCCTCCATAAGGTTTTCTGGAGGGTAATCCTTTATCCTCCGGCCATAGGCATAACTTGAGCATTTTTATTGGAAGGGCAAGAGATTAAAGGGTGGTCCAGGTAGATAGGTAGATTTTAAAGCTTTTAGAGAGCGATTCGCGGCCGCGCAATCTTTGCTAATTTTTTCCTTTTATTGTTCTATTTAATCACTTCTTTTAAATAACTTCCTGTAAATTAATTATGCAGAGTGCAGAAAAATGTCCCGGTAAA
Source organism: Ceriagrion tenellum (assembly GCA_963169105.1). Lineage (NCBI taxonomy): Eukaryota > Metazoa > Arthropoda > Insecta > Odonata > Coenagrionidae > Ceriagrion > Ceriagrion tenellum. Next base: position 49,027,070 of record OY720641.1, on the reverse strand, counting down.
CTTTGTATTTCCAAGTTTGTAACATTAAGAAAAGTCCTTGTCTTCAAAATATCAGGGGGCAACTGCCAACCCTTTCCAGCCCCTGAATTACGTGTGCCTATGCCTTTGGCCTCCTAGGTTTTTTTACTAATCCCGTGGCATCCTGAAAAATTGTAACGAACCACGGGAATATGAATTAAGCGCAAAACTGCGATGTATCATATTTACCCCGCTAACTGCTCTTATAAACCCTGTTAAAATTATCGAATTGAGATTAAAAATGTTGTAGAACATATATTTCCGTTTCCATAACGGATTTTTACCCTAAAATAGTTTCTTGAGCTAGAGAAAAAACTTTCCCGGCGATATTATTGTCCAGGACGCCTTAACAACTGAGGTTTGGCGATGTTGTAGTGATAACGTGATAACACTGAAGACAATGATAATTTAACCAACTGGAGGTGAAACTCGGAATCGTGGTTTAAGCACTGCCTAGTTTAGTCAGCAAGTGTCTAGTACATGAACCAACCGCCGTCGTCTGCCACCATCTTTCTTATGTCCGCCAATACCTTCCAGATTCGAAATGTTCATATCTTTACTATCTTCACCCCTCTAACCGACTTCACCCCGGTTAACGTTACTAATAACCGCCAAGAAGTAAAAGCCTCCCTTACACTAGCAACTTAAATGGAGCTTTTCATAACTTCAACCAGTTGAAGTCCTGTTGTAGATGATGTCAAGGTAGTTGAAACATGGGCGTATTTAAATGGAAGGAGCTCCCCGAGTTAAAGGGAACGCGATCTATTTATAAATCAATTGCCTTCTTGCGTTTTTAAGTTAAACACTGTCGCAAGAACGTGTATTTCGGATAGAGTTAATAGGTTCTGTGATTACCGTAAGCTTCTCTAAATGGCATCAGCCTGAAATACGAGGTGAATGAATGAAATTAAACGGCGTAAAGCAGTGATTCGCTGTGTCACCTTGGCTGTTCAATGTTCTTATTTCAGAGCTCCACCTGGCATGCCAACGTGAGTGAAGAGCGTCACACAATCATCTATTCCAGTCGTTTGACATACCACCGAAAGAGACGCAACTTTCCACACAATCCGCAGTGTTGAAATTCTGTCTAGCGGAGCAACTAAATGGAAAAGCCTCTCAGAAAGCAAGTAATTCAATGATTTTGTAGCGTAAAAAATTTGACTAGCTCGTCCATAGAGGGTTAAGCCTCCCCAACCGCTCCTGCGATCAATCCAGACTGTGGAGACTGCAGAATCAGCTGGACGACTCCAGTCAATATATTTCGCGCATTTTTTTAACGTCTTCTTTTCATTTTTTTTGATCGGATATTCCCGTCGCCTTCCGTGCCAAGGCGTTGAATCTCTCTCTTCTACCGTCTGAGGGCGCTTGCTGTGAATAATGTGGCTACCCCTCCCCCTACAGCTGTTTACTCCTCACCCTCCGGAAACATTATATCCCGTGCCTTTCTTGTTGTGTTCGATCCCAGGAATCGCATTGTATTCGTCCAGGTTTTATATTTTTTTCGTGCCACTTATTGATTTCCCTCAAAGGTCGGAGAAAGACTCTATAGCCTCATTGAAATCAGGAGGGGCATTCAATAAATAATGTATCTTTTTTATTTGATCTATGAGGTCTCAATAATTTTTCAAAGTATTCTACCGGTAAAAGGTAGGTTTTGTTTATAGTCTGAGAAAATCCTCCCAGTTTTCTGCACTTTCAGGGACCTTTCTCCCTCTAGTATATCCTTTTTGGCCTCGCATACGATCTACCCTTCTTCATCCCGTCAATAAAACCTATTCTTTTTCTTCCCTTTTACCGCTTCCTTGATATTCCTCTATCTATCACAGTCTTCAGCAATCAATCGCCTCTTATTACATCCTCCAGACACTTACCCTGCCTATCCCGGATTTCATTCTAAAGTTACCTTTCCTCGCCCACCATACTTAGAACTTCCTCGTTCGTTTTCCTTTTCGTCCACCGTACCTTCTCCATCTTTCTCCACACCCACATCTGTAACGTCTGCAGCCTTTTCTTGTCCTCTTTTGTGAGGGTCCACGTTTCCACCCCATCTTACACTACGCTCCATATCAAGCTCTTCACGTTTTTTCTTCGCATTCTTACCCAAAGTCCCCGTCATCTTGGGTGAGGAGGTGGAGAAGAGGCTGGTGAAGAGGTTTCATATTGATCGTATTAGTGATGTAAGTATATTATTACTATTGTATTATGCGCGCCTCTATGGTAAATTATGATTGGCTCATTTCTTGCCAAAAAGGAATCCGAATTTTTCCCCATTCAGGACGTACGTCAATCAAAAGATGATATTTTAAAGTCTAATCCTTGCGCTGTTATCAGTCAGTGGTGAATGTCACTGCGTGCATGAAATGTTGCGGGAATGAACGAATTTCATTATGATATGCTGAGAAACCTTAATAATCACGCTTCCGACGGTTCCCCATGCAAATGTTAGATACATTTTGCATGCGTTCGTGTGTATGTATTGTTGCGGGTTTTTAATTATCCTTCTCAAATTTAACTGTTGTCTTTCGTAGTGATGTAGCCCTTGTGTTACAGAGATACTTCAGGGAAGAGTCGGTGACAAAGTTTTGAGCCCTATTTCTCAACCAAAATCTCAAGATAATGAGACTAATTTAATTCCAAGCAACACATTGTAAAAAGGAAAGTACCATAAGGCAGTACATATGATGAGGTACGAGGAGGTAAGGGAATAATCATTGGATAAGGAAGGGTGGAGGGCTCCAGTCAAGCAGTCTTTGGATTGAACGACCAATCTACATCTTCATCTACATACTACCCCGCGAGCCGACGCTTGGGCATATGGTAGGGGGTGGTAGGTCACCAGCCGTGTACAATTGTAAAAGTTATGGACGTGAAATGGTGACGTGTACTATGGGAGTGTATTCAGAAGAGCTCAGTTTTTATTGTAGTTGCTCATTGTACGCAGAAAGAACGAGTTCCTGTACCTATCTGTCCGGCAGAGTATCTCTCTTATTTTATCGCTTCTGTCAAACCACGAAATGTAGTGAGGCGTCATGATAATATTCTCTGTCGCTCTGAAACACACCGTATCAGAATATCTCAAGCAGCCTAAGCCTAGCGTGCAGCCTCCAGGTCTCTAGGGGCTCCCACCTTAATCCCTCCAACAGTTGTGTAACAGTATACGTTCGTTCGTTGCAGTTTTAAACGAAGCGGGCTGCTTTACTGTGTATTTTGTTAAATTTTTGGTTAAATCTTTATGACCAGGGTCCCAAATGCTCGTGGCGTATTCGAGGTGTGGCCTAACCAGAGCGAAGTAGCATCTCTCTTTGACTTTTTCATCCGAGGACCTTCCTATTATACGGTTAACAAAACCTAGTTTCTTTATATATTATATAGTAAAAAATATGTCCTCCATCGTAAAATGAACAACAAAATGTTACCTTTCCGCGCTGTTTTTTTCGGAATTTATTCTTGAAAGTACGTGGTATTCAACGGCAGAACTGGAGAGACACACGAGTAAAAATAGCATTTTTATATCTAATTAATATGTCATTTTCACGGAAAAATGTTTTTAAGAAGCGAAGATTCCAGTGAATTGACGAAAAATAAAATATATACATTTTACCGTCTAATTTTTTAAATTTATAATCCAATTAATTCGAAAATTGTGGTCAAAATGTTGTTATTCTATATAAATGGCGCTGTTGTCTGAGTCTATTGCCATAAAAAAAGTGTTAATTAAAAATGCGTTCGCGGAATAATTGGCATTTTCTGCGCCTAAATTTAGCCTTTCAATAGCCAACGCATTCCATCGAGGAAATCAGGATTTTTAATGCCAGTCACCGTCAACCATTCACCAGGTTTTTTTTTTACTAATGATGCTGGATGCTGAATTGAATGAAGGTAGATATGTAGGTAGATATGTAGGTAAGTATATGATAATAGGTATGTCGAATGTAAGAGAGGTGCATTGAGTAGAAGGAGATGCATATAAAATACATTTTGGACTTTTTAACACTCCACGAAATTATCGGATGCCTAACCGCCATTGCCCTCTGTTCATCCACGGGCCTTTTGGTAAATGCTTTTCTCCAATAGGGTTTTCAAAGGAAGTGCATTTCGGACTTTTTTTTTGAACCCTCTACGACGTTATCTGATGCCTAACCGCCGTTACTCTCTGTTCATCCACGGGCATTTTGGTAAGTGCTTTTCTCCAATTGCCTTTTCTATCCCTTCTCTTCTGCTAATTCTGGGCTTTCCTCTTTTTTTTCTACCTTGTGGATTCCTAGTTAAAGTTTGCTTCGGTAATCTCTCGTTCGTCATACGTTGCATGTGACCGTATACCATTATAACTGTTCTTTTTTAAAGTCATCGGCAATTGTGTGGGTGACTCTCATTATATTTATTATTCTTTCACTGGTGATTATTTCCTGTCTTGATGTCCCCGCAGATTGTCTCCAGCTATCCATCTTTGAAACATTAAATATATTTTGTGTTTTCTTCTTCATCTGCTATTCCTAAATCCCAGTTGGGAAACTGTGTCCGTCTCGAACACTGACGGCCGTATTCATATCTTTCAGCTAAAAGGCGCTAGTAGGCGACTAACTTAGTCAGCTACTAAGAGCACTTAGTTACTTACTAAGAAATGGTATTCATAGAATCTTTCTAGTGAGCTACTAGGAGCTACTAACCCAGTATGCTACTATCGCCGCTATCGTAGCGGAGTACATAATTGTAGGTAGCGACTGCCCTAAAACAATGAAGCAACGCTTGGCAACACTGCCACTGGCTTCAAAGTACGTGAATTCGTATGGCATGCATCAATATTGCTACGATGGCGCTATCGTTAAATACTCTAATTTCCCCATATTTTAGCATTACCATCATGATTCCGACAAATCTTACATCAATCTTGCAGTCCAGATTGTTATTGTATAGAAAAATCGGGAATACATGGTTGTCATAAACTGTATGTTTTTCCACACGTAGTAATACACCACAAACTGCACAGATCGTTCATAAAGTAATTTGGACACACTGCAGCTTGACCACATCAAAGATTAACTTACTCCATTCAATCGCACCAAATTAAGGTATCAGCTATATGCAAACAAATGCAGGACTTTCTTGAGGTATTCACCGTTCCGTCAATATAAAAACCCTCAAAATGGAAAATGTTTGCTTTTAGTTAATGGATGATACATTTCATTTTCACAGAACAGGTAATAATACTCGCATTAACACACTAACTATCATTTTGTTAACGAAAAACGAACATGCACCCGATACAGCGGACATTGTCACTATTTAATCTGAATACCTATTTGTCCCTTCAAGAATCCTGTCTGAGCATTAAATAAAACGAAACTGATTTCACTTATCCACTTAGAAGATAAAACATAAAATATGATGCGATAAACTGCTGAAGCACTGGAAGAAAGTTTTTTTCACTCTGTGTACCATAACAACGTTCTACTACCAAAAAAAAAACGAAACATCAAATTACGGCAGAATGTAAACAGATCAGCGCTATTATGTAAACAGACTCTCAATTACTGTTATTACCCATGCGAAATCATTACGATTCAATAAGATAACAATTGTACGTCTTTATATCAATGTTAGACATATTTCTAAGACAATAGTAATATGCTGGAGTTAATTACCCTAAAGCACCTCACTTGATGCAGTAGTCACGAAAACTAATATGCACTTGTAAATTGTTGATGAGGCTTCCTCCTGGGCACATTCTTTAAAATGGGCTATATTCTTTTAGAGTAATCATCTAAAACCACAAATGAACAGTACTAACGCCAGAATAATTTAAAAAATGCAGTTTTTACCCTAAAAAACAGTCAATACACACACAATGATTACACACTTTATAAAGCTGTGAGGCGTAGCGCTGATGAAATGAGATGAAGAAGAGATGATAATCACCTTACGACGCCACAAACCACAGTAATCATCTCACTAACTCTTCCTTTTTCGTTGAATAAAATACTCATTAAGCACTACGGAGTACCACAACACGGTGTTGTAGACTAAGAAGAAATGATAAAAATTCTCAATTTGATCCAGCAACAGTACTTTACGTCGCATCCTCCAGCCTTGAGAAAAGCAATTCCACCAGTATCTTTGGTATTTTCGCCTAAAATCTCCGTTATGGCTTCAGGCTATCACCCGAGGTGAATCACTTGTGACAGACCTTATTTAGTCGTACCTCTAAACAAGGAGAGAGAGTGTTGAAGAATCAGCTTCTAAAATCGTGGATCAATTGGCGCTGCTGAGCTTAGTATCTGTCTATGACGACGATTTTGTTAGTTGGCGACTAGTTAGTACGCTACTAAGCCGCTTTTAGCTCACTAAGGAATCTATGAATACGGCCGTGAGAATTCAGCTTTTCCTTATATGTCTTTCCCGAAAGAGAACGGAGTGCTGTCTTCATATGTATACGTATAATTACTACCCATGAACTTCCTTTCTTATCCTCCATTCGGTCTTTCTCGTTTCCTCAGCGACCGGTCTTGTACGACAAACCTCTCCATCTCCCCCATTCTCCTCTTCTTCCCTTCCGCCACCCTTCGGCGCCACCTCCTCTAAACCTGCACGTGCGTTGCTGCCCTAGGGTAGCAGGGTCTGGCTCTTCCACGGTCAAGTCCCCTGTATTCCCCCGGAGTCGAAGGGAGGGGACTCGTGTCACAAATTCCATGGGGAGGAACGTGAAGGCATGACGGCGTCTATTCATCCTTGTCAAAGCCTCGCGTGACAGGGGATGCTGGAGACATCGTGTCGCTCCCACGAATGACGTGGCGGTGTTGAGTTTACCCCCCAGCCTCCACCCTTGCCGTTTCACGCTGGCTTCACCTCATAGTCGCTTCCCGTCGTGGGAACATAATCAGCAGCCATCGATCCGAAGAATGGTTTGATGCCGTTAACAGATCCATTATCCCTTACTAATTTAGTAAGTGTATGTACAAAATATGAAAGTATCAGGGGATATGCGTGAAACGGAGGACGAGACCTAGGAGTGAGCTGATGAGCAGAGCAGGAGGAGTTATTCTTGAAATTTTGTCCTTTTGAGACTTCGCAGTCGAGCGAAAAGTCACGCGGTTCGGAGCCGAGCGCTCGACCGATTTGGTGCACACGAGCTTCGTGGGTCCCCTCGTGACGGACCCGCATGCGACATCGATCATCATTATAAAAAAATATTAAACAATTGCTCGAGTGGTGGATAGCTGTCGACTGACAAAGGTTTTGGTCCAGAATTTCTGACCGCAGACATGTTATAACTAGGGATGGGCAGATCCAGGTTTTTTTTCGGATCCAAATCCGGATCCGGATCCTTCATTTCGGATCCCGGATCTCAGTTCTTATTTTCGGATCCTTGGATGTATTCAAGGGTATATACAATTCACAAATGATAATAGAATTTAAACCTTGGAGACTTTATTGAAAATAAACATCATCAAGTTTAAAAATGTTAAACTTAAGTATTAAAATAAAGACAATGTCGATGCCACAATAATACTAATCCTTGATTGTTGTCACGTTTATGCAATGGCTGCTGTCATACCACATCTTGAGATTTGATTCTTGAGAATAATAAGATGGATAATAAAGGGAGAATTTGATTTAAATTCAGCAAAAGCCGGTTGTTGAATGAAGTACATCGCCAGCATTCTATTTGTTCGGCAGAAAGCCGCCGATAGCCGACGACAGCCGGCACTTCAATCGCTTAAAACTCTCTGATGCGTATGTGATTTACTGTAGTATTTGGATCCGATATCAGTATCTCATCCCATGTAAAGATCTGCAGATCTTTGGATCCGCAGATCCGATCCGACCATCCCTAGTTATAACGAACTGAGACTGAACTTATCACAAATGACGATTCTCCATGCCCTGAGAAAGCATTTAAAACTCAAAAGTACATTTTCTTCACAGTAGTCGCATGAAGAAAAAGAATTATCCATGGAGTATTTCCGGGGAACATAAACTGGCGGCAGTCACGCAAAATTTCATTATTATCTCCTGGCATAAACTTCGGATTCCCTCCACTATTGGTATGTACATCGTGCCATGCACGATATACATCGTGCCATTATTGTGTAATCTGAATAACTTCTTACCAAACAATATGGCGGACGTTTTGCTTTGTTTGCGGGAAAGTAATTTTTTTCACCCATTTTGATTTTACGCATCTCCACGAAAGTTTCGTCATGTATAATGCTAACATTCCGCATTTGTGCAATATTTTTGGTTTACCAAGGACTTCATTCTTGCAGAAATAGTTAGCTGTCAAACTAGGGAAGTGTATCTTTTCCTCTCCGCCATTATACCGTTTCGCATTCTGCCCCGTAGATGACGCAGAGAGCAGTAGCGTCTTTACAATAATCTCTTGTTTATTTATTGATTATTAAGCAAAAGTGCATCCCGCACTTCATCTGTTGTTCTAGTTTCAGTGTCTGAATTCGGCGGCGCTTTCGCACTCGAAAGGTACTTTTTTTTCAACGTTGCCACACATTCATTGTTCTCACTCGAGCGGTCGAAGTCGCAATCGGCGGCGATGAACTCGAGCTAACCGTTATCCACTCGACTCGGATTGCCCTTCGACTTGATTGCTCGTGCTGGTGCTGGGCTGTCCGAGAAGTCGAGCGGTTTCGAGCATAATCCCCCCCAGGCGTAACTTGTGTCGTGTATTCCATCCTCGAAAATTTTCCCAGTCATTTTTTTCCTTCAGTCTGCAGGAGCATTTGCATTACACTCTCGTTGCACACAGATCTTGATATTTTTTCTGGTATTCTATAGCATTATACACTTCGAGTCTTTTTAGATACGTACGAAATCATATATTTTTCGATCACACACTTTATTATTCGCTTTTGATTAGTGCAACGACTTTGGCTTAGCTATAACGACAAGCGGATTGTATGTCTCTAATGTACCCAGTAGATAAAGGGTAGGATTGCATTATCATTTTATTAGCTTGCCATTTATGCGAAACACTTAGAATTTTAGACTCAAACAGCATTTTGCCTTTGCTTCCAATAATTTACCATGCTGTATCATCATACATATAACCCCACTGGCTGAAAATTGCATGCCCCCCTTTACTAGTTCTTTAATAAACTGTGGAAATTAAGAAGTTCGTCTTATTGTAGTGTTGACCTTCTAAATATAATATCTTCAAGGTTCGATTTTTTGTTTATCAACTTTGGAGGCTTTATATTTTTCATATCGTTTAAGTTTATTATAACTTACTCCTTAAGCCGCTAGAGCGAGGTGGAATAAGCCGAAAAAATTAAAAAAATGTATTTCTTTATTTCAATTATCATATTGCTCTCCCGTCTCTATAGTGAGCCTGTATACCTAGGGAACGCCGCTGACGGTATCCAAGGACGTTTGGAACAGGTGAAATTTATGCCGGCGCCAATGCGGTTGGACCAATTTCCGCCACTTGTTCTCTAAGTATTGTGGGAAAGAATCGTGTTTAAATTGAGTTTTTCTTCGAAAAAAAAGCGATGTTAATCCGTGAAGTATTGGCTGAATCAATCAAGTATTTCATGATTTTCTACATGTTTACTAGGTTATCTTTCGATTCGTTAGTCCTTCAGGTTTAGGAGTTTATCTTACATCAGCGTCTGTCCATGCCAGTATTTTCGTTTCTACTTCGCTGAGTTCTCATTTGGCGCCTCCTATTTCCCTGAAACATTTTCCTCCTCCCCTCCTTGACATATATTTCAGTCGTGCGTATGACTTTTTCATATTTCGTCGTTTCTTCAGAAGTATTTCCGCAAGCTTAGCCGAATGTTTGTTGAGAATGATTGGAGCTTTCCTGGTTGGAAAATCCCAGTGCACCGGTAAAAATTACCGCGCCCACCAATTGAGGAAAAAGAAACAAAAAAAGTACTCTGCCGAAAATTCATTTATTAATATGGGGCTTAAAAGAATAGAACGAAGTATGGGAGAATTGTTATATACTTTCACCTGCTACTTGAAATTGTTTGAAAAGAATATAATCTAAGTTGAAAAACTGAGGGCCATATCGGACTTTGGCATGCTTGATTTCCTTCAATGCATGGCTTCCATTATGATATTTGTTCGTTTATTTATCAAGAGATATTTGTGTCGTCTTTGATAATTTGTGTTCACCACCAGGTTGAAACCCTAGTGCAAGTTTGTCTGTAGTAAATTTAGCTACCAATTAAAAATAAATGAAATAGGTGACTACTCTAATACACTGCACAAACAATTTTTAATGTTTCAAAATGCGTATTTCTTTATCCTGATTAGGAGGAATTTAGTAATAAGCTACAGATCTTTGACTGAAAAATGAAGAAACTAGACGTAATTAATTTTCGCACGTGTGGTTGGCGCTAGTGGCGGATACGGGTTTTAGAATTAAAACATGGTGGTACATCATTTTTGATTCGGAATCATATAGCTAATCAGACGAGAGAGTTGGCGTAAACATAAAAGTCCGTCGTAGAAGAATGAATAAATGAATTGAAAAAGAATTTATCGATCTAGGATGTGATATCCTGTAAGATCGGGAAATAAATGAGATAACAAGCAAAACAGCAATATTCGCACTTAATTGTTGAGGGATTACTAAAGGAACACAAAGGAGTTGAGTCCGTCCCTTCCTTGAACTATTGCAGAATTAAATTGATAATTCTGCAAACGTATAATAGAGCTCGGAAGTAATGGTGAAGTTATCGGGTCGTGGTGTGGTGGCTAGAGTACTCGCCTACCACACGAGCGGCCAGGGTCCAAATCCCTCCGGAGACGAATGTTTTTCAGAGGAAACCCGATCCCTACTTGTGTGTCTTGTGCAGGTCACTTCAAGTAGAGTACTCCGTCTGTCGGATGTGACGCTAAGCCGTGGTCCCCTTGGCGCCTTTCGTTAAGAGAAGGCTAATGCCGACGCCGGGTTTCTATCCACCCTTCCTCCCTTACCTGCCCCCTACGGCGCAAATGTCCTTAGCCGTCGGTCGCCTCCCCAAATATCCAATCCAATCAACAGGCAAATACAATAAATAACAAAAAAGATATAGAGACCACAACAAATTGCTAGTACAAAGGTAACGGTGAGCAAACAATGACATAAATCCAGGAGATAGAAAAAATAAAGAAAGAAAGATACATGTGATACAGTGGCCCATCAATTATGAGGCATTTAGTAATAAGCTGCAGATCTTTGACTGAAAGATTTTCATCGTGAAGACTTTTTTTACCTCATCCGTGAGGCATTTACAGAAGTTAGATCCTATGACGTGGAATGATTTAGGAAAAGTTTGTCCGATGAGATGAATAGTAATGAATTTACATCATGATATAAAGTCTTCTCGAGTTTTTCCTCTTTCCAGGTTAGGTAATTGTTGGCCGATGTTTCGATGGCTACCTCCGCCGTCTTTCTCAGGGCACAACGGAATAGCATAACGAAACGTCGGCCAACGATTACCTTACCTAGTGGCAAACCCGAAAAGACTTTATTATAGGATCATACGCCGGGAAAATATCAAATCGAAATTTACATCAGTCCTCGTAGTTATATTGGTGGTTATAGACGTTTTTTGAAGATAACATACAGTAGAGGAAACAGGCTAGGAAATATTTCCGTCGGTTTGGTACGTCCGTCCGTCGGTTTTTGGTAGATTGGTAATTTTGAAATCGGAGAGCTGATTCCTATACCTATCTAGAGGATATCAGATCAAAGGAAGCCTCTCTCCGCGACGGAGTCTATTAAACTCTTGGGGAAACTTAAAATATGTTTGAGGCGGATAGAGAATCTATTCCGTTTGATATCAACGCTTCCGAAAGCTTATCCTGAAAACTCGACACATTTTGGCAAGAAACTTTGCAAGGTTCTTGCCGAAGTGATTAAATAATTATTTTTTTATTTTTTTAAGGATCTCGTTGGGTATCTCCAAGGTTGATTCTGTAAGTTTTCTTCTAAGTTGTTTTTCGATGACGTCCTTTTTTACGCTTTGATCACCTTAGAGCTGTGCTCAGAGGTGATTCCTGCTTCCTTGCTTGTTTCATAACCCTACATTAATGACGTGAATTATTGGGACATTAGTGGTGACGTCGGTCTTCTGGGCCGATTTTGACTATGGAGTTAAAAAAAATAATTATCAGTTTTTTTCTGGATGGTCTTGAAATAGCAGCATTCAAACGTGATTTAAAAAATATTTATTCACAGCTTACATAGCAAAAAGAGAAGATAGTTCAGCTTGTATTAAATCTAGGCTATACGGTAAAATTGGTAGACTAGAGCATTGTTTTTCTTCAAAAGAGAAAACCAGCCGTCATTTGGAATTGGTACATAGAAAAAGAATTAATTTCCATAATATGTCAGAAAACACATCCACATTTGTAACATACTTTATTGCGGACTACAAAATTGGTACTATTTGAAGACAAGAGTGGTGACGCACGGTCTGTGGGCCCGAAAGTAGCCATGAGTAGCATTATGCGTAGAAAAATAAAGAAAGAACGTGTGTTTGTTAAAAAAGTGATTTTTTGGCTAGTACTTCGGAGTAGTAGGAAAAAATAGGAAGCTACTAAAGAGCATTGACTGCAAAATTTCGTACTTCGCCTGCGTCACCAGAAAGATTTTTTGTCGTTCTGAGGGACCGGGCGTCACCACTCCGGGGTTAAGGGTTCTCACGCGTCTGTGTTTGACCCTTAAAGAGATCTGATCGACCGGTGGCGTATTGAATGGTGAGGAGAAACGCCTGAGGGACGCGCTCCCCTTGCCGTAAGAAATTGGTCCATCAGTTCGTTGCGGGTTCCTTTGGGAACAAAACTAAAGGACCGCACTCGATCACGATAAAGGAATGTCTTGAGTTTTCGTTCCGTTCCACTTTCCGCTCCGCTCTGATGATTGGTCGAATCCCTCTCGAGACTCAGAAAAGGATAAACCTGAGTTGAACCATTCCTTACTCTGACTGACTGAACACTTTAAGGTAGTTTAAGCGATATTTTCCTTTGCCTGAGCAGAGAAGGTATTTAAATTTTAGTTTTACATTCATGCTGTAATAAGAAGCATGAAGTAATTATTAAAACATTTCTGAGATAAAAACTTAGTTTTACATTACAGAAGCTCTAATTATATAACTATGTATATACATTGTTACGAAGGCTTCCACGGTTTTCGTGTTTATTGGTATTTTTTCGGGTTCTCTGAAACGCTGGGAGAACCCTAAAAGTACCAATTGACTGTTTATATTTCTGTTAGTTTCAACATGACTAACATTTTTCACACAAGTGTTATCTTCTTAACCGGAGATTTTTTTCGATTCTGCAAAAAGTATTGCTGTCAGTCTCTAAATGCAGCTGAGAAAGCATGGAAACTACACTCCTGGACCTGTACTACACTTGGACTGCTAACCAGTACGATTTTCCATGTAGAATGGCTGGTATTTTCTGGCCAAATACCTCTAAAAGTATATGCGAAAGTTCCTGATATTTTATATAATTGGAAAGATGAGATCCTGTACTTCATAATGCAGTCAAATTCATCGAATTTTGTGTAAAGTGATACCTATCTCGCTTATCGTATAAAACTAAACGACCTATTTTTCTATGGGTGTTCAATTTATTTGCTCAAATAACTGTTATCACGATTTTGATGAAACGCTGGAATATGATAAATTTGTACGAGAAAATAAGATTGAGAAAGGTCTCATATTTTGTGAAAGTTCATTTTATATTGAAAAGATTGCTTCAAAAAGTCAACTTTTTAACATGGGCCTTTTGGGTAACCAAGGTGGAAACGCATTAAGCAGTAAAAGTACACAACAAGCAAATGTAACAGCATACATAGAACAACACGAATAGTGGATTGCACACTGGAAGGTTACCAGTGTAATGTATTCATTGAAAGTTGTCTTACAGCTGTTCAAAACGGTTACGGCTTCCGAAAGAAATGGAGTTTTAACTTTACTAGGCAATTCCTGGTAAAGTTAGAACGTCGTTAATATGTTATTAGAAGGTATTGATACTTCTACATAGAGTCTCTCCCATCACATTCACCCATGACTTTCGCGGTCTACCTCTCCATCTCGCAGCATTTCATCCATCATCATTAATATTTCGCTGTTCGTCCCTCATCCGTTTTCTCGGCATGACCAATCCGGATATGGCGAAGAATACTTCTTTCAGGTACGAGTTTATCGGGATAATGCCTTTGTTGAGCGATTGGTTGACTTGCGACGGGACACCTCACTTTCATGAGCCGGGAGATTATGTATTCTTTAAGCCGAGGATCACTTAGTTTACGCTCTGTCTAGTGATATTCAATCGCGAAAAAGATTGCCGTAAACTTGCAGCGCGGAGACCAGTGAGGCCGTGCTGTGGGGAGCAAGTAAAAGTTTATTTCTAATAGTTACTTTAAAAACTAATACTTGACAGTTTTTCGAGAATCTTCAGCGGCATCATTTTACCGCATTTTCGCTGGAAATGAGAGTTTCTGGAGGTGGATGCTGCGGTGCTATGTATCATCTTATCCTGTACTGAGTACGTCTGAAAGATTGTACTCATATCTTGGAGAAATCAAATCATTAAAGCAGAATAACTCGAAATATTGGTGTCCCAAATGTTGCTGTTTTGAGTCAGAGTAGATTTAAGTCAACTAAAATGAATATCTTATTAAATCAAACAAAATTCTGAGAATACCACCAATAGTGGTTTAGTTGTACTTGTTTGCTGACGGAGGCGCTAACAGCATCAGCTGAGGCTAGACGTAGGGAAAACAACAATGGCTATGGCGGCTGTTTAATACTAGATAGTGGCTAACGCTTGCATATCACTAATGCTTCCTCACGTCGCTAGGCCGTCATGATAACCTTGTTAGTGTTACTGAACTTTTGCAACGACTTGAGTGGGATTCGCTTTCTGACCATCGATTGAAAATTAGACTCAATCTTTTATGTAAATTCAAGACCGAATTATTTTCCGACGAAGTTATCAATATCTTACGAACTCCAGCATATTACGGACGGTCAGATCATGAGAATAAAATAAGGGAAATTGATTGTAGAACAGAAAGGTTTAAAATGTCTTTTTTCACGCGATCGATAAGGGACCATAATGGCTGCGTTAAGACTTTGAAGTAGGTTGGTTGGCAGATAGAGTAGATTCATGTGCACCCTAATGAATGTTTCTAAATCTGCCGAGTAGTGCTAACACCATGTTTGCGTGTTACTCTTGTGTCACGTTTACATAGTTACATTATAGATTATTCTAGCAGTTTTTGTAGCATTTGCAGGTGCGTTGCATGTTGATGAAGGAAAATTTCTTCACTGTAGTTCATGTTGGTGATAAGTCACCCCCTGCCAAACACCCTTGTGGTGACTTGCAGGGTAGTAAGTGGAAGGAGATGTAGATGTAGAATGCACTGTACATATTATATAGGAAGCAGTACCGTCTACTCCAAACTACCCGTCCCCTTACCCGATGTTCGCGTGTTCTCTTGAGGTGCTTCACAATTTTTTGGGCAGACCCCACTCAAAAGAACCCCATCGTTTCCCTATTTCCTTGGTGAGGCTTTTTCCCCCCCTCCGCCTCGAAAGCTCGACTTTCCCCTCCCAAGGCTTTCTCCTCCTCACTCAACATCCTCTCAACACACCATTGTACCATTTCCGCACTGCCAGCTCCTTCCCATTCTTTCCTCCCTTCCATCCTGACGTCACCTTTCCTCCTTTTTCTTCCTTCCGCGCTAACGAATCGGCTTCTTTTCACCATTTGCTATCTCAGAACCTCCTTCCTTCCTCTCTTACTCGGAGGCGTAGCATGCTTGGGCTCTCAGACTTATACCATTGAGGTAGTTGGAGAGGGCGCTCGCAATGGTGGCCAATGTAAGAAGCTGCAACGTGGTCGTGGTCTGTCCGCCATCTTTGCTAGCCCTGGTTTTCCTTAACGCTTACGGACTGACGAGCTAATTTTGCGATTTCACGTTGTTCTCCATCGAAAACGCACTAGATATCAGCATGTACTTAATTCTTTGATTTATACTTTCCCTTCATAATTTTTTTATTTGTTTAAATTAATGATAATCCGCATTCTTGGTGAAAATTACGGTGAAATAGAGTGGAATCCATAGCAGAAAATCGCCGATGTATGTTTCGGGAGTTTCTAGCCATGAATATTGAACAGCTGGTTGCCATTTTTGCTGTTAAAGTCACAGTTTCAGGCTTAACTTTGTGGAAACGCGACACATGAAATAATTCCTTACTTTCCCCTTCCCCACTCTGAGGAAAAAGTTCTTTTTTTAGAGAAGTATGAGATTATAAATACTGGAAAGAAAAATGTTTATCTTGTTAACGTTCTTGCTTTTGACTTGCATTTGCCACTGATGTCGCTAGGGCGAACCCATTCGATCCTGTGGGTTCCAAACATAAACTATCAGTTTTAATAAATTGAAGACGATTTGTCTTCGCGGACTCTTAACGGCAGATGATGTTTAGAAGTTAAATTTCTCCTCCCAACTCCGTTTTCAATGTATGGTAAATCTTCATATGGGTGGAAGTGGAGTTTAGAAGGAATTACTTACGTACCACTGCTTCTCTTGGATATTCGACGCGCCACGCACGCGCAGTCTACCCTCATTACTCCCCAACGTGTCATTTTCAAAGCGGGCGCATCTTTTAGATGTTACCCGATCATTTTTTGTCTCGTGACACTTCTCCTAGGGCATGCTGCATGGAATTTTAAACTTCACGAAAAAACACATGTGGAAATCAATAATTGAGAAAAATGGTAATTAATATTGTAATTTTAATACAATAAATTTGATTCATAACTTTGAACAGTAGGTTCTTTTTTTCCCCGGAAAATATGTACGGTTTCCCGGAAAATGTATGCGGTTGGTGAAGTTTACTAGAGCCCTCCAACAAGTTAAATAATTGTTAGGGGACGTTTTGACTGCTACCTCAGCCAACTTATGAGAAAACACCTGTAATTGAATGAGTTAGATAAGTCCGCTACATACTAAAATACATCATTTTAAAATCAGCCTCGTACCAAAAATTAGATCCACATATTTCGTTTAATATCAGATTGTGTCGACGTTATTGCGCGTAATAAGTATTGGCCGTGCAGATTCATGTTTTTCTTGGTTTTAAGCATTGCTACAGATGAATATTTGTCTGCTAAGCTTCTATCTCTATAAGTTGGATGTACTTTTCTTCTTATGAATTATCATCTCATGTGTGCATGTTATGTTTTGATTAAGTGTTCGTAACAATTCACTAGAGTCCGTCTCAGCTGCTAGGAATCATTTTGCTACCCGATAGGTAAAAAAATTCGTCAAATGTTACAGAATTTTAAAAAGTATTATTTATTTATAAGTAAAGATTGATTTTCTGTGGTGCCTGATGATGACTGCTTGACAGTCGGAACACGCATAGTAATACCAAGTGATAATTAAGTGGCGGCCAGGGTTCAAATCCCTGCAGAGGAGGATGTTTTTCAAAGGAAACCTGATCCCTACTTCAGTGTCTTGTAGAGGGCACTTCAAGTACAGTACTCCGTCTGTCGGATGAGATGTTAAACCGTGGTTCCCTTGGCGCCTTTCGTTAAGAGCAGGCTAATGCCTACCCCGGGTTTCTATCCACCCTTCCTCTCTTACCTATTCCCAATCGCGCAAATGACTTTAGATGCAGTTCCACTACGTCTAGCCTGACACGGTTGAATTTAAGGTACTCAGTTTGAGCAAGATAGTTTCCTAGTCATAATGGATACCATATTCGAATTATACGTTTTAACTTCACCAGCTGTGGTAGATATGAATTATTATTATACATTATTAATATGCATTAATATAGTTTCATATAACAGAAGTTGTAAGTAATTGAATGAATTTATCTAAATTAGTTTTAAACTTGACTCATTTTTTTCGCGCGGTACGTTTGAAAATCCTTCAAAACGGAATGTTTATTTTTGATCCCGAAGAATTAACTGTGGTGACAACATGAATAGTTTTCAAAAGTAGTTGAGAAAACACACTAACTACACACTGTTGATCCCTTGTTAAAAGGCTGGTATTTTTCGTCATAAATCTCGGAAAGTAGTTCGGTAAGGGGCTGATATTTTGGTATCTTTGGATAGGTGAGATATTTTTCCTTAAAGCGAGACAAAATTCATTGATTTCTAGGCGAAATGATATTTCGCTCAAACTACCTTAACTATTTTTTTCGCGCTGTACGTTTGAAACTCCTTCAAATCGGAAGGCTCATTTGTGGTCCCAAAGAATTAACTGCAGTGACAACATGATTAATTTTCAAAAGTAGTTGAAAAAACATGCAAACTAAAAATTTGTGAATTTTTTGACCATATTTAGGTGTTATAAACTCCTCACCTTTTAAATATGCTCTCTCTGGTGTGCATACACGTACCATTTCCCACGTAAAAGAGCTGGTATTTTTTGGCAAATATCTCGGAAAGTAGTATGTCAAGGGGGTGAATTTTTGGTGTCATTGGAAGGGTATGATATTTTTCTTTAAAATCTGAGCAAATCCATTGATTTCTTGGGGAAATGATATTTCGCTCAAACTACATGAAGGTAATCGGAATAATTTTTTCATTCCAGGCGACATATTATTCACGTTTGTGCGAAACTTCCTCATTTTTGCACTGTTTCATCGTACGACCGAGCCATTATTTTAGTTACGATAGGAGTCGATTATAACGCATAGCTGTGACTGTAGTGCCATTTAATATTTACAGGAAAACGTGACGAGAAACGGTTATAGGTATGTTGAAGGGCAGATAACATCTGCAGGAATGCGATGGAGACATAACTGTTTTTAAGGTCTCAAAAACCAAAGGAAAGATCCTGATGCTCAATTTACTGCGCATTAGGTTTCCATTTTGCCTTTTGCGATGAGAGGGAAATCCGCCGTGGGTCAAGTGCTGAAATTTAGAAGGGCTCGGCTTGTTAGTGAATTCACCGGAAAAGCAATTTCAGCTAATTGACCTCTCTGCCGGAATTTTTTTATGAGTAATCTGCTTCAACTGAAAAAAAGTAGGTCGCCGAGAAGTGTATGGCGTGCAATTGTCGACTATTTTTTATTGTCTGGACCTTTTGCCCATGCTCGGAAAAGTGGCGCGGCTCTTTCTCTGGCACAACCCTTCCCTTTTTTCAACCCTTCGTACTTTTCCTTCATCTCCTTGACCTCATTCCCTCTGTGAATGGCCGGCTCGTTTGTCTATCCCTTGGCTGTCCGAGTTGTTCATGTATTTGACCCATGTTGTAATTTTACTCCATGCTGCATCCATTAAAAATTTTTACTTCCAAGAAATACAACAATGTAACGCTTGAAACTGAAATTCTTGTCTCTTTCTATTATTTTTTTCTTTGTCTTTAAAATCTTTAAAAACCAAAGCTAAATTTCACCGTCTAATTTAAACAGCCCTCAAAGTGGTCAATAAGTGCTTCCATAGGTGAATCTCGGATTTTGTAAGTATTGGTTTTTGATAATTTAACTGCGTGATAACTGGGGCTTATACATTAACCCATCACTGATGCTCCTGTGAACAAACCATCGGCCTGACTACGAAATTCTCATTTTCGGTTAACATGAAGTTGACGAAGAGGCTAGGTTATCTCGTGGTTTACGTTTAGAATACGTTGTAAAACCAAGAGGTCTTTTAAGCATCGAAAGACGAAAGATGATGAGAAAACTTTGGTACAATAAATTGGATAACCACCTATGATGTCTTTGAGTCTGTAACGCTGCTGGCGACGCTGAATTCGGGAATTCAATTTTTTTCATTTTTATACTTTTTTTTAAAATTTATATACCAACCCCCAAAGAGATTCTAAATAAGATTACAAACATATATTTTTGATTCCATTGTTTTTAGAGATAAATAAATGGCTGAATATTCTTTGAATCGCGTGATAAATATTTAACTTGGTTACCGTGTTGCCTTAGACAACATACGTGTCATGAGGCCATGACTTGTCATTTTTTATGGGTTTTAGCAGGTAAATGTAAAAATATAAACTTCAGTGAGCGAAAAATTTGCGGGGTTGACATGGACACGTTGTCCATCTCGTAAGTCATGCTTTTCTGTAAGCGGACTAAAGTGAATGGACTGGCATTAAAGCATTTCACGGTGGTAACAAAGTCGAAGCTTGCTATTGCTGATGCCGGGTTTTTCTTCTACCTTCTGTAATTCCATAAATATTCTTTCCCTAGTCGTCTTACAACATTTAGGGACCTAAATGGCGCAAATTACTTAATATGTCGGCAGTCTCCGTTAATTACTTCAACGGTGAAGTTTTAGGCAATGAAAGAGATGAAAGGAAGATGGAGGAAATTCCTTGAAGGCAGATGTAGGAGTTGACGGGAAGCGTTGGGAGGTAGAAGTTCTTAATTGTGTGGAGAATGTATGAGAGGGAATCCGAACCCTCGAAAGAAAAATCATCGGCATTATTGGGGAGGATGAAGGGCAGACTAAGGTGTGAGTTGGAGAAGGAAATGTTTAAAGAAACAGTTTGTGCTGACAATGTGTTAGGTGATAATTTTAATGTTAATCGGATGCTGACATAAGGTAGTTTGAACGAGATAGTTCCCTAGTTGTAATGGAGACCATATTTGAATAGTACCTTTTAATTTTAGCAGCTGTAAAGGCCTCTTTACACCGTTCATTTAATTGAACAGACGAATTCAACCATAGATTGTACGAGAAAATGAATGGAATTAGAGCAGGTTCTATTTCCCATTCGGTCATTCAGGTAATCATACAATTTGCCACTTTACTTGGTACAGTTGTCCTAATAAAAGAGTTCATACATTCGTTCGTACATTAAAATGTACCGTGTAAAGAACCGCGGCCTGAAGAAGTATGAATTAAGTATTGCATTGTTAATGGTACAATGAAATTCTTTAATAAGACTGAAAATCTAAGTAATTAAATAAAATATCCAAATAAACCTTTAATTTGACTCATTTTATGCGCGGGGTACGTTAAAAAACTCACTCTGAGAAAGATACTGCGGTGACAGTATGATTAATTTTCGAAAATAGTAGAAAAACATACAAACTACGCACTGTTAATTTTTTGATGAGATCTAGGTGTTAGAAATGTCTCATTTAAAAAAATGTGATATCTCTGGAGCTCGTAAACGTACCATGGAAAAGGGCCGGTATTTTTGTCAAATATCTCCGAATAATTGCGGTAAGGGGCTGATATTTTTGCTTTTTTGGAAGGGTTCCATACTATTCTTGAAAATGAGACCTGATTTGTTTTCTTGGCAACATGATATTTCGCTCAAACCGCCTTTTAACTATTAGCTTTTTAATCAGTGAATAGAATAATGTAGTAGATGCAGGATGATTTGATTCGTGAAGTAAATGAAGTACAAGGGTAAGCAACTTTTATCTACAAAAATACTATGCGCGCACAAAAATGTTAAAGTTGTGATGAAAAGACTATGTTGGAAGCTGACGGAGACACGGTTGCTTCAGTACTCTTATGGAATAGTTTTCCATGCATTTTTTTTGAGAGATCGGTACTTCTCTTCTAGAGCGATTCACAGTTCCAACTAAAATAGTGGATTTTTCCTTGAGAAATTGAGCCAAATTTGAGAGATGCTAAGAAGTTGTCTATGTTCATATTTCTGCATTGGCGAAGAAAAGGCAGCATGAGACGCATACTACACAGTCTGAAATTCGTTGACTATTTATACGGTTATCCTTGATCGTGTCGTCCTCCTCCTCTGCGTACAAGATGTAGGACTGTTTTATGACATAGTTTTTGTCCTAACGAAATTAAACATACCTATTACAACAAAGTTGTGAAAAATATGAATGTACTAATCAAAATAATATAACTTTTTTGCCAAATATTTAGCTCATCTTTAGATGCACTCTTTCTTGTTACTTTACCGCATTCATCATAATTTTCTGAAGAATCTGTTGATTCTTTGCAAGTTTCAAATTTCTGCTCTTCATTGGAGCTGTGAAATAAAAACTCTCCACCATCCGACTCATCCCCGTGAATCATTTGCTGCTCCACACGAATTTCAACAGATGGTAATGAGCGACTCAGAGACATGATTGAATACAGAGAACTTCAAAACCTCTATCACCATAAAACTCAAAATTTTAGCTACAAACTTCACTCTCTGGAACAAAGAGGAAGATTGAATTTGTATTATTCACTTGTCATTCGGAGAGAAAAAGTAGAGCTGGTGGCAACATAGTGAGCATAGTCCATACGTAAGTAAGGAGCAATATTGTATTCTCTGCACTCTAAAATGGTGATATGGTAGAAAAAGGTACACTGTGCACTGCCAACAAATTAATTACTAAATATGTCATGAATCGACCGGACGAAAAATGAGAAGGGTGGGGTTACGAAGTGGAAGAAAGGAATATGAGAATATTTTTAAAAGGTGATCCAGGCATGGAAGGTAACCGAATGAGGAAGATAGGACAAAGTGGAACGGACAACATGTGCAGCAGAATAGTAAAAAAGAAGTTTTGGTGATGATACAAAGTGTAAATACATATCTGGGTCAAAATGACCCGTATGGGCGTTCTAGGTAAATTCTAAAAAAAACTAATGTACGGTTTACTCCAGGAAGGTGAAAATTTTTGGACATAAAGGCATTTTAAAATGAATAAAAGTCACGGGAGGAAATACTGCTCTCATTGAAAATGAAATATCAAAATGAATTTCAAATCACGTTTGGGTCAAAATGACCCGCCTGGGTGTTCTAGTGTTAAGAGGAATCATTTTACTTCCATTTTGCAAAAGCTTAGAGTTTCTGGAGGAGTCACATTGCGGTGCAGTGTAAAATCATATGTAACACTGAGTACGTCTGAAGAAAAATACTAATATATGGGAGAAATGAAGTCATTTGTAGCAGGATATCTCTAAGTTATGGACACCATAAGCCTGAATTATTGCCAACCTAAGCAGTGTAATTTTCGCTCAACTAAAATCTCAGACGGACAACTTATTAAATCCTTTTCATTTTCTTAGCATGCCTACATTGGTGCCTTAGTTTTGAATTGCTGGCGGACAGAGGAGCTATCAGCGTCACCTGCAACTTATGGTAGTGACATTAGCAATGTGTGTAACAATGGGTAGTTGGATCCAAGAATAGGGAGGAAAATAGATATCAGGCTGATCTCTGCTTTCAGCACTGATAATCGAATTCGATTCGGTAATCGCACCGTTTAATCGATACAATTTTAAGCACGAGTTCAGTTCGATTTTTAGTACTGAATCAAGAATCGTGCGATACGGCCTTTGCCCTTACCGTTATTGAAAAATCGATTCATTACTATTAAATTACGAACATTAATTGCACGTAGCAGAGGAAACCGGTGCATTCTCTTTTCCACATGGCAAATGAATGACATTTGACTGCAACTTTAGCGCGGGTATGAAAGTTGTTTTTAAGCTGTAAGTATAGCTCGTTAAAATATGGATTTATGTGGCAATCCCCGCGCGTGACGTTGCTTGTATGATAAACGTGTTGCCATAATGATTAGCATTAAAAAAAAAACTAACGGAATGCGGAGCCGAGCCAAATATTAATGCTATCCATCCCTCCCAGCAATGAGCCAGCAGCGTGTTTTCAGTAACGACTTTGCGCGTAATTTGCATCCAAATGATTATTTATTCGTTTTAATGCTATTGAATTAATGATGAGGTCGTTGAATTCGCCACGGTTGATCGGGGATTAATGCCCCACGCCTGTACGGATACTGGGCATAACTTAATTGACTCAGGTTTAATTTTGATGATGAAGAATATTTTAGTCACAGGGAACTTGTGTGTTCTGGGTCATTGCAACCTACCCGCCGTTATCTTTCGACTAGTGGTATTTATGATTTTTTAAAAAGTATTATACTGGTAAAGGTAGGTTTATTAGAATGCCAAAGGATCTCTTCCCGGTTTTCTACCCTTATAGGGTCCTATATACCTCTAGTATTGCCCACCAACCGTAGGGTTGAGGAGAAGAAGAAGAGATACCTCTAGTATTCCGTTAGTAGTTTTCCGTCTCAGCATACGATCTGCCCATCTACATCCTGTCCATGAAGCCTATCCTCCTTTTTCCCCTTCCCCGCTTGCCCAACATTCTTCCCTCTATCACTCTCTTAAGCAACCCATCGCCCCTTATTAAACACCCCGGAATCCTACTCTACTGATCTCGAATTTCATGAAGGAGTTTCCTTTCCTCGTCCACCTTCTGAAGCACTTCATCGTTAGTCTTCCTGTACATCTACCTCACCTTTTCCCTCCTTCTCCACATCCACATCTCAAATGCCTGAGTCCTATTCCCCTCCTCCTTTCCGAAGGTCCACGTTTGTGCCCCATACAACCGAAGAGTCCATAGGCTGAAAGAATTAAATTTCTAATGAATTAATAGCACTATTTTGCATGGCGTAATTTCTCACCTGCGACTTTTTACACTTTATCCGAGTACTTGAATCGGTTTTTATGCCGTCAATGAAGTTTCCTGAAATGCGGGTTACTAAGCTACACGAATAAAATGGTATGTGCACATTAATGGAGCTGATGACGGGGACCCAGGGAAAGGATGTGAAGATGAGGTTGGTGAAGAGTTTGATGTGGAGCGTAGCGTTGTACAGGGAAGAAACGTGGACCATAAGAAAAGAGGACGAGAATAAGCAGCAGGCGTTTCAGATGTGGGTGTGGAGAAGGATGGAGAAGGTGAGGTGGACAGTAAGGAAGACTAACTAGGAAGTTCTTTATGTAGTGGTTAAGAAAGGAAACTGCTAAATGAAATCCAAGATAGGCAGGGTAGGTGGCTGGAGGAAGTAATAAGGAAAAGATGGGTTGCTCAAGACTGTGATATAGTAAAGAATGTAGGGCACGCGGAGAAGGGGAAGGAGGAGAATAGGTTTTATCGCTGGGATGAAAAAGGGTAGATTGTGCGCTGTGTCGAAAAGATTATGAAGAGAGTAGAGATGTATATGACCTCGAAGGTCTAGAATACCGGGAGAATTTTCTTTAACTTTCAACGATTCGTTTCACCTTTGGATTACTTCAAGAATATACATACTTGAGAATGATGATAAATGTCACCACAGCATGTAGTCGATCGTTTAAATTTAATGGTGGAATCATATTAATGATCGTTTACATTCATGACGCAAATGAGGGCAGAGAAATTAACGCATGGAAGCAGTTAGAAATTCTCCTCCATCAATTGTGTTCTAACTTAGTGAATTCTTCTTCTTCTTGTCTTCCCGTCCCACTCACTGAATCCGAACGTTCAACACATTTCGTCAAACTATTTTGGTAGAAACAATCACTGGCATAAGGTTAAGATAATAGACTGCCGAACCGATAGTTTTAAAAGGTAATTTTTCCCTCTACATTAAGAGACCATTATAGTTGCGATACATGAGATATAGTATACTTTGGCCCTGAATAGGCGAAGTAGGTATTTGCCCTTGTGCTAAATATCTTAACATCATTATTAGCTACTAACGAAGCATGAAATTTACGGCATGATTTAGTACCTTGTTGAACTATTTATCTGACGTATTAATAATACTAACCAGAAGTCGTATGTTAAGTAGTGTACTGCATGGTAGCATATTCATCCACGTAGCACTCTCCTACATCTACATCTACGTCTACGTAATACCCTGAGAGCCACCACGAGGGTGTGTGGCAGGGGGTGAAGATCACCAAACATGCACTATTGACATGCAACTAGGATATTTAAGGGAGACATGCTAGAGAACAGGGTCACTTGCAGCTAGATGGTTAGTATCTGCATTATAAGAAAGGGATTATTGGTTGTTATTACATGCATTATGCACTACAGACTACTCTAACTATATTTCACCTACCTATCCCTTTGCTACGCTGCCTATTGTTCTCTCTTATAGTACGTGGGAAAAATGACATTTAAATCTATCGGTACGACAATCTATCTATCTAAACTTGTTAATATGATCAAACTTAGCATAATACGCAGGGGTTCTTAATATATGTATTTCTAACGTCATCTATGAACAAATTGGTTTCGAATTTACTTAAAAGGTTTAACCTAAATTTTAACCTGCGTTCTGATAGTAATTCCCATCCTAGTTCCTCTATTAAACTCGTAACACTTATACAATTATCATAAGTTAGTTTCTTCTTTCTCCTAGTTTCTTGTCTGGGCACTGATGTCCTGATTACTTTTGGCCTGCGCCTGGCATCCGGGGGAACGTGCGCGGTTCTGATTTAAACTGGGCTTCATGCCTGGTGTTGAATCACCCTGTGCTATGCAACGTAGTGGTGGCTTACACAGTATTTCGTAGGTGTAGATAAATCCTGAATGTCCCATTGCGTATTTCATCCCTTCCCCCCCCCTGGTTACATTCAATTTCCACGACTAAACCTGGCCACCACCCGAGGTGATTCACCACCTCTTTGCACAACTTCCCATTCATATGCTTGACCTTCCTCTCCCCTCATGTTCACACTCATTTACCCTTTTGCCTACCTACCCTCCTCTCACTAGCCTCCCACCTGCTCGGGAGTTGCATGTATGTATGTTTGTCCAAACGATGAAAAATCACGCGTGGTGAACACTAAAGTAAAACAGGTGTCTCAGGCTTGACAAGCAAATAACATAGACTCACGCAAAAAGTGCATGATGCATGTAATTACAACCAATAATCCCTTTCTTATTATGTAGATACTAATCATGTGACCCTATTATCTAGCATGCCTTCATTAAATATCCTAGTTGCGTGTCAATAGTGCATGTTTGGTGATCTTCACCCCCTGCCACACATCCTCGTGGTGGCTCCCAGGGTATTATGTAGATGTAGATGAAAAAAGAGTAACTTCACAGGATATGATTTTTTTCTTGGAACACAACCGCCTTCCTCATAGTAATTATGTGTATTTACATCTACAGCTACTTATAACCCTGAAAGCCACCGCAAGGGTGTTTGGCAGGGGGTGACTTATCACCAACATGACTGCAGTGAAGAAATTAACTTTCCCCAACAAGCACCACATACTGGGTATGCTACAGATGCTACAGAAACTACTAAAATGATTCATAATGTTACTATGTATGTAAACGTGAGACTGGAGTCACGCAGGCACTACTTGGCAGGTTTAGAAATGTTTAGAAAGGGTGCATGTGAATAAATCAGCTACGCTACCTGTCAACTAACCTACGTCAAAGTCTTAAAGCAGCCATTATGGTCTCTTATCGATCGCGGGAAAACGACATTTTTAACCTTTCTGTTCCACAATCTACGTGCCTTATTTTATTCTCATCTACGTCTACATCTACGTGATACCCTGCGAGCCACCACGAGGGTGTGTGGCAGGGGGTGAAGATCACCTAACATGCACTATTGACATGCAAGTAGGATATTTAAGGGAGATGTGCTAGAGAACAGGGTCACATGCACCTAGATGGTTAGTATCTACATAATAAGGAAGGGATTATTGGTTGTTATTACATGCATCATGCACTACAGACTACTCTAACTATATTTCACCTACCTATCCCTTTGCTACGCTGCCTATTGTTTTCTCTTATAGCACGCGGGAAAAATGACATTTTAAATCTATCGGTACGACAATCTATCTCTCTAATCTTGTTAATCTGATCAAACCTAGCATAATACGCAGGAGTTCTCAATATATATCTAACGTCATCTGTGAACAAATCGGTTTCGAATTTACTTAAAAGGTTTAACCTAAATTTTAACCTGCGTTCTGATAGTAATTCCCATCCTAGTTCTTCTCTTAAGCTTGTAACACTTATACAATTATCATAACGGCCTTTAACAAACCTAGCAGATCTCCTTTGCACGCGCTATAATTCTTTAATCATACCTTCCTTGTACGGATCCCATATACTAGCGGCATATTCTAAATGAGGCCTGACAAGTGTAAAATAGCTTCTTTCTCGTACTCTCTCATCGCATTTGCCTAGAACCCTTTTTACGAATCCTAATCTACGGTTTGCTACACTAGTTATTTCCCTGATGTGTTTCCCCCATGACATGTCTTCAGTGATGGTGACGCCTAAGTATTTAATTGAATCTGCGTTACATATTTTGTTTTCTTTGATGCAATAATTATTCCGGGGCATGATCTGATCTACCGTAGTATGTTTAAGTTCATAAGATTTTGATAACCTCGTCAGAAAATTGTTTTTGAATTTTCATATAAGATTGAGTCTAATTTTCAATCGACGCTCTGAAAGCGATTTCCATCCAAGTTGTTGGAAGAGGTCAGTAACATTGACGAGACAATCATAACGGCCTGTCACGTTATCTTGCTGATCTTCTCTGCAAGCGTTCCAACTCTGTTTTTTAAGCCTGCCTCATGGGGACCCCAAACACTAGCTGCGTATTCTAAGTGGGGGTCTAACGAGGGAGAAGTAATTGATTTCTCTAACTTTATCGTCGCACTCTCCAAATACTCTTTTTAATAAATCCCAATTTACGATGAGCTTGACCGGTTATTCCCGATAATATTTGCTCCACGAGAGATCGTTAGTTAGTTTAACTCCGAGGTATCTTTGCTGATTCTAACGTCTCTAATTGGGTGTTTCGTATGTAATAACTATACCGTCAGGATTTTTTGTTTATATTGTATATATTATGTGTGTATGTTTTATCTGAGGTTGAAAAAAATTATTTTACCTGGTGTTGCCTCTATGGGTAAAACCGGTTCGGCCGAGTTATCACTAGATTTTGTGGAACGTACTAAGTTAATTTAATTTATTACAACATTAGAATAATACAAAATCAGGAAGGAGGCTGATTTTTTTCCGGTACAAAAGGTTCGAATTTTGTTGGTGAGATTTCTCCCCTCGCTGCTCATCCATTACTGTGTTGTACGCCCATCGCTGGACCTTCTCTATAGTACACTCCAAAGAAAGGCATTCGCTTGGGAAAAAGGAAAATTTTGTCCTCGAAAACCGGGAAAAATATCGGAGTTTCCAATCCCGTGCTCCGTAGCCGCCCTTCTCTATGGAGAAAGTGCCTTTGTGATACCTTTATCAATTCTTGGAAATATTCGGCTCTCCCCCCGTTGCGTAGGACGTCGCTAGCGGAATTGTTACGCGAGACTTTTCGTTCCCCTCGCGAAAGGGCGGATACAGTTACGGGGTGAATGGGAGTGGTTTTGGGTACAGGGTTGGGAAAAATTCAAGGATAATGCCGATGAGAGCTCAGGGAGTTCAGGAGCGATTAGTTTACGGAAGTACATATATATAGTTTCATAGTCTCCCACTTTCCGGAATTCGGGGTTGGCTCCGGAATGTTCTCTATCCCTTCGTGCCTTCTCTCTCCCCACGCCACAGACCCTCCACCTCTTCGTTCCTTGTCCTCATTCCTCTCCTTTCCTTTCCCCTTCCCTCTCCTCTATCGCAATCCTCTTCTTCTTTCTCTCTGCCATATCCATTGAGGTGGATGAAGAGGGCGCTTGATCTGGTGGCCAATGCTAGGGGGTTCTTGGGCGTTTTTAATTTCCCTTTTCTCCTATGATACATCTACATCTATGAAATACCGTGCTGGCCACCACTAGGGTGTGTGGCACGGGGTGATTAATACCAGGCACGTAGCCTTCATCCCAGTTCAAATCCGAACCGCGCACGTTCCCCCGGATACCATGCGCAGGCCAAAAGCAGCCAGGATAGCAGTGCGCGGTCAGACCAGAAACTAGGGGAATGATACGTAGAACATGCTACCATGCAGTATACTGCTCAAGATACAAGTATTGGTTACTATTATAAATGCGACAGGTAAATAGCACTACAAGGCACTAAAACATGCAGTAGTATATCATGCCGGAGATTGCATGCGAGGTTTGTAGCTAATAAACATGTAAAGATATTTTACACTACTAGAAAAAACATATTTGACCTAATCAGTATCCTAGAACTGATCTATCGCAACTAACATGGTCCCTTATTGTACGTGGAAAAAATTACATTTTAAATCTATCGGTTCTGCAGTCTATTTCCTTAATCATATTCCTTTGATCGTTTCTACCATAATAGTTTGGCTCTGGCAAAACATGTAGAACGTTCAGAAAAAAATAGTCTTCATCAAACTTTCGTAAAAGATTTAATCCATGTTTTTCCCGTCATTCGGATAGAGTTTCCCACCCTAATTCCCTCAACAATTAAGATGATGATACACACGTGCCAAATGTTGTTCGAATCCTTGTAGGACTTTGGTCGTTTAAATTGTTCGAGTGGAAAGAATTCCAGTCGTACCTAGATGAGAGTAATCTACCGTTTGGTTTTGGTTGGAACGAAAGACAGAAAATTTCACCTAGAATTACAGGCGCTACCTCATATCTCCTAACTCGATAATTCCTTATCCACTTAATCCCTTCCATTAAGCCTGTTCTAGAGATAGGAAAACCCCAAGATTCTACTCACCTTGGGCGAACCCGTCCATTTATGGGAAATCGTTCACTCTGGACCGGCCCTTTCTAGGACCCGTTCCATGTCACTCGTTCACTGTTCCTTTTTTATTGGTAATCATTAATTTTTATTTTTAGTATGTTCTCGGCGTTTAAAAAATGTAAAAAACCTATATACTTTGTGTACCGTAATGACAGCGTTTGAGAATGTAGGATGAATTAAAAGATGGAAGGTAATATTACCAATTTTTACAAAGTTTCGTGAATAGGTTTAATTTATGCGAAGGAAATTACTGCTAATTACACCGATTTTATCAGCAGAAGAATTTTTGGGGTGTTATGAAGAACATCCTATCTCTCAAAGATAGGAGCGAGGACCGAAAATACTGACGGACCGAAAGGACCAACTACCCGAACGGAAGGAAGGACCGACGGACCGAAAGGCCCGATGGACCGAAAGGAACGATGGAACGGAAGGAACGAAGGACCCAAAGAAACGGTAGTTCCGTAGAAGTCGGTCCTCGGTCCTCCCGTTCAATCCATGGACCCGTTCGTTTGCGAACTAACCACGTCTAACCTGTTCTATTTCTTCTCCTTCCCATCTCACATAACATCCTCCAAGCTCCCCAAAGTGTTTTCTCTCCTCTCTGGCCGGACCAATCACTTCCTCATTTGTCTTCCATCCCGTCTGTATCTCGTTCTCCATTCTCCTCCACACCCACACCTTGAACGCTTCCAGCTAATTATCCTCGTCATATATTTTCATCGTCGGTATTTTTTGACTTGGTGGCGAGGTGCCTCTGGTGGTCGGTCACTTAACTCAAGCAGTTAAAACTCGTTCCCTTGGGAGACGTTATATTGCTCTGGGGCCGCGAATTGGAGGAAAGTCCGACGATTAAATATAATTACGAGGTCTCTAAATCTAAGTTACGGTGGTTCGGAGCAATTCTCGTTCGCGCACTGATTCGCGTGAAACTTAGCGTACGCGTGATCATTATTAATTTATTCGGATGAAAGTTTTTGAAAATCGAGTCTCTCCGATTTGGTTTTTTGGCATTCAATGCTATTTTAACCCGCATCCTTATGGCTCTTATTTTCTTTCAAAGGCGAAACGATACATTTCACATTTTTCTTTTGGTTCTTGGTGCAAAATGACCATGCCATCGAGGCACCTTACTAAAGAATATATCCCTACCAATTACGGTTCTTATCGAATATGGAGGTGTTGGGCGAAGTCGATGATTCGAATAAAACGTGTATCTTCTTCTTCTTCTCCTCAACCCTAAGGTTGGTGACTAAACATTGCTAAACGCATTCAAATCTTTCTTTCCAGAGCAAGTCTCTTTATTTCTGCATATCTCCTCCCTCCTCCAATCCTATTCAGAAATCCCTGCCTAAGTCCTCCTATTCCTGCGCGTCCCTCCACCATTCCTTCCATTCCAAGGCAGTCATCCAGTTAAGAGTGCCTCTGGTGTAGATATCCAATCCATCCTTCTCTCCTTCTTGAGGTTGAACCTACCAATGTACGCCCCTCCCCAACTCTTACCAGAACCTCGATGTTTGTGGCTCTCTCTCTGTCCATGGAATCTTAAGCATTCTCCTCCAGCACCACATTTCAAATGCCTCCAATCTAATCCTTTCTGATTTTCTTTAAGTTCAAGTTTCTGATCTGTATGTGCACGCGCTCCATACATAGCTTTTCACAAATTCTTTACGGGTTTGTTTAGAGACATTTTTTGAAGTCATGAGAGTTATCTCCTTGAAAGCTCGTTTCGCTTGTGCTGTTTTGCTTTTCACATCCGCTGAGCATCTTCCATCAGATGTTATTCAACTACCAAGGTATTTAAAATTAGTGACTTTCTCAATCTTTTCGCCTTCCAATTATATCACAGCTTCATGTAGTCCGTACATACATATGTATATATATGATGACTTTAGGAGAAACGCTCTCGGCAACGAATCACATAAAAAATATTACTGAAGCACATAAAATACATAGATACACGTAAAATGGACACTGACAAAAAAAAGCCGTACGTTTCGACGATGATGTCGTCGTCGTCCGCGGCAGAAGAATTCTCCCGTGCGTAAATGTGATAATTCAGTGAAAAATGCGCTGCCGTGTACTCTTTATTACCAGAAAAAATCTAAATTGTTTTATTAATCCGATAATATACCAAATGAAGTCGGTTTATATGAAAGAGAGTCACGATGGAAAGTCGTAAAGTTTGTTCTCAGACTTTAAGCTCGGCGTAATGTAACTCGTGGCGTATTATGAATGTCTGTCCTTAAAAGCATCCTTCAATGGATAACGACGACTTGTCCTCGCGTCAGTGGACTTCAATTTCAAATGCCTTGCACTAGTCTAACTTAAATGTATTTCACAACATAAACCAAAAGTTACATCAGTCCGAGTCCGTATTACAGGTATTGAATGCCAGTAAAATAATTATTTAGTTTTATATATATATATATATATATATATATATATATATTCTATCACTGATGAAGGTGGGGGCGACCCACCGAAAATTTTAAACTCGTGAGTTTCCATTTTATATGTTTTATGTTTAATGTCACCCTGTGACGAAGCTTTATATATATATATATATATATATATATATATATATATACGTACCTGTAATACGGACTCGGACTGATGTAACTTTTGGTTTATGTTGTGAAATACATTTAAGTTAGACTAGTGCAAGGCATTTGAAATTGAAGTCCACTGACGCGAGGACAAGTCGTCGTTATCCATTGAAGGATGCTTTTAAGGACAGACATTCATAATACGCCACGAGTATATATATATATATATATATATATATATATATATATATATATATATATATATATATATATATATATATATATATATATATATATATATATATATATATATATATATATATATATATATATATATATATATATATATATATATACACACAAATATGAAGGAGACTTACAGGGGGGTAAAAAGACGAAAGTAAAAAGAAAGTCTTACTTAGAAACGTTTCGGGTGTTAGCCCTTCCTCAGTTTTCTCTGTGACTGAGGAAGGGCTAACACCCGAAACGTTTCTAAGTAAGACTTTCTTTTTACTTTCGTCTTTTTACCCCCCTGTAAGTCTCCTTCATATTTGTGTTTGTGGCCATTTGGCGAAGTTTTCCATTGTGTGTGCGTGTATTAGCTCTTAACAAGTCCGAGGGAGCCACCCTGGAACTAGGCATCATCTAAAATGTTTTGACACTAATTTTTTTAAGTTCTTTGAAATATTTAAGAATAACTCAATTTGAATTCCATAAAAATTATCAATGTTCAATGCTTATGTGTAAGAATCCTCGTATATCTCCCCTTTGTATCGCGTATAAAAGCGGCCCTCCCGGGAAACTAGCGCAATTTTTTAAAATTTTTTAGCAATTTTTTTTTAGCAAATCATGCTTAAAAATTCTCGTTTCAATTTTTTACTTTTTAGTCCTAGTTAATAAAATGTTTATAAAACAACAAGCTGTTTTATAAGTTGTTTTATAATTATTTTAATAACTAGGAATAAAAAACTAGGACTGTTGACTAGAAAAATTTTCACCAGCTTGTGGATATGGAACCATGGATCTATTATCCATGGATCCACGATCCATGAAAAAGCGAGCTAAAGAAAAACATATAAAAAACTATGGTGAGTTGCTCCCACTCGGATGGATAAATTTAGGGGACTTATTATATGTTTTTAGAGTCCCTAATCGCGATATTCAACTACATCAACAATTTCCGCGTGAAAACTCGTACGGGAACGCTGCGTGAGATTTTTACGAGTGAATTACATACACCGAAATCTAGAACCGCAAGCGATTGTGCCACGTGACTCCTTTGTTGCGCGATCGGAAGTTTTTCGAATAGTTCGATCACAACCCCTTCAGCATGCCGCACCGCATCACTCGTTCGAGCTTCAAGCCAGGGCTTCTCTTTCCGCAACGCCACTTCGACACCCACTTCATTAAAGAGAGCCTCAAGGGAAATCGGAGGGGTTGGGAGAGGGGAGATATCAAACTACAAACAAGCCAGAGGGTTTAAATTGGTTTATTTTACGTGCATCTCTCCCCCGGGTGATAATCGCACGGGATCGACTTGAATTTTGAAACCTTTTCGCAATCAATCGAATGAGAGTGTGTCGGCTGGATTGGATGCTTAATTTCGCATGTTAGCTCTCAAAATTAGTCCCGTAAGATATCCCCCCCCAGGGGTCAATCATGACGAATTAGGATTAGCGGTGTTCCAATCCATCGACTGCGACATGCGATATGGTGGAATATCGCATTTCGATACTGGCCATTGTGGCCATGCGATGTAACGCATTTCATTCATACCATTGGTTATTTATTTAGATATACTCGTAATAATGCTGGGTAAAATATGATATCAAAGGTTATACTATACAGTGAAACATATACGATGCATATCGATATATTCTATGCGATATATCGTGGGCAAGACAAAGTTATACGTTACACGAGGTAATTGTATTTCGATAAAATGAGATTCAATCGACGTCGTTCAATCTGTGCGACTCGGTGCATTTTATTGTACAAACGAAAGTATCATGGAATGTACCAGAAGAGGAGTAGAATTGAAGCAAGCATTTCCCACTCAATCATTCAGACAGTCATACAATTTGTCGCTTTACGCTGCGTAATTGTCATCATGAAATAGTTCATGCATTCGTATTCGCAGACTTTTCATAAAGTTCCAAACAGACAAAATTTAGGGCGTCACTTTCGCTTCCCAAGGAAATCGAGTTTCTCTTAGCTTAGTAAATCTCGATTTCCTTGGGATTTGAGCATACCATATGCCCGAAAAATGTTAACTTCCTTCTTTCCATAGTTACGGAATGTCCAAGCCATTATAACGGAACCAGCGTCGTAGACTGGATAAGTCATACTGCTTGGCATTGAAGACTCTAGCCCAAGTAAAATCCTCATAATTTAAAGCCACATCATCTGCGAAAGTTGTTACCTTACATTTTAAGTCGTAGCTACATAAATCATGAATATAAACTTGGAAGAGAATAGGGCCCAAAACAGAACCCTGAGGTACACCAGTGTTAATGCTGCTAAAGACACTGAAGAAATTTTTTACCTTCACACACTGTGAACGATAAGTAAAATAGCTCTGTAACCAATCATGAGTTATGCCTCTCACGCCAGCCGTTTCTAATTTCTGTAGTAGAATTTTGTTGTCTAAGGAATCGAAGGCTTTTTTAATGTCAATAAAAATAGTCCCGACTCGTTTCTTGGCATTGATGCCTTCGTAAACATCGGTCTTATAATTCATCAATGCACATTCGGTGCTTTTACCACTTAGAAAGCCAAACTGATTTGCACTGAAGAAATTTACTTTATGGAGGTAGCTAAGAAGTCTATTTTTTATTAACTTCTCAATTACTTTAGACAATATGGATAGTGGTGAAATAGGCCTGTAGTATTCAATACTGAGCCGATCACCTTTTTTAAATATTGGAACGAGTACTGCCTTTTTCAATGGATTTGGAGATTCGCCAGTC
Source organism: Ceriagrion tenellum (assembly GCA_963169105.1). NCBI lineage: Eukaryota > Metazoa > Arthropoda > Insecta > Odonata > Coenagrionidae > Ceriagrion > Ceriagrion tenellum. The sequence continues at coordinate 48,991,110 of OY720641.1, read as the reverse complement.
TCGAAGCTTTTGTTACTGATATGGGCTAAAACAGGCACTATAATTTTTATTACACTTTTTAATGAGCAACAGAGTATTCCGTCTATCCCTGGAGTTTTACCTAGAGGAAGGGAATTTACTATCGTAGTTATTTCATGAACTGTCACTGGTTCAATAAATAAAGAGTTCAACACATTAGTATATGAACTAGGGTCTTCCAAATGTAAGTTGTCTCGAGTATCGTGGAATAATACGCTTAGTAATGCGACACAATCGGTTCATTGACTTTAAATCGATATATATAAAATGGTCGCTGCAATACGACATGGAAAGCATTGCGATGCAAGTCATGCATATTGAATATTCCTCATTGCATGTAAGTGGTATATGTCTTGTAATATTATGCAATGCGATGTATGCCATGGACTTAAACGTAACATGTGACTGCGATTTGACGCGATATGTGTGAGTACATACGATATATTACATTCAAAGCGACGCGAATAATACAGTACAATGAAAAAGTTTTACGTAAATGCGACACCCAAATGTGAAAATCGAACCGCAGTAACACCGCTGTTTTTTTAAATCCTGTTTATTATTTGTGTGTTCGTTTTCTGTGTTTTATTATATTATCTATTTGTTGGTTGCATTAACCGAAAATGTTTCTTTGTTTAAATTACTTTCATGAGTTAATGGTTTTTGTTTATTTGTTTCGACGTTGTTAAGGATTTTTTTAAAGTTTTTGTTTCGCTGGAGATAGATTGTTAGAAAAAAGAGGGAGAGACGCGTAACGAGTCCGAACGTGTGTACTGATATTTCTTCTACTCCGTCTGGCCAATGCTCGCGGCGTTTTCGAGGTGTGGCCTAACCGGAGCGAAATCGAATCTCTCGTTGACTTTTCCATCCGAATACCGCCTACTCTACGCTTGATAAATCCTAGCTTCTGTTATGCTCTTCCGCATATGTTTTGTATGTGTTTTCCCCACGATATATCATAAGTTTAGGTAATTTCTTCCATGGTGACGAAAATTCTCCACTTGCTTAACTTTTGAAGATCCTCTCCCTGTTAGTGCATTAATTCTTCTATTTTCCTTGCTTATAACTAAGGATTTCATTTTGGTCGCGTGTTCGAGTCCCGCCTGGGTAGAATATTATCTGCCCAGGACATGGGTGTCTGTGTATCGTCCGTTGTTACTGTTGTTCACCCGACGTAAAATGGCCTAATGTGCTGTATTCGGGGCAGTGAACATAAATAAATAAATAAATAAATGAATATTTATCAGTAACTTCCATTAAGGATTTCATTTTATGAATATTTATTAGTAACTTCCATTTCGTTGTTGCTAAATTTGCCAATGTTTTATTTATACCCTTTTCGGTCCCTGCCGAAAGCTAACTTTTCGGAAAAAATTGTGGTTTAGGAGAATTTTGTCGTTCATATAAAGCAGAGGACCCTTTTTTTCTAGAATTAGCCGGAATGTGAATAAAATTACGTTTTTGTTGAGTCTTTTGTGTACGAGATGGTCGTTATGAGTTGGTACTCGCCTGGTACAAGTTTCCAGATTTCCCTCGTGCCTGGGGCGCTTGTAGCCATGTTGTATGTTTCCCTGTTCCGCGGCGTCTGGTTTCCGGGTGATAACAGAGAATACTTTCTGGCCTCGATATTGCGTCGAGTGTCATTGGAATCGATTAAGTTAGCATATTCATTCCATTCGAAATCAATTTTTAAAACGCGCTATTGCCATTGGAGAATACTTGAATAAGGGATTTAGATATTCGAGAGAATTTTCATTCAGCAGCATTTCAGTCGAAATAAAAAACTGGTGACGTTGAGCGGCCGATGCATTTAAATTGATTTTAAAAACCCAGTTCATTCTAAATTTTTTGCGCAGTACAAGCCTTCGTTAAGGCACTTGTCAGCATATTTTCCTATGCAGAAGAAAAGCTTCATGATAATGGATCATTAATATATTTTTTTCTTTATCTTTCCAAAGTATTCTACCGGTTAGTTTTTGTTAGGTTTTGTTGAATGCCAGAAAATCTCCTCCCAGTTTTATACGCATGCAGGGCTTATCTCGATCTACTATCCGTTGCAAAATTCCGTCACCAGAGTTTGAAGAGTAATATCTCAAAGACGGCTCAGTCGATTTTAAAATGTAGTACATCAAATCATAGCTTGTTTATTTCTACGTTTAGTGATGGTATACAAAACTTTTTACCGTGTATATTAATTTCAGTTTGTGCTTAAAAACAGAAGTGTAGCGCATTTTCCGGGTCCTGGACGGATGCATCGCATTTACGGCTTCGTAATAACAACATCGCCCCTTATTACATCCTACAGCCACCTACCCTGCCTATCCCGGATTTCGTTCAAAACCTTCCTTTCCTCGCCAAAACCATCTCAAGCGCTTCCTCGTTAGGCTTCCTCTCCATCCACCTCACCTTCTCCATCCTTCTTCACACCCACATCCCAAATGCCTATTCTCGTCCTCCTTTCTGAGGGTCAACGTTTCTGCCCCATTTTGTCCGTTTTCTTCTAGCGTACTACCTAAGTAATTACAATGCTCTACTTGCTTGAGTTGGTGTCCTCCATCAATATTTATAATTCTATAAAATAATCACCTACGCTCCTACCTCCGTCTACTTACCTTGGAATAGTAACGGAAAAATCTGAGGACAGGCGTATTTCCTTATAATTGGTCGTATTTGAGTCTCTGTATTTTGGGCACGAGTGGGATATAATGGCAAAGGCCTCTCCATTCCACATTCACCAAGTAATTTTGAGTTATCATGCGAAATTTAAAATTCGTGCAGAAAAAGGAACTTTGGACTCATTGCCAGCTTTTTTTTGATCTCTGAGTATTTAAAAAAACTTTAGATATATGTTGACTCATGAGCAGTGTAGCATACCTTTTATAGAGGAAAAATAAATATGGTGTTTTTTCATTTAATTTATTTTGGGTAAATTTATTGATTGAATTTTTCCTGTGAAGGATGGAGATAGTTCTACGTTGTTAATGAATCTGCCTGGTAATTGTAGGTCCTTGTGGGATATTCACTAGTATGCGTCTGAGTCGCCTTATACGTATTCTGACTCAACACAAGCCTTGGCTTTCTTTGATGTAGTTTTATTTACTCCCAAATCACTACATGTATTATTCTTTCCTCTCCTTAATATCATTTTATTTTGCTTTAATTTATGCTTTAAGTTGGGGAAGACTGTACCACTAAAACGTAGTATGGTTTTTGGCAGAGGAGAAATCTACATCTGCGTACTACCCTGCGAGCCGCCGTATGAACGTGTGGCAGTGGGTGTAAGGATACCAGCCGTGTAAATATATAAGGTATAGTGTTTTGGGAGGTGAAATGGTGACGTGTATTATGGGGGTGAACTTAGTGGAGCTCAGTTTTTATTGTGGTCGATTATTGCGCGGGGAAAGAACGATTTTTAGTACCTGTTTGTTCGACAATGTATCTCCCTTATATTATCGCTTCTGTCAGATATAGAGGTGTAGTGAGGCGTCATGATACTATCTTCTGTGCCGCTCTGAAACACACCAGTTCTGAATTTCTCGAGCAAGCTAAGCCTAGCGTGTAGCCTCCATGTCTCTTAGTTAGGTAGGGAGTCTTATGTCGAGGGGAAGCACTTTTTGGTGTATTTTTTCTCATGCAAATCCATTTAAACCAGTTTGAATACGCAAATGTGACCAAAAATTAAAATTTTAATAAACTAACTGATTATTAACTTCATAACCGTTAGCCTCCTTCCTTTTATCCGGAGGAATTTATTGAAGACTAGCTCTGTATATGGAATCACTTTTATCGTTTCATAAGAATCATTAATTTCATGAATTGAAAAGAGACCCTTCATTTTTTCAATATCTTTGTCGATGATCTCTTTCGGGTTTTCTCCCGTGTTGCCCTTACCCCTCATTTGTCATCCACCTTTTTTTTTTGCTATCGGATTTTTATCCCGCCCACTTATTCTCTTTTCTTTAGGTCTCACTTAAGGTCGAACGGTTTTGTATCTCAACCTCCCTTCTGTTCGAGAAGAACGAGTAATTTCGTTCAATAGGAAAGGCGATCTGGAATCCAATGAATGAGACATTTCCCAATATTCGGCGCCGAAGATCGATCGATTATCGCTAACCGGAGAAGTCGATTCCAATCTCTGTTTCCACCCATCTTTACGAGACGGAAAGAAAGACGATCCATTTATGCATTTACTCTTTATCGATGCGTACGCCTCTCCGGTCATATCAGTGAAGTCAATCTATGAACCAGCGTCCCATTTCAATTATATATATATTTTTTTCTTCTATAATTCGAGGCACATATTTATCGACTCGTCTGAAGTTGACATAATCGAGATATGTGGAGGAGGAAAGCAATTTTTCTTGTACTATTGCCTGGTTATCAATTTTTTATCGTCACTTATAATGTAGAAATTGTAATGGAAATAAAAGATGTGCAAAATGGGAATTTATTAACTTTCTTCCTCCCGCCCTTTTTGCAAAGATATTTGGGACCCTGGATATAATCATTATAATTTATGGGCTTAGGCAATCCCGGTGAACGAGGCTTTTCCTTGAAAAGAACATGAACTATCAACCGTTACGTAGTTACATAAAAAAGCCAGTCTATGAGATGAGAAAAAATTAGAGAAGAAAAAGACATACGTATTGCAATAATAATAATAATAATATAATAAATTTATTTACAAATAGTTTACACGCTGTAATTTCCCTTTGGATGAGTCACAATAAATTTACAGGAAGGATTATTTGTACTTATTTTTGGTCATAAATCATTCATAAATATAATAATCACAAATGAAAATATATATTTACCTTCAAACAAAGATTACTTTTTTATATTATAATATAATAATAATTTAATTCCTTTTCAGGAATTACAGAGTGGTAGTACAATAGATAGCCCCTAAGGAATAGCCTGTGTTGGGGCTACTGACTAATAAACCATGAAAAAAACGATAGCAAAAAACAAAATGGTTTACAATTTTCGATAAAACGTTTACAATACAGTGAAGAAACTATTTCAAAATAGAAAAAGACTCAGAGATATACATAATTAAATAGTGGTTACAAAAAAGAGACACATAAATACAAGATCGGGCGAACTTACTTCAACAATGATATTACAATATCACTTAATTCATTACATTTAATTCGATAAATATTTCATGTAAATTACGAAACAAAATCTCGATATTTTTTATAAGTAATAACCAAGTTTTTACTTTCTTAAGAAATTTTCTTACGTTTTTTTCTTCCTTAATGTGGTTTGGAAGGACGTTAAATATTTTTCGGGATATGTACACAAAGCATCTTTGAAACAAAGTCAAATTAGGCTTGGGTAGAGAAATCGTATTTCTTTCTCGCAAGGTCAGGACTTGAGTCCTGGGTAACAGATTTGCTTCGTCGCCACTTCTTAGATAGATTTCCATTATGTTGGATTTGATGATTTAGTTGGATTATGATACGGAAACTGGAAGCAGCTCAGTTTGAACAGTTGAATATACGCACAATATGTGTACATTGACAATTATACGCGGACGGACGTGTATTATGGGAGAGTATTGAGTGGATGTTAGTTTTTATCGTGGTCGCTTATTGTGTGCAGAAAGAACGAGTTTTTGCACCTATCTGTGCGGCAATGTATCTCTCTTATTATATCGCTTATGTCAGACCTAAAGATGTATTGAGGTGTCATGACAATATTCTCTTTGTCGCTATGAAACGCGACAGTTCTGAATTTCTCTAGAAGCAACCTAAACCTAGCGTGCAGCCTCCGAGTCTCTAGGGGCTCCCACCTTAATCCCTCTAAAAGTTGTGAGACACTATATGTTTGCTCGTGGAAGTTTTTAACGAAGCGTGCAGGCTTTATTTGTATTTTGTTAATTTTTTTGGCTAAATCTCTACGACCAGGTTCCCAAATGCTCGCGGCGTATTCGAGGTGAGGCCTAACCAGAGCGAAGTAGCATCTCTGTTTGATTTATTCATCCGAGGACTTCAAAAAATTGAACTATGCCATCAAAAGGCATCATTCTGGTCCTTCACTGCCACCATTTTATTAATATTTTTGGTCAAATCTTTACCAGGGTCCCTAATACTCGCGGGGTATTCGAGATGTGGCCTAACCAGAGGGAAGTAGCACCCCTCTTTTACTATGTATATAGCGATTAAGCTATATACATGAAGCTATAACAGACTTAATTAAAGGGAATTAACTCCTTGAACATGTGATGGCTACTTGGTACTATGGATTCAGTTTTTAACGAAACGTGCAGCATTTCTTTGAATTTTATTAAACTTCTGGTTAAATCTTTGATTAAACTGTAGTCGTCTGATCAAAATTATCTCGAACGGTTCAAACGCAGGCCCCCAGAAGTCACTCAAGGAGAAACCTGTATCCCAGGGGATACTTTTTACCTCCATGAGAATCTCAATGTTCTTCTGAACCAAGTAGAAAAATTGCATCATTTAAATGTTTTTTTTGTTATTCAGTGAATTGGTTATACCCTTATGGCACCAATGTATATTTTCATTATAAGTCGACTTCATAAGCACACATTTTTTTCAAACACATAATGGAACATTTAATATTATTAAAATTGTTGCTTATAAATATCAAGGTATCACACTGAGTCCAATATTCTAGAGCACTATGCTGTGAATCCTGTATTAAGCGGCTCCCACCAGACCCACGAGATAATGTTCGCTTTATGAAGAGACCGTTGAAGGGAGAGAAATATGCATTGCTTGTTTGTATGGGAAATTCATTCTGTTCCCGAAAAAAATATACTGCTTAGAGAGGTGGCCGCAGAACGCCTGTCATTACGTTTACCAACCGATCTGAGATCGATATCTCCGGATCAGCTCGGTATGGTAAACGCAACGATCGATCTGAGAAGTTGGTTGGTTGAGAGGTTGGTTGGAAGACAGCCTGAGATTGTAGATCGATGAGAACCAGCGGGTCTGTGACGCTCCTCGTTATTCTTTTTTTTTTGTCGTTGTCGTTGTTATTATCATCGTTATTTTTCAAGGCGTGCAGTAATGGCGAGTTATGTGGAATTGATGATATCGTAGCATAGAGTTAGTTTACCTCAAATTGTCAATTTTTTATCTCTTGGAATGCGACTGAAAATTTCCAACTCTGCACTTGTTTACACACCGGATCGATCGTGCTTCAACTGATAGATTTGATTGATCAATATCGATATCTTCCGTCGATGTTGGTAAACCAGGCAATCTAAGTCGGCTCGCTCGAAATTTTCAGATCGGTTTGAGTTCAGATCGATCGATAAACGTAGTGTGTATTTCATATAGTTCCATCTCACTTTCGAATATGGCGTCTCAAACTCACGTCAAAGCATACCATAGATAAGGGAAAAATTGCAAATATAATTCTTGAATCAATTTCATAACTGTCTGTTCAATGATTATTGAATGCAAGTATATTCCAGAATGCCTACGTAATTTGTTCCAAAGCATAAAAGGAAGTGTAATGTGGTCCAAAAAGAATTTTTCGAACCTTGAAAAAATAATGAAAATTTTCATTCGTATGTTAATGATATTGACATTAGTGAGCGTATTTTACTTACATTACTATCACATTGGCCCCTTTTTTTATCTTTAAACCAAGCATCAGGTCGGCACTCGGTAGATCCACGGTTGGGAACTTGGCAAAAAAGAAGCCGATTTTCCGGTGCCCAATGGGGTTTCCTCGTCTGTTTTCTCGATCTCCGTCAAGCTCTGGGACTTCGCTCATCTTTAATTGAAAACAACATCTTCTCGTGTTATTGGAACAGGACGTACGGTGCTCGATCCTTTGACGGATGAACTTCCCTTCGTGTTAATGCATATTTATCGTTTCCGGGACAGCGCGAGAGCGAAAGACCCAGCTCACGAAGTCCTTCAAACTTTGTCGTTTTTCTTTGCTGTTATCCTTTTCTCTTCCCTCCTCCTCCTCTGTTTTCTTTGTATTTTCATCATCGTGCTCCAAATTCCTCCTATGAGTAGGACGTCCCACCGATCATCTTCGTACCACAACGAATTTCCTTTGGTTTCCATTGACCAAATCTGTACTGCTACGCGCTGTAACTTTCAATGAAGTAGTTCATTTTATCACCACCATCGCAACGATCATTTTCATCGCGAGAGAATCTCGTAACAATATTCGGAGTGAATTTTTCTAGTCACCTGTCTCTTACAACGTTTTATTTCCACCATTTTGTTAACAATATAACTCAAAATCAATACCAACCAAATAAAGAGAATTGTTGTACAAAATAAACTTTCTTTTCATAAAAATGAATTAATATATGGGGCACATTCAACATCCTCCCGCCTTTGCAAAAGTTAAAAGTTTTGCAAAGGTTTGCCGGCTGCTTTGTCAAATAGATTATCGCTTCAGATGCGAATAATGCGCGAATCTAAATGAACTTAGAATTCCTGGTAAAGGAAACGGAATAGGGACATTGTTTACCGACGACGATCATTACTCGATTGTCGATCATTGCTGATTTTGCCGTTGTTTACCTTCTACAAGCCTAGGTCGTTTAGTATCGATTGTATTCTTCCTTCGCTTCAGGTCTTCGCAACGCAAACAAGTCCGCCATTAATATGCTTATTTTAGTGTATTCCATATAAGCATGGCATGGATGCATAACGTTTTTGATGATTTGATTTGTGTTCGTAATGATGGCTAGCGCCGTATATTCCCAGATTTTCTTTGGTGTGCAATGGTAATAAATGCTCAGTAAGCACATAATGGCGGCCGTGTGATGGAAATGGTTGGGAAGACTCGTATCGAAAGAGCTACGGATATATCGGGTCGAACGACCCTGCTACAAACGTACCAGAAGCGCCATGAGCAACTATCCGGTTTATTCGATGACCAAATAATTGATCATGAAACTTGTTATTTTTAAACGATTGTCTTAGATTATAGTGTCTAATAATATATTGTTTTAGTAATTGGTCATTAGTAATAAATATTGAAGTGCGCTAAAGTTCGGCAATCAAGTGACGAAGGACTATTGAAATGTTGAAATGAAATCAGATCTAAGGTTCAATCATGGGACGAGGGAGAGAATCAGAGTAATCAGTCATTAGACAGAATATTATATTTAAGAGCACGATAGCACCGAGGGGCCAGGTCGTGCCAATCAGCAGACCTTGGGACACGCAACAAAATGTCGACTTCAAAAGAGAAAGCATGAACCTTCAACCAGCGCCGTCCTTATGTATTAAGGAGTCCAGAGCAGCCGAACGAGCCTCAAGGGTGCCCCCATAACTTCGCGTGTCTTCAATCACCATATTTCGACTATATTTCATGAAAGGAAACTATCGAATTGGCAAACTGTCACGAGTACCTCTCGTCGGGTATTACGCCGGGTTCGACCAGAGGCCCGTTCACCTCGTGGGCACGCGGATAGCTTGCAGTGGAGAATTATGATACCTACGTGTTTTCCGTACTCCAGGATCCTTACGGCCCCTACACAAAGAAATTATTCTCGTACTAGGCAGTTTCAATAATAGATAAAATATTTATTGCTTCCACTGTTTCAACAAACAATTACATGGAGATAACTTTCTCACTCAACTAACACTGAGAATATTTCCAAAAACCCAGAACAAAAAAAAGAAAGAAATAATACCGAACCTCTATACCGCTCTGGCATCACGGACACGTGACCAAGCATACTTTGCCCCAAAAGTAAACGAATTGGAACCACTGTTCTTTAAAAATCATTAACACGAGAAATTTAAAGCCAATTTCCGGGCACTTAACAGAAAAATTGCGAATAAACTATATACAACAAGGGACATCCCCAACCGTCAGCCACATACCTCTCACCACACTCAGACAACAGCATTCACTCACACACACTGGCTTAATTCGACGCACAATTTCGGGAAAGATGTTGTTCCCTGGCAGTTCAGAGGCGGAAGAGGGCTCGCACATCGCGATCTCTTCCCTGCTTCGTTCTTCTCTCAGACGGCAGCAGCAGCGATTAGCAGACGACGCACTGCCCCAACAGCTGCGTGCGCCTCGTCGGCGGGAGTTCCAATCGGGCGCACTGGTAGACTGCGCGCCATATACCGCCCGACATTACACCCAAGGTGGTCAGCCTTAGATGACAAGGACGGGTACATCCAGCCCACGGCCAGGGGTGACCAGCCCCTAAACCGCGGACCGCCGGCTCGCCGATGAGTCCTGCGTTCTCCAATAAGCCGTCACACACACCAAATACAAAACAAAACACACCGTAATTTTTTTTTCTCGATGCATGTGGCTATTGGTTGCGTTCCACTTCCCAATTGAAGAGGCAATTAACTAATGGTAAATTATATTCAATTTACACAAAAAAACAGAGGTTCCACTTTACACTATTATCCATAGAAACAACACAATAGAAACCATTTAACAGACAATATAATCGAAATACATTATATAATTGAAAACAATATAATTGAAACAATATAATTGAAACCAGACAATTATTCATATTGTCTTTTCCTTTAACCTCCCACCTGCTCCAGCCTCGTAACTGCCGGGAGTCATCCTCCACCATTTGAGGGTTACAAAACGCTTACTAGAAATTAAAGTGTCATCTTAACCATGTTTATAAGGAGAAAAAAACATAGAAAGGTATCTCCCTTTGAATGATATTAAGGCTTGGTGTACTGGTGGCTGAAAGAACTGAACTTCAAAGCTATCTTCTGGGGAAATTTCTTTTACGTCAGCATGCCATCACAGTCAAAGGATTCCTAGTTAACTTACTCTAGTTTATTCTATAGGGACGTGGAGCTCTAGCAATTTCTTTGACATTTGTAATTGCAATTTCAAAATCAAGAGTTCTGTAATTCACTAAAATTCAATGCTTTTTCCTAAATAATCCAAGGCAGCATTTAAACGTAAGTCTGCACTCAGAAGATACTTGCTAACAATGTTTACAGCAAACTGAACATCATACCTAATTCGATGAAGGCACGATGAAATCAAATTCACAAATTAAATCATTAACTACTGATAATACAGTTGGTCTATTCGGCCCCTTCCGTATCGATTTATACATCGATGTTTTGGAAGTTGTTCTTTTGTTATGGAGGCCTATTTTCTTCTTATTATTCTTAAAAGTCACTCGTAATGTCAAAATGATTTTGTGATGGTGTGTTATAATGGTAATTTTGTGTTGATTTTATATTGTCTATTGAGAACAAAGATACCCATAAGTCGAGGTCCTTGATAATCACACTAATGCATTGAAACCTTGGTAGTTCAGTTATAAAGGAGTGACAATGTCACTTATTGTTGCAGGAACGACACATAGGTATTCTAGAAAATTATGGGGCCCATAAGCCATGAAAACCATTCATTAGGTGTTGCAGAAACATTCGATAAATTTATTGGTTTCATAATTTATGGCATGAAGTCATGAGTTTCAAAAGTAGCCAAGATGGCGGATGCGCAATCAAACGCTTGGAAACTTAATTACTAGATAAATGAGTTGTTTTGAGAAAAATGACCAGTTAATTTACTTTTACTGACTAATTATTATATGCATTAACGATTATTCGTGGGCTAAACTTTCGTCAATTTTATCCGACCGTGGAAGATTTGATCGAATGGAAATATTCGAAGCTATTTTCTATTGGTAAATAAGTTAAATAACTTGTAGATGTGTTCCTGCATCCCGATTATTTTTTATGACATCTATCACTTAATGGATCTTATAACTATTGATTCCATAACTAAACGTCCTTGCAACCGGCCGTGCGTTAATAAGTGTTCATCATGAATGATAAGAGATTTACTCAAAGTGACGCTTCAACCTCAAGGTGCTTTTTGGAATAGTTCATTCCATAACTTCTTTATCTCTTTAAATTTTGTGGAGTCATCTTTGATTTTAAATTGATGCAGACAAAAATCAATCTCTGCTAACTTCTTGATGTGTTCGGTAAATCACGAGAGCTCTGCGCATTGGTGCAATGCCTGTGAAAGGAGCTGTCATAAATTTCTTATTTTCTCGCGCGGTTTTCATCGGGAGAAGGTGAATGATTCCCCTTAAACGCTTTCCAATAGGGCTAGGATGATAAATGGTGATATAAATCATCGTGTGTGATATTTTGTTAAAATAAGGGCGTTGAAATTCAATACCTCGGGGATATTGGTCCTGTCACCTAATAGGGTAGTTAGCTCATAGTGATTGTCTTGTTGCCAAGGAAAGTTGGTGTTGAAAAATAAGTACTGATGATAATGACCGTTGAGTTAGATGACAGCTGAAATTCTACTTTTTCTATCGAAATTTTCTCTGATAATGGTTGACCTTTGCCGAATTCAAAGCCCCAAAGATGCCAAAAAAACTTGTGAAACGTAAGCCTTGACCCATAAAACAAATGACCAAAACTCAAGAGACTACATTGATGAATAAATAAAGGTAACAGGCAGAGAAACAGAGCCCGTCGTTGGGTTGACGTATTTTGATTAATAGTATTGTGCCGAATTATCAGCACAAATTTGGCCATAATTTCGCCGCGGACATTTTCGCTCGCGGACACAAGGTACGGTTATGAGATTTCAAAGTGCGCACTGTCGGCGATATTGCGCGACAAGAACAAGGTGCTCTACTTTTATAGTGAATTCGCATCTGGCGTCCTCTTTTCGGAACTTTGTGGCAATAGCGCTCCTCTACGCCGCCGTCTCAACCAATGGCTGGACGAACAGTTCCCCGACTACCCCCAACCCCTGCATCGGTCAGCCGACTCCCCTCAATTGCCGGCCGCATCGACACAGCGTGGCGCTCGCCCTCTTGGCATCTGACTGTCACCGGGGAAGTACGTATCTGCTTGGTTCCAGTTGTGACTTGTGTTCGTGTTGGATAGACCAAGTTAACGGTATTTAGCCTACGGGCTTGCTTTCTATTGTAATATTTGTGGTTATATAAATGCTGTTACTTGAAGTTAATCAAACTGGCTAAGGTTGTTGTCATTTTTCTCTCGTTTCCGCCCACCAATCGCAATCAATTCACTCGCGACGTCAAGTTTCAGTGGCTTGCGTTGCAGAAGGATACAGCTTCGATTATTTTTTCGCTCCACGGTTCGAGACAATGTTGTGTTGCAAATAAAAGTTGTCTATGTTATCGATGGCTCATCTCTCAAAAGTGAGCTAAGGGATGTCGGAAATGAATAATCACAGCATCCCTGGTTATCTTTACAAGCAAAGTATTCGAACATTCTTATTTCGATTGAAATTCAAGTATTTATTAATAACTTTCTCCAAGTTTTCTTGGGTTTCAGTGGCTTGCGTTGCAGTATTTTGGATGAGATTTGGTTGATCATGAATGCCGCACTTACTTCTTTTAGTACTTACTTCAGAAGTGAAAATATAATCGAATTGTGCATGTTAAATTAGGCGAAAAAGACACAAAAAGAAAGTAGTCGACGAATGGTCAAAGTCAGCAAAATGGACAGAGAATAATATGGCATTCTCTGCTTAGCTGGCAGTATGGGCTTCAGTATAGAGCGCTGATACAAGACTATTGTACGCTCAATATGGTCAGATATACGCCGCACAGGCAACCGTTTCCAACCATGAATATTAAGTCCCCGGTATGAGTCGTTTCGATTTACGTCTGATTCGATGTTACTTGTAGGCCCCTGAACGGTGGCGGCCTCATTCACCCACGCGGTTGACAGTTGAGGCGAATACTGACCGGTGCGGTGATGACTCGTGAAGAGGAGGGACGTTTATTGTTGAGTGTCGCGATCAGTTCAGTTTTTTGTGTAGAATTTAGAGTCGGGTAGGTCCGCGAGCGAACGGGTCTGAAGGAACAGGTCCGAAGGAACGGGTCCATGTATTAAACGGGAGAACCAAGGACCGACTTCTATTGAGCAACATTAATAATACCCCAAAAATTCTTCTGCTGATTCTAGCGGTGAAAGTAGCACTACTCATTTTCTCTACATAAATTAAACATATTCACGTAAACGTGTAAAAAGTTGGTAATATTACCCTCCATCGTATATTCTTAAACGCCGTTATTACGGCATACTGATAATTTATTGTTTTTTTTACATTCTTTAAACTCAGTGAACATTTAAAAAATGATGATACATGACCGCGAATCGAAAGGAACGGTGAACGAGTGAAATGGAACGGGTCCCATAAAGGACCGGTCCAGATTGAACGAGTTACCAAACATGCCCATCTCTAGTAGAATTCATGTGTTTGAGTAGATTTATTTGTTTAGAATCCAGAGATTAAACCATCAAAATTAAATTTATAAGGTCCACTGGTTCTATGCTAGTCTAATTTGCCTAAAGGCAAAGTAAGAAACAAATGGTCTGCAACCTATTCTCATTTTTTTCTCATCCGAGTCCACGTTTGTGAACCACTCAACGATACTCTCCGTATGCTGACATTTGTCACAAGTTTTTGCTCAAAAATATTTCCTTTAAAAATTTCCGTGATCAGTTCAGTTGGTTGTGTAAAATTTGTGTTGGTTGTGTTTGAGTAGATTTAGTTGTGTATGACCCAGAGATGGAACCATCCAAATGAAATATATACAGTCCACAAGTTCTATGCTGCTTAGATTGCCTAATACTCCAGGAAACGAAGGTTTTGACCTAGCAATTTTTTTTAACAGTATCAATTAACTTGAAATTTTGACAGAAGGTAGGGGATAGACCAAGAATCAAAATCTATATGAGGCCAAAGTACGCTTTCACCCTGGGGGTAGTTGCCACCCCATCTCGGGGGTGAAATTTTTTTATATCATTTTAACCACAGGAATCGATAGAAAAACTAATTCTAAGCAAAAAATGTTCTATACATTTTTTTAATAAAATTAATACTTTTCGAGTTATTCGCGATCGAAAGTGTTAGTTTTTCATCGAAAAAATCTACGTTTTTGATCGGTTTTTCGCGGATAACTCGAAAAGTATTCATTTTATCAAAAAAACTATAAGAAGTAAAAATGTGCGTTTTTAAAAAAACAAATAAAATGTTTTTTTTTAAATATTTGCTGTACGACTAATACAAACTGAGCTATGGCTTATTAAAAGTTAGCTCTCCTTCGCCAAACGCTAGGTAATTGTAAGAGTTTCTAAGTGAAATAACGGGAAAACTATGCATTTTTCGAGAAAAACTTTTAGAAACTTTTTTAAAGTATTTGAAAAGGCCTTTCTTTTTTTTGAAATCTCTAGCATGAAAATTGAAAGAAAGCAAGGTAAGAAACAAGTGGTCAGCAGCCTATTTTTTTCTTATCCGAGTCCACCTCTGTTAACCACACATCGCTACTCTCTCTCTCTATGCCAACATTTTTCACAAGTTTTTCCTTAAAAAAATGTTTCGCAAGTTATTCCTTAAAAATTTTCTCTCGTCAGCCCCCTCCTATGCTGATTGTAATCTTAGGAAATTCTCATTGGCGTTTTGTGGTTTTGAATGGATCGACGACACAATGGTGTGTCTATCAGTCTTCTGAATCGCATCCCGCGGTAGGAGTTTCTTCCGGTTACATTCAAAGCCAGATAGCGTTGGGGACTGCTTTTCCGGAACATTACCCGCTTCGCGTTCTGTTACCGAAATTGGCGTTTCAAGGGAAGGGGATTGGAAGGTTAGATAGTCCACCGGTTGATTCCCACGTTCGCTAAGGCCTCCGGAACGACAGGAAATGAACTCTCAAGTATTCGTTCCTAGAGAGCTTTGTCGCTTGAAAGGTAGTAAAAAAAATTTTATCTCGCGACTTGAGTTCTTCCTCCTGCGGAAAATGGCCTTCCACCGGTTGAATCGTGGGTCATGTGACAGTTTATAGGATTTACCATTGAAGTTTAAATAAAAACTTTTTAAAAAAATGTTTCTTGGTCCTTTTTATAGAACTTATGGACTATGTGTTAATGGAGACACTGTGGCGTAAGACGCTAAGAATTCATCAGATACAAAGAGTGAAGGCTGAGCTAGTTTGCTTGAGATTTTCATACCTATGTTTGAATTAAATTGTTATACATTTACAGTGATTATCTTTATCTGAGGGTAGTTGTTTTTCTCTTTCTTTTTCTTTGTTATTAAGAAGCTCCATTGATTTTATGATTTGATCACAATTATTTGTTAATGTGTTGGCTCGTAACCTCGTAAAAATAAGTGACCTCGCTGCCATTTCATTGTATCTTATGGTTTCTCTAGGGGAACCGTCCCAGAGTATAATAAAGGTTTATTCTACTCTATTCTATAAACCTTCAGTTATTATATCTTTTTTATTTACATTCCGTAATTGTACCTAACGATAGATATGTGAAGCAATAACCTTCACTCATATTATCTGATGATTGCTGCGTTACTGCTGAAACAAGATAGTAGTAGAATACTGTTCAATGAAATCAGAAGCTTAATTTCCACATTTTATTCCTTAGTAGATTCTGGTCCACACTACCTCTCCTGGCTTTATTGACTTGAATTGTTGTCAGGGTTAATTTATATTGTTCTCGACAGTTAACGTAAAATGTACCAGATAACTTCATACTGAGGTGTTACCCCCTGTTTCTGAGGCCTTTAATATTTGTTAGTGTGTAATTTATTAAGCTTTTGAAATTGACTTCGCGTTGATATCTTCAGCCAAT